>MASP02000292.1:0-226336 GCA_001693025.2 Colletotrichum lindemuthianum | reverse complement strand
TCTAACTCTTATCGCAGACCCACTTTTTCGTTTCTTCTATTTTAAATAGTATTAACTAAACTTAAATTTTAAAACTTTTTATTTTTATACGTAAGACTATATAATAAACCTTATTATATAGTTTTAAAACTTTTTATAAAGATTTAGACTTTTTAAAAATAGTTAAAAAAAAAGGTCTTTAAAGTGTGATAAGGCCTGGGTAGATCGCCTGTCTGGGCAGCTCGCTTATCAACTACGTTATAAAATAATATTTAGTTAGTTTAGATATTTACTAATAGTAATATAGAGGAGGTAAACTCTAAAAATAGTAAGTTTATAAACTAAAGCTAGATAGCCCTTAGGGATTCTATATATAAGAACTATATTTATAGTATACTTAGTGGAAACTCCTGAGGTAATTATTACTAAGTGAAGTTAAACTAGTAAGCTAAATACTAGCGGTATATTATAAGTAAGATTCTGTATATACTATTATCTAACTAACTAGTAATATTAAGGTTTTAGTTTCTTAAATTTATCTAGAATAGTAGTTTTACTATTATAATATAACCTTCAGTCTATATATTACTTATATTCTAAACTAACTATTAGCTAGAAACTTAAGTAAGTTAAGACTATACTATAGTTAGTATTCTTTAATAAATCTAATAGTAAGTTTATCCCTCAGGAGATAACTAGTAAGGTAGCTATTCTAAAGTATCTTTCTACTTCTACACCTATAGGATAGAATAGAGATTATTCTAAATTAATATCTATTAAGGATACTTCTAAAGCTAATATCTATCTAACTTTAGCTGTTCCTTCTGCTAGTAGGTTACAGCTAACTTTTAGTAGCCTTATTATTAAGAATATCCTACAGAATATTACTAATATATATAAGAATATTATATTTATATATAAAGCTACTCTCCTAAGTAGAGAGTAAGGAAACTAATATAATACTTTCAGGTATTAAAATTTTTTATATATCTACCACTCTCTTAGGTAAAGTTTATATCTCTTTACAGTTTACACCCTATAAGGTAATTTAGCTCTCCTAGCTTTTATACTATTAACTTACAGTTTATATTATAATATATTTACTTATATAATTATATTTATAAGTATACAGACGCTTAGGGATATAGCTAGTAAGAAAAAAGTATAAAGAAAGATATGAGTTATTAGATATAATACTTTTAGGTTAGATACTTATATAACTAGCCTGAGGAGTGGCCTCAGTTAGAAACACTATATAGATAACTACTTCCTAGAGGTTTAGAAGTAATTAGAAGTATTTAAATTTTAGCTGCAAGAGTATTTTAGTAAATCTATCTATTAGTATATTATTTATTAATATATAGATAACTTTAAATAAACTAGCAATATATTCTTAATAAAACTATATATTTTAGATATCTATATATTATAAATATATTAAGATATATTTACTAGTATTAACTACTAAATAAATTATCTAACTATTATTATAATAAATTCTTTATATATTACTTAGCTTCAGGGTAATATTTCTAAAGAGTTACTTAAAAGCTATAGTTTCCTTTACTATATATTTAAGTATAAGAAGCTCTACCTCTATAGTAGATATAGTAATAGTAGTTTAGTAAGTAGCTTTTTACTCAATTAAGTCTCTAAATAGTAAGATAATATATCCCTAGGAGGATTTTTATATCTTATTATTATTAGTAAATAAAGTATCTCTAGTAATAAGTAATATCTATCCACCCCCTAAGATATTATAATATATTATAAGTTAGTAAGTAGTATAAAGATACTAGATTATTTAGTTAATTACTAAGAGATATTAATAGGAGGAGTTTATAAAATATTATAAAAGCTAAGTATATATAAAGAAGATATTAGGGTAGATTATAATTAAAAAATAGAATACTAATCTAATGTTCTCTTAAAACCTTTTTACTTTAGTGGCTGTAATTATATCTAGATTAGGAATAAAGGAAACTATAGAAATAGGAATTAGAAGTAAAATAGTATTAGTAAGCTTATAATATTTAGTAACCTTTTTAATATACTATCTATAAATAAGATTAATTATCTTTACCTTATAATTCTAAATAATTTATACCTTAAGGAATTACTCTACTGAACTTTAGTCTTTTATCTTATAAGTATCTTTTAGCTAGGAAATAACTTTAGTAGTGTAAGTTACTACAGATTAGTAATAGAGAATAAGGATATTATTTATATAAAATATAATAAGAACTTTTTTATCAGGTATCTAGAAAAAACAGGAATCTTTATTTATAGGATAAAGTCTTAAGTAAATAAGAATTAAGGAAAACTCTTTATATTAAAGGAGGATTATATTTTATAGTTTATATAGAATATAGATAAGTTTAATAGAACTACTATATAACTTAAACCCTTTAGGTAGTTAGTATTATATAGAGATATTTTTAGAATTAAGATATATATTCAGAAAGATATTAATAATATCTAGCTAAAGTATCTCTAAGTTAAAATATATAGTAATAACTATTACTATATAGAAAGTTTATATAGTTAGTATTATAGTATATATCTATCCTAGAGAGTCTAACTACTATAGTTTACTATAAATATAGAATCTTACTTTATAGCAATTAAAGAATCTATCCTTATCCTTCTTATATAAGAGTATTTACTTAAGAGGAATTAGCTTCGTTTTGGATCTATCCTATAGAATAATTATCTAGATTCTCTTCCCTTAAAGTTTTTTATCTTAATATTTACTGCTTATAAAAAGAAGTTATAAAGTTACTCTAGAAAGTGAAAAATATCCTTCTAGATTATAGGTAACTTGGGAAGCTAGTTAATTTATATTTATATTAGAAAACTTACAGAAAGAGAAATATAGTCTATTAATAAGAAATACTCTGGAGGTTATTTAGAAGAAACTATATTAGTTATATTAATAACTTTAATATCTTTAGAATTCTACTTTTTTAAGAATAACCTTAAAGAATCTTAGTATATTAAGAGGCTTTTTATATAAATATACTTTATCTAGGAAACTTCTATCAAAATAACTAAATATAAAGTAAGATATTTATAGAAACCCTCTAGAGTAAAGAAAAGTTAATTAGATAAATATAAATTGAGGGGAACTTCTTATATTTGGGTAGTTACTATAAATGTAAGGTATATAAAGTAGTAGTTAAAATTATTATTTCTAGATAAGTCTAGATTAAGACCTTAGACTCTATAGTTACTTTATATTAGTTAGCTACTTCTAGCTACTTTTAGACGCTAGAGTTTAACTACTAGAATAAGTTTACTCCTTATTATATATAGTTTTATATCTTAGGTATATTTAATATATATAGTATTTTTACTTATCACTAAAATAGATAGCTTTATTAGTATATTAACTTAGATATAAATAATATTCTTAACCTTCTTACTAAATAGGGGGATTTTAAGATTAGCTTCTCTAAGTAAATTAAATAGCTTAGAAGTTAACTTAGATATTAGTAACTAGTCTCTTTATTCTGGAGGAAGTCTACTAAAAGTAATTTTAATATCTTAAAGCTTCTTCTTAGTCTCTATAAGAATACTAGAGGTAGTTATTATATTATAAGATGGGATCTAAGTAGTATTAACTAAATTAAGAATTCTAAGCGTCTGGAATATATTATCTATAATACTAAAGTTATTATTAATTTCCTTAACTATGAACTAAATAAAGTATTTTAGAATAGTTTATTTAATATTCACTTTTATATAGAATTTAGATTTATCAAACTCAATATTATATATTATAATTACTTAGTTAAGTAAAGAAATCTAGATTTAGTAGAGATTATATATATTAAGTATATATTCCACTAGATATCTAATATAACTTCTTAGTTCTATTTTAAATTATTATCTATAGAGTTTCTACTTCTACTCCCTCTTAAGTAAGTATATTTAGTATTTATATATATAAATATACCTCTAGTTGGAGTGTGGATCTTTCACTAGAGAGATAATATCTTCTTAGATATTCTACTTTATATATTACTGAAATTACTTTTTTTAACTTTAAGAGGTAACTTCTAACTAGAGTTTACTTAAAAACTAATACTATAAATAAAGATAGTAGTTGTTACTACTTCTAGTTATAAGTAGAATAGAAAGTTAATACTATTAAGTATTTTAATAAATCTAATAATAATCTTTTAGCTAGTATATTCCTAACTACCGACTAGTTTCTTTATATATAGGGGAGAAAACTTAAGTTTAATTCTCTCTTCCTTAGTATATTACTAGTACTTTATTTATCTGTTAATTATAATAATAACTCTCTTAATATTCTATTAACTTTTATAAATAGAAAGATCCTTCTAATATAATATCTATTATTTAAAATAATATAGTATATTAAAAATCTATTCTAAAAACTTATTCTGAAGGATAGAGATAAAAAGATAGTTAGTAAACTTATTTTTAATTACTATTACTTAATATAAAAAGTTATAGCTAAATCAGTAATTAAAGAGATCCTAAGTAATATAGTAATAAGGTTACTAAATATAATATTCTAACTTCTAATAAGAGATAACTTAATAAGTATAGGTTATTATATAGTATTTACACTTAAGGTAAGTAGCTACTTTAATCTTTACCTCCTGAGTGTAAATAATAACCTTTATAAGTATATCAGATCCTAAGTAACTAGACTGTAAATACTATAGGTATATAAAGTTTTCTTATTTATATAGAAGCTCTCTTGAGGGATAGAGACTTATTTGAAATATATAAGAGTTAATAATATATAGAATACTAAATAGGATCTTATTAAAGTAAGTAGAAACAGAAGTATATTTAAAGAAAACTATATTTAATTTTTAAAGAAGGTTATATAAGATAATATTATTATTCTCCCTTCTAAAGTGAAGAATATAGTTAAGACTAAAGTATTAAATATCCTTTTTTTAGAGTAATACTTCTGAAATAATATTTATATAAAAGTTCTTAATATAATAAATATCCTCTAAAACTAAGTTTATTTTTATTCTATTAAGGTATTTCAAAATAACTTTTAGTATATAGTATCCCTGCTCTAAAATTAGGAAAAATATAATACTACTTTCTATCTATATACTAACTAAAGAGATTCTATAGAAGCTAGACTCCAGAAGGTCTTTTTAGTTAATTAGGTAAGTAGTATTATAGTTATCTATAACTATATTATTACTGAATAGATAATATAAAGAGATAGAAGTAGTAAAAATACTAAATAACTTTAAGGTTATATAGTAAGGTTCCTCTAGGAGGGAGAGGTTAATAATAATAACTACTATATTAGAAGGATATTATAAAGTTTATTAAGATTAATTATTCTGAATATAGCCTCTACTATAGCTACTACCTCTCTTTCCTCTATAGTTATTTCCTTATCTGCTGAAGAAAGAGCTTAAGAGAGAGTTAATAATAATTAGAGTTTTTAGCTATCTAGTATAGAATAGTTTAGTATAAATATTATTATAATAATGCTTACTAAAATAATTTTATATTAAAATCCTTTTAGTATCTATAACTAATCTACTATATATATTTAAACTTCTTTTCAGAATAATTTTAAACTAACTATAATAAATAGAGAGTTAGATATAGTTTAATATATTATAGGGATATATAAAGAGTAATCCTACCTAACTTACAGTCTACAAGGTAAATATAGAGTTTTCAGCTAACTGTCCTATAAGGATTATAAAAATTCCTTATTTACTATAAGGATCCTCTAAGAGATTATTATAGTAAATAGTATTAGAGAAAATATCTCTATATTCTTAGAGTGAGAGGATTTTAATAGTAGTATATTTATTTATAGTAATCTAATTAATCTAGATATTTATTCAGTTTATAATAAATTAGACTTCTACTATATTAAGAATTTTTTTTACTATTTAAGTCCTATTAATCTTAAGGATATTATACTAAATAGTATAAAGATAGATATTACTTCAGGCAGTATATTAAGTGGACATATTATTTAAAGTCTTCACCTAGGCGACAGCTAGGTTATACTCCTTTCTGATAGTAGTTAGAATACTAGAATCTAATAACGTAAGGTAGTATTTAAAGTTAATAATAAGGTTATAAAATACAATATTATTTACTAGAAACTATTTAAAGTAAACTATCTAGAGGAAAGCTATATTAATAATTATATTAACTTATTACTTTATAGCCTTAAGATATTTCTTAATATTTCTACTGTTAGAAGCTCTAACTACTATAAAGTATAGATATACTAAATATTTATTATAAATACTAGGAGATTCCTTAGTTATTAGGAAAGTAGGAGTATTTAGAAATAAAGTTACTGAAGAAGTTAGATATAAAATATTATCTTACGTAAGTTTATCCTAGAACTATAGTATAGTATAGACTATTTAGAGGAATTAGTTATAAATATTCTTATTTTAGATAAAATTCTTAAGAGAAATTAGATTCTCCTGGAAGTTAAACTTAAGAGGGTAAAAATTACTTAAATTAATATATTTCTAAATATCCTTCACTTTAGTATAATATTTAAAAGTATTATACTATTAGGATTAGTTATAATAATAGTTAAGATAGATAGAGATATTAAAACCTAACAGTATTACGTAGGAAGATATTATAAGAATAATGAGATAATTAACTAGAAAAAAGAGAGAAATAAAAAGAGGATTTATAGATAATATAAGCTAACTAGGTACAGCTTAAATAATAGATCTTAGAGGGTATTTAGAGCTAAGCTTATTAATATAGTAAACTATATTAGTAAGCTTATAGAGATAGGTAGGTAAAACCTTATTTATATAAAAAGCTATCTGCAGAGCGGCACTGTCTGATATATAGGTTCGTGGGTATATCTTATATAAGAAGCGCCTTACGTGAGTGAGCCATATAACTCAGGATAGCAGCCTACAGGCCTGAAGCTATCATAATATATAAGTAATATAGCTTCTTTAGAAGTAAGAATATTAATAAAGCTAAAGTTTCTTCTTAATATTAAAATCTTTAGTAAATAAAAAGTACTTAATCTAACCATAAAATATAACTCTAACTAAATTTTTAATTAGATTATATAGATTATAGAAATATATATCTGTAATTATATCTTTAGTAGAAACTTTCTAAACTCTTTTAAAGATAATTTTAAAGACTAACTAGAGGAAATATAGATTATTATAGATAAATAACTACTTTAGTATATATAGAATATTCTTATTATCTATAGTGTTAAGATTAATATAAAAAGTAAATAGATTTACTAAATTCTTATAAACCTAATAAAATAAGATAAGTTTGTTTTATAGACTAAAGAAGAAGTCTAAAATATAGTTATAAAGTTATAAAACTTTAAAATACTTATTAATAACTTACTAAGCTTCTTTAATAATTCTATTTTTACCTAATAGATATATCTTATAATCTAGAAGTAATAATAAAAAGTGCCCTATTAAAGCTTTATAGAACTTAATATTTATCCAGCTACTTTAAGAAACTAATTCTAAGCAATATCTTAATAAGCTGAGAGATTTATAATTCCCCTTCTATTATTAGTAATAGATATAATATCTGAATAATAAGGATAACTTAAATAATAGAACTTTTAAGATTAATAAAATTAATAATCTCTTTATAATTAGAATTAATAGTATAAACTTTCTGCCCCACTTTCTATAGCTTCTCTCTTATATATTAATCTTATAGATAATTACTAAGAGACTAGATTTCTACCTATAGATATACTAATAACTAAGAATATAACTGATCTTATAAAAATATATAACTTAAAGATAAAATATAGAGAAGCCCTCTATAATATCTTTAAATTAAAAATCTATATTTTTAGTAACTATTATTTAAAGTTAGATATATCTAACTATATATAAACTGGAGCTTTCTTAATTATATTAAAAATCTAGACTCTTAAATATTATTTTAACTACTTCAGTAATCCCCTTAATCTCCTAACGTTTTATAATATAGTTTTCTATACTAAGAATTATTTTGAAAATAATAAGAATTAATAAGTTTATCTTACTAACTAGTATAATATAACATTCAGAAGTATTATGACTAATAACTAAGATAAAATAAGAGAGGAAGTATTTAAGATCTTCTTTATTAAGCTGATATATATTTAAAGAATCTTCCCTCTTAAATAATATACTAATCTCAGTCTTTAAAACTACCTCTTAAGTATATACTAAGGAATATTAGAATACTAACTAGCTTTCTTTAGCTTTATAGTAATATACTAAAATGTCTATAACTAATTATAATCTTTAGTCAGTATTACTATAAACCTCCCTTCTATAATATTCTAATATATACTTAAGAATACTAATAATTCTAAAGGACTCTTATTAATTAACATAGATTAATATTAAACTAACTGGATATATAACTTACTTTAGAGCTGTTACTAAAAATCTAGATATAACTATTAAGAATACTCCTAAATACTATTTAGAGGAAAGTATTATTTAACTCCTACTACCTTATATAGCTAATTTAATAAAACATACTATATATATAGTAAACTTAGTTACTAATTAATAAAATAATTTCTTGAGGAGAGAAGAAACTCCTATAACTAATATAAGTCTAACTTTTATATAGTAGATATATAAATATCTACCTATTACTGTTTCCTTATATAGTATAAGGAAATAGAAAGCTAAAATAATAACCTTAGGGATATTTATAAAACTACTATTAAAAATAATATAGTAGTATATTATCTTTAAGACTATTAGCTTGAAAATTAACCTAAAGTATTAAGCTTTCTAAGTAACATTTTAAATAACTTTATAATATCTTACTTTAAAGAATAATCTATATCTCTAGATAGTTAAACGATTATAAGAATCCTCTAGAACTAAATAGTAACCTATATTCTAATAAAAGAAAATAATATAACTAAAGAGATTACTACTTTATCGTCTATATTTATTCTTAAAGAATACTATTTAGATATAGTTTTCTAAGGGATTTTACCTAACTTAGATACTACTAGCTACTTTATAGCTAGCTACTTCTAGTTTAATACTCCAAAATAAACTATCCTTCCCTTTATTCTCTTAACAACTTCCAGAGGAGAATTAATTTCTATTTATTTTAGAAGAAGTAAATTCATAAAACTAATAAGTATAGTTAAAATATTTATACTACTCAGTATAATAATATTCTATATATTTCCTTATAGACTCCTATTTCTATTATATTCTACTAATATAGATTACTTTAATATCATTTTTAATAATATCTATAATTAGTTATATCAAATTAAGAAGTTTATCCTAATTATATATAAATAGGGATATTTATAGATATTATTAAATAAGGAGGAAATATTTACTTACTTATATCTAATAGAGATTAAGATCTAGAGACTCTATTATCACTTTAGATATCTATCTATTATATATCTTTAAGAAGTTTTCTATAACGTTAGATATCCAGTTAATTAAGAAGCTCTTATAGCTTTTAAAAAATACTGCTACTAATACTAGTCTACAGAGTATTTCAAAAATACAAATACAGCAAATACAAATACATATATTTGTATTTTCTCCCCAATTACAATAAATACAAATACATGTATTTGTATTTGTATTTATTAAAAGATTAATACATTACAAATACAAATACGTGTAATGTATTTGTATTTTTTGTATTTGAATATAAATTACAAATTTCATATATTATATAAAGTTTCAATTAGTTTTTTATATAGCTAAAATCTAGTATTCTAAAACTTAATACCTTTTACTTTTAGCTAATATCTATAATATTAAAAATATTCTTGAAAGGAATCATAATAAAGATTAGTAGTAATATTTTCTATAGAGATTTTAAATCTTTATCTACTATAGTGGTAATATATTACTTTATTAAAATCTAGATATTAGATTTATACTATATCTTATCTTATATATCAAGTAGTATAGTGAGAATACTTTTTAGTATTATACTAATAGATATACTTATATAAAAATATATTTACTATATATAATATATTAAAGAATATTCTAGTAATTTGTAGTATTTTACTACTATTAAAACTATAATATTAAAGTTTAATTAAATAATTTAAACTATATATAACGTGGTTAATAAGCAAGCTATCAGGACAAGCAAGCTATCAGAAAATTTAGTTTCTTACACCTTCTTACTTTGAATATATATTATTTCTCCAGATATAATATAATTAATAAATAGAGAAGCTTAAATAATACTTACTATCTAAGTTCTCAAAAAAGACTCTAATCTTACTAATAATATTATTATAGAGATATATTTAGTATTTTGAATAACTCTCAGTATATAATCAAAAGGAATATTATTATAATGTAATATTATATTTAATTTATTTAAATTAACTATATTTAAAGAAGAGAAGCTAGTTAAGTATATTCTTAATCTAGATTCCTAATTATTTCCTCTTTATATCAGTAGTATAGAAGATGTAGCTAATTAATTACTTACTAACTGTAATATACTACTAGTTAGGAAATACTAAGCTTCAAACTTTATTAAGTAATAACTATAGCTCCAGAAACACTTTTTTTATAAATATAACTATAAGAGAGTATAATATAAAGATCCAGATATAATAAATATATAGTTTCACCTTATAGTAGATATATTTACAAAATATAGTATTATAGATTCTGATATTTATAATTCTAATAAGATTAAGTTTATAATAAGTTAGATTATATCTGGGATAGTTATTATAAGTATAGAAAAGTATTTAAATATAAAAATAATATAGTTTAGTAATTATAAATAGATTATTACTATTTAGGCTATCAGTTTATTAGGTTATAATATTCTACTATATATTATTATTATAAGCTAATATTACTTTTTTATTTGGTATATAGAAATAGATCTTTTATATAACTAAGTTATTATAATATCTAAAAATAGATAGATAATAAAGAAAAAAAATCTAGATTAGCTCTAATATTTTAACTAATATATAAAGTTATATATAAGTAGTAATTATTACCTCCTTATTATTAATAAATATAAAAATTACTATACTACTAGTTTTAAGATATATTATAAGAAATATAATATTATTATTTTCTATATATTAGCTTATTCTTCTTATTTATTTTAGTTTTTAGATATTAAATATTTTAGGTTTTTAAAGAAGGTATATAGTTAATAAATTCAGGATAAGATATACTAAAGTAATATTTATATTATAAAGGAAGACTTTTTCTCTATAGTTTATAATATCTTTATATAAATTCTTATAGTTAAAAATATCTAGAGAGGTTTCAGAGAAGCTGAGTTTATCTCTCTAAATATCGAAAATATACTTTTAAAACTTAATATAAAGCTATATATTTTAATATCTCTAAGGTTCCTCTTTATAATATTCTCTATATAGACTTTTTAGATATTAAATTACTTAATAGAGATATTTTCTTAGTCTGAATTAATTAAGAATTAAATCTCCTGCTATTAAAATAGCTTACTAACTTTAATTATTAAAACTATAGAATATTTATCAAAAGGAGTATATAGATTTATATATTAGATTATATTCTTAATATCTGAGGCTTAGATTCTTTAGGAAGAGAATAACTTATTTAGTTAATATAAGAGGATTAAGAAAATATATTTTAGACAAGGAGGAAGTCTTACTATAACTAAAATAGAGGATATTCAGTTATAGAGAGAGGTAATAACGTAGATTAAGGAGGAATTATATTAGAGTAGTAATTATCAGTTAGGGATTAGGATAGACTAATAGTAATATAGCATCTGTAGAAATACTAGTTATAATATATAAATATATTAATTTATTAAAGAAATATCTAATAAAGAGGATTCTAAGTAGTTTAATTAAATTTAACCTTTCTGTTATTACTTCTTAATTATATTTATATAATAGGTAGTTATTTCCTGATAGCTTACTTATTCTGACAGCTTACGTATTAACTATATTATAATGTTTATACTTAATAAGAACGTCTTATATTAATTAATTTAAAATGTAAATATAATTTATATTTAATTATAGAAAATATAAATATAAATATTTATATTTGTATTTTTATTATAAATATATATATTTTTGAAAAATATTAATACATTACAAATATATATAATATATTTGTATTTATATTTGTATTTTATATTTATATTTTGTATTTGTATTTTGTATTTGTATTGTATTTTGTATTTATTCTCAATACTCTGATACTAGATATATAGTATTACCCCCTGTTAATTTAGATTTACCCTCTATAATAATATTACCTTTAACTTTAAAGTTATTATTAATATCTTTTACCTTAAGAATAACTACTCTATTCTCTATATTATTCATATAGTTATAACTTTTATTATTACTTAATTCCTACTTAATATTTCAGTAAGATTAATATAGAAAGCCTTTAAGATATACTAAATTGATACTTACTTAGGTGTACCTAATCTTATCTCTACTAATACTAAAATAAACTTCTAATCTAAAGACTTCTATTTAGAAGCTAAAATAATAAGCTTACCTACCAGAATTATACCTATTAGAACCTATAATAATATTAGTAAGATAGAATATTACTATATTCTTCTCTATTATATATATAAGATTCACTACTAAGAATATCTATTATTATTATAAGAGTATTACCTCCAGGCTACTTATAAGTTAATAAATACTATTATCAGTCTAAATAGTCTTTACATTTCTTATCTTTAAAGCTTACCCCTAGCTTACTGAGGATTTTACTCTATTCCCAGAGATAGTCTTATAGATATAGGCAGTCTAAAAAATAACTAAAACTATCCACTATAAATATATAGAAAGGATTATTAATACTATTATAGCTGCTTGGAATAGTCCTAGTATATTATAAATTATAAATTTTCTATTATAGTCTCTTATATATTTATAGTAAAAAAAGAAAGAATAGTAAGATCCCTTCTATCTACTTACTACCTATAGTAAGATATATATTATTAACTTCCCTTATAGTCTCTAAAAGTTCCACTTAATTACTATAAAAGTATACTATAAGAGTAATAATATTTCTTCTTAATTATATATTTTAGTAGAAGTATAAAAATACTTCTACTATAAGTATAATAATTATAATCTTAATAAGATTAGAGATCCCTCTTAAGAAACCTTAACTACCTTAATCTTATTCCCTATTATCCTTAAACTTCTAAATACTTTAGAGATATTAGAAGATAAGAGTATCCTCCCTCCTTATATTAAAAATAATATACTACTACTCTCTAATAAAAGTAAATATACTAAATATTAGAGAATTATAAAGTTATTCTTTAAATTCTTAAAAACTATATTTAACTAGAATAATCTCTCTTAATAAGAAAGTAACTAAGAAAATTAATTTATAGTCTTCCTTATAGTTAAGAAAGAAGCTAACTTAACTTTCTCTAGATTCTTCTACTAAAAAGGAATTATTATTACTTCTAGCTTCCTCTTCAAAAAAATAATAAAGAAGAAAGTAGGAAATATTATTAATAATAATATAATAGAGATTATCTAATGTAATTCTATTCTCTATAGAAACTATATTTCTTTAAATCTTAAATTATTAATTAAATTAAGAATCAGGATAGTAACTAAGTATATAAGAAATTAAAATTAATAATCTAAAGTTTTAGAGATAATAAGAAGCTTATAATTGTTACGGGCCAGCCCCGTATGGAACACACTACGGAACACCCTACTTAAGTGCAGCCAGATAACAAGTGGACGACTTGTTGTTACGTACCTTTTGACGAGGCCACGATGTATGGCTCAATTGGTAGTACTGTTTATGTGCGTGCGCCCGCGCATACGGGTACTGAAGGCCGAGACGCTATTGGCTGCAGCGCTACGCCCCTGTGGGGCCAGCCCTTCACAATAATCCTTACTTAGTCTCCTATAATTTAGAGAAGTAGCTAAAGACTAATTATATTTATTACCTCTATATTAATAAAAGAAGAAAGCTTCCTCTTCTAGCTAAAAGATATTATTTAAATTTACATTCAGGCTAAAACTAAATTTATAAAATATATTATAACTAAATTACCTATTTACCTTAAAGACTAATACTTTCTAGAATCTATAATAATAATTATTAAACTACTTTATAGTTTAGCTAAAACTAATACCTACTAATAAGTAATATACTAAGAATACTATAAAAAATAAAACCAAATTTATAAAATATATTATAACTAAATTACCTATTTACCTTAAAGACTAATACTTTCTAGAATCTATAGTAATAATTATTAAACTACTTTATAGTTTAGCTAAAACTAATACCTACTAATAAGTAATATACTTAGAATACTATAAAAATAGTTATATATAGAGATAACCACCTATAATCTTTACCTCTTTATATCTTAACTTAATAATAGGATATTTAACGTAATTAGTATATAAACTAATAATACTCTCAGTCTTTCTAATACTAGTGTTACTTAATAAGAAGATAAAGAACTAGTGAAAACCTTCCTTATAATAAAGTCTAAAATCTTCCTTATAAAGTTAATATTACTAGTATTTAATAGTAGTATACTTTTTCTCTAAAGTGAAAACCTCCTTCTTAAGTAAAAAAACTAAAGCTATAAGCTCACTATTATTAATATCCTTACAAACCCTAAAATACTTAAAAGAAAGCTATATTAAATAATATATATATAAAATATATATTACTTTAATCTACTAACCTAAAGTACTCTTTAACCTCTCACACGCAGTAAAATAATAATAACCCTCTAGTAATAATACTACTACTCTTAATAAATATATTAAATAGTAAATAGAATACTTAAATTAAAAGTTAATTTTTATTCCTCTTAATCTCTCTAAAGTATATCTGTATACTTTTATAGATAGCTTCTTTATTAATAATATTAACCTATTATCTTAACTAGTATTTATAATAATTCTAAACTAAGAGATAGCTACTAGTAAAAGTAAATTTATAATCTAAGGTAACCTAGTCTATTACTTTTTAACTAAAACTAAAAAAGTAACTAGAAATATATTTACCTTAGAGATCTATATTATAGTTACTAGTATAAACTTTATATATACTATTACTATATCTTTAAAGAAGATTATAGCTTATTATTACCTTCTTTCTATTCCTATAATTATCTATACTAACTTATATTTATTATATAAATATCTTATAAAGCTTAGTATTATAAAAGAGAAAAAGCTTATAATTAATATTATAATCTTAAGGTAATTATATAAATATTAAGAAATCTATAAGATATAGTTGATTAACAGTAAAGATAATATTACTAATACTTTTACTAAAGGATCCCTAAGCTATACTCTAGAGAGATTTATTAATATAAATAACGTGGAAGTTTATATAGAGAGATAGATTACTTATTTCAAATAAAAGGAGGAAATTCAGAAAGTTATTTAGTTAAATAATATAGATTATTTAATTACTTTTATCTTATATATAGAAATATAGTGTGAAGGGCTGGACCTGAGCTTGTTTAACTGGAAGGTGGCGCAAAATACTGTTTATTTAGAACTAAGGAGTAAAAAAGAAGCCTTCACAAGTGCGTAGAAAAGTCTGTATATATAATATTATATAGAGCCTACTGGGGCCCCACCCGAGCGAGGGGGTTAGCTTCAGATACCTAGGTACAGCCCTAGCTGGATATCCAGATATAGCTTATAATATTACCCCCCTCCTCCCCAGCTGCCACCCAGCTAAAAACTATAGGCTGAGTTTTTATTATTATTTATAATTAGCTTATATATCACTTTATACTACTCTAGGGCTACTATATTTATAATAATATTAATAGGCTTCTATATAGAGTTTATATATCCTTCCTATTTAATAAGAACCTCTTATTAGTATTCTCTCTCCACTTAGTGTATCCTTACAGTAAGAATACTTTTAACTAGCTATTTAACCTCCCTATTATTATCTACTAGTAGTAGCAGCTAGCTATTAACTATAACTTACTTAGGCAGCAGATTAGTAGTAACTCTCTAGAGTAAATCTATATAAAACTGTAGGTAAATAGACTCTAGGGTATCCAGTTTTATAATATATAGTGAGAGGACTTTCACTATTATATACTTATAGTATAGTTAGACTAGCTTTTAGTTTAGTTTTAGTAACTTATAGTTAGATATATTTAACTATATTTTATTACTAACTTAATACTAATCTGTAGGAGACTGGGTTTTATTCGCCTAGGTTTCTAATTTTTACTAAGTAGTAGCTATCTCTATATAGATATATATTATTACTAACTATATTCTCTTAACTAGCTGGTAGGCTGCAGCCTTATTATTATTAGGCGGTTCTATATACTTCTTAGTAACTAGGATAGAGTTAATATAATATTTATAATCTATAAAGAAAAATATAATCCCTATTATACTATACTACTAATTATAGAGGGTTAATTAATATAATAAGTAGTAAGTTATTTTAGTTATCCTGGAACCAGTAGGTGAATATCTTTAAAACTACTTAGATCTCCTAGTTATATTATTTTATAATCCTATCAGTTTGTAAGTAGTAACTAATATTTAGTAAGTATATAATATCTATTAACCTACAGAATTCCTTTTAGAAGTAACTTACCCAGTTAGATCCTCTATTACTTATAATAGAGTATAGTATTCTATAGAACCTATAATAGTAACTAAGAAACTACTAGGTATATACCTCTACCTCTATTATATCTATCTCCTCTAATATAGAAGCTTTACCTAGTTAATTAATAATAACCTAGAGGTAATAGCTACTTTATCCTTTTGTAGGAGGTAAGTTAGTAATAAAATCTATTAATAGATTAGAGTGTAATTAGTTAGGTATTAGTAGGGGCTTTAGGAATCTCTTTTTAGCCTACTTCTAGATATAAATATCCCTATATATATTATAGTTATATATAAATTAGTAGATATTCTATAATTATTTAGGTTAGTATAACTATTAGCTTATAATCTCTAGTATATTATTATACTTTAAGTAGCCTGTAGGAGAGAAATTATATAATTTCTATACTAACCTAGTTCTAAATTTATTAAGGAAGTTATTACTCTCTTTACTATTTAGTATCTAAAATTTCTCTCTAAAAGTAAGTTATCCTAGTATATTAATAGTATACTTAGTAATCTGGATCTTAATATAGAAGTTAGGAGGGAAGCTATATTCTTCCTACTAAATTATTATAAAGATCTGTTAGTATAAGGAGTCTCTCTTAGTAATATAGTTCTATATCTCTTACAGGTTTAGTCTTCTTTTGAAAACCTAGGTATTAGTAATATTTATATATCCTATTTAGGGCCCTATAGGGATAGTAGTATCCAGGATAATTTATATTATTTATCCTTATTACTTCTTATTATCCTACTTTTTAGGAGTATTCTATTTCCTCTAGGAGAGAGTATTAGAAGTTACTGCCTGGGTGTCTAGCTAATATTTGAAGTAAAAGTTATATTAAGATAATTTCTCTACTTACTAGTTTTACCTCTCTGTAAGCTATTATTTCTTTATAAAGTACTTAAGGTTCTTATAGTTAGTAAGAACCTTAAACTTCTTAATACTCTATAGCTTTACTCTCTATACCTATAAATATTCTAGTACTGTAAGGAGTTCCTTATTATAGATTAGGTAATTAAACTCTATAAGAGTTAAGTATTAAGAGTAGAAAGCTACTAGGTGCCTCACTCTAGCTTTATTAGCTTAAGTTAATATACTTCCCAGAGTATACTCTAAATAGTCTATCTCTATTATTATTAGAGTATTAAGGTTAAATATCTATAGGATTAGTTCTATAGTGAAGAGTTATTTTAGTATAAAGAAAGCTTCCTACTACTTTAATCCCCAGTTAAAAGGAACTAACTTCTAAATTAGGTAGTTTAAAAATTTTATAATAGTATTATATTAAGGTATAAAGATTTTATAATAGTTTATAAACCTAAGGAAACTGTAGATATTCTTTAGTAAGCTAGAGGGAAGCTAGTTAGTAATAACTTCTAACTTCTCAGGATTATAAGAGAGATTCTTTCTAGCTGTTATAATATATCTAATATACTTAACTATAGTAATTAAGAACTTATATTTTTTAGGATCTAACTTATAGTTTATATTAGTAAGGTAGCTAAGTATCTAGTAGACTTTCTCCTTATACTTTTTTCGTAAGCTATTAGTATAAATAAGAATATTATTAATATATACTATAATAAAGTTATCTAGAAACTATTGTAAGTAGCTATTAATATACTGTTAAAATATAGTAGGAGTATTAATAAGTCTAAAGGAGTATACTATCTATTTAAAGAAGCTATAATATATCTAAAAAACTATTTTCTCCTAATCTACTNNTACTTTATTAATTCTAATCTTATAGAATATAGTAATAATATTAAATTTAGTATATTAGTAGGTAATAGTAACCCTCTAGAGAGTCTCTAATATAAGGGGGAGGAAGTAATAATCTTTTTTTATAATTATATTAAAAACTTTATAATTTATATAGAAGTATATTCCTCTATTTAGCTTTCTTATAAAGAGAATTAAAGTATTAGTAGAGAAGCTATTTACTTTAATAAATTCCTTATTAAGTAAATTCTCTAGGGTTTTCTTAAGTACTAGAAGTTCCTCCTATAATATACTATAGAGGGGTCCCTATAGGAAGTCTAATTTTTATTCCTTATTATTAGGAATTAATAGGATATAGTAGTTTATCCCTAATTAGCTGGAGAGTAGTTAGTATACTGAATCTAAATAGAAAAGATCTAGGAATTCCTTTAAGATATTTATAGGGATATAATCCCTTAGGTTTATCTCTACTTTTAGAGCTAATATTTTCTTAATATCCACTAGACTAATAGATATAACTTAGTAGGAGCTTAGTGCCTCACTAGTGTATTATATAGTATACTAATAGATAAATATAAATAAATTAATATTAAGTAGCTAAGCTAACTAGATTTCTTTAAGCTATACTAGCTTATCTTAATATTCTAGGTATACTATTATACTACTTTTCCTATATATTATCTATTAGGCTTCAGTATTATAAATAATATAATTATCTTCTATCTATAGTTACTTAAGATATAAGAGTAGCTACAGGCTTTCTATAATATAAATATAGATCTTCTATATATAATTACTAACTTCTTAAGTCAGGATAGTTACTCCTTAGATATTACTAAATAATAACTTAGTAGTATATCTCCTTATTTATCTTTTTAACTTATTAATTAGTAGGAAGTAAAATTTCTTTATAAAGGAAATATTAATAATAGTATAGACATTATAGTTTATATTAATAAATATATTAATAGAGTAACCTCTATTAATTCTAGTCTAAATAGTAACTAACTATTAGTTACTTACCTATTCCTTTTCCTATTATTTCCTCTATCTTATTATTTCCACTTCAGTTAGCTTCAGAACCTAACTTTACTCTAGAGTTACTTTTTTTCTAAATCCTCACTATTACTAGGTAGGATAGTATTATTCCTCTGGTTATCCTTAATATAATCTGGAGCAGCTATAGTTTTTATAACTTTTACGCTAGTTTTCTTATATTTTCAGATTTTATAGTTTCTATAGATATAACCTTTCTTACTATACTTAAAGGATCAGTAAGTATCCTAATAGTTTCTAGAGTATTCTTTAGAGATAGAGGAGAAGCTATTAAAGCTTTAATATTATTATTACTTCTTAACTACCTCAGTTATTATAATATCACTCTCTATATTATAAGTAGTAGGTCTCTAGTAGGATAGCTAGTAATATACTAATATCCCTTTTATATATTTAAACTTTTAAGTTATATTTTAAATTTTAGATAATTAAAATTTATATTCTATAAGAAAGTTAATTATAATAAATAGCTTCTTAAAGTGGGGAAGTAGGATAGTCTCTAGTAGAGAGATCTGAATTATATCTAGCTATATATACCTTTTAGTGTTAACTAGAGTCTTTTTAAATTAGGATAGAAAGATAGTTAGGTATTTATTTTCTTTCTATTTGAAACTTTATAGCTAAGAAATAATATAAAGCTAACTATTAGGATTTAGATAAATTTTATCTAAGTAACTTATAAAATTATTTAGATTATAGAAATTCTCTAGTTTTCTTACTATATAGAAAGTTTTAACTACCTACTGAAGACTAAAGTTTAAATAGGAGTAAATTAGGTATTAATATTCCTAATTACTATTAAAGAAATAGTAGTTAATCTTAAGTTTAGTTTTTATCTGTTAGGTTCACACTCAGTATTCTTTTTACTTACCTGAAAACTTTAGAGGTAGGGGAAGAAGTTTCTTCTAGTAGTTAGCTACTAGTAGGAGTATAATAGTATTATTAACCCTAAAGGCTATTATCCTAATAGACGTTATTCTGGGGGTTACTAGAGTATCCTAATATAAGCTAGAAGTGTCTATTATAGTAGCTACTTAGGGGTTATTACTTATTATAATATCTTATTTTACTAACTTATATAAAAGCTTATTAATCCTCTAGTAGAGAGGGTTTAAGATATACTATAACTACTACTAAAGTAGTTTACTTATAAGGTTACTACCTATAAGGGTATCCTGGGGGACTCTAGTACTTTCTATTATTCTTTATATCAGTTACTTATTATATAGTATTATATCCTAGAAGCTACATTTAACTAGATTATATATTTAACTAGTAGGGAGCTACACTCTACCTAATATTATCTATATAGTAAATAAAACTAAGTTCTAAATATATAAAAGGCTAGACCTAGGTTTATTTAACTGGAAAGTGGCGTAAAATACTGTTTATTTAGAACTAAGGAGTAAAAGAGAAGCTTTTATGAGTACGTGGAAAAGTCTGTATATATAATACTATATGGGGCGCACCGGGGCCCCACCCGAGCGAGGGGGTTAGTTTTAGATACCTAGGTACAGCCCTAGCCGGACATCCAGATATAGCCTATAATATATAGTATACTATGGTTAAAAGGTAAAAAGGAAGTTTACTAATATTAGTAGTATAATAGTTATAGAGCTATTAGAGCTTTATAGTATACTAACTATATAATATAGCTTAATAGCGGAAACTACTACTATTAGTAATAACTAGCTACTAGTTATTACTAGCTGCTAGATAATTAGTAACTAATTACCTAAAGTATCTAGATCTAGCTTATATTTAGCCTATAGGCTATATACTATAAATATTAACACCTTTAACCCTATCGGCATACTATATATAATAATATATATAATATACCTTCCCCTAGTGAAACTAATAATACTTTTAGCTTTATTAGTATATAAACTAATAATACTTTTAGCCACTCTAATATAATATTCTCTTACTAAAAAGATAAGAAGTTTAAAAAAACTTTATTTAAGGTAAAGCTAAAGATTATACTTTTAGAGACTATACTTCTTATATTTAATAGAGGTATTTTATTACTTTCTGGTAATTACTTCTATCTATACTAAAAGCACTGAGAGTAAAAGCTAGTTTTTATTAATATATATACTATGCCTGAGGTACTTAAGAAGGTGTATATTAAATAATATATATATAATATACATCTTACCTATATATACTAACTTGATACTTTATTTAACCTCTTGTATACAGTATAAGAATAATAATCCTTAAGTAATAATATTACTATACTTAATAAATAGATTAAGTAGTAAATAAAGTATTTTAATTAAGGTTTTTACTTAATCTGTCTAAGGTATATCTTTATACTTTTAGGAACAGCTTTTTTGCTAATAATATAAACCTCTTATTTCAACTAGAATTTATAATAACTCTAGGCTAAAAGATTATAATTGGTAATAGCTAGTTTAACCTTTACGGTAACCTTATATATTACTTATTTACTGAAAGTAAGAAAGTTACTAGAAGTATATTTACTTTAGAGATTTATATTATAGTAACTGGTGTGAACTTTACTTATACTATAATTATATTCCTTAAGAAGATCCTTAAATACTAAAAGCTTTCTTAGATTCTAAATATTATATATACTAACTTATACTTAATTTATAAATACCTTATAAAGCTTAGTATTACTAAAGAGAAGGATTTAATAGTTAATATTATAAATTAAGGTAGTTATATAAATACTATAAGGTTTATAAGGTGCAGTGGATTAATAGAGATAATAATATTACTAATACCTTCATAAAAGGTATTCTAAATTATATCCTTAAGAGATTTATTAATTTAAATGTCGGTTACGCTATGCTGTAGGGTATATGGTAACCGTACGCGCTGCCACGTACGTAGCAGTATGCCCTCTAGAGCCTACTAGCTACGGGTGCCCAGCACCCAGCGCCAGCTGTAGCTAAATAGCGTAGCAATTAGTAAGCAATTACCACACTATAGATCTAGAGCCTTATATAGCACTTTATACTATATAACGTAAGAATAATAATAACTAATAACTAGAACACTAGTTTATATCTACATAATGAGATTATATATAGTATATAATTATCCTGACGATTAAACTAATACTAATTAGTAATTAATCTAACTATTATATTACTATACTGCAGATTAGTAAAACTTATTACACTAGAAGAAGTAATTATAAAACCTTATATCTAAGGTCTATATAAGGTAAAAGATTGTAAGATTTATTACTTAGATATTTTAGACTCTCTCTACTTTAGGATCTTACTAGAAGCCTTTAAACTATATACTAACTTCTTAAGGAGATTACTATAAAGAAGGTACTTTTAGGTAGTAAATATAATTACCTTAATAAACCTCTTATTTATAGTAGTTAAGTTAAGATACTCTCTATAGTAATACTAAGGAGTTTAAATTTATATCCTTATTATTACTAACTAGAGTATATTTAGTTAATATAATAACTCTCCTTAAGTAACACTAAACCTCTTTAGTATTAGAGATTTATAGTATCTCTAGTTTTAACCTCTTAAGAGATTTATATAGCCTCTTGAAAACTCTTTCTTTATTCCTCTCTATATAGATTTAGTAAAATTAATAATCCTCCCTTACTTTATACCCCTCCAGTCTTTATAATAATATCTGAATTAATCTTTTTAAGTTAGATACTTACTTAAAATACTTCTATACTAATAATAATCTCACTCTCTAGTATTTATATATTTATAAAAATCTCCCACTATATAGATCTAGAATATTTCAGATAGATTTAAGAGATTAACTATAATTTTATTATAGTAAATAATATTAGTGAGATTAATATATACCTTAAATACTAGTTAGCGTTTTATATCTAACTGAAACTTTATATATAAAAGCCTTTTCGAATTTTTTAAGGTAATTTCATTAAATAGCTTAAGTTAATCTGGCGATTTAGTAATATTAATATAGTCTACTATTTTAGGGACTACCTAATAGCTTATAGTATTAAAATTAAACTAAATAGTAACTATATTTATATAGTTTTATATAAAATTACTTAGTAAGATAAATTTACCTTATAGACCTATCTGGAGATTAAGGATATTTACTGCTACTTTCCCCTGTTAAGAGAGAACCTCCAGAAGTTTCTATAGTAGCTAGATAACTTCATTATAGCTAAATAGTATATTCTATTACCCTTCTATAAAGTTTAACTTAAAGCTGAAAGCTTAATATGAATAATACTCCCACTATAAGAAGTTAAAAAAAGATACTTACTACTAACTTAGCTAACTTATATATCTATAACTTAAGGTGAGAAACCTCTATTCTAACTTTCAGTCTTACTAGCTTTCTATTCCTCTATATTAAAATCTCTCTAATAGTAAGAAGACCACTAAGATTATAACTAGCAGCTACCTAAGTAGTATAAATATCCCCTATAAGCTAACCTTACTATCTCTTTTAATAATATATTTACTAAATATACTATAGACTTTATAAAGCTATATGATAAGAATATAAAATATAGTAGAAACCTCTATAATATTTTTTAAGTTAAAAACTTATATATTCTATAATTACTACTTTAAGTTTAGTATCCTATAATATATATCGGCAGGATTCTTTTTAATTATACTTAAAGATAATACTCTTAAATTTTACTTTAACTACTTAAGTATTTTAGATATTTACCTCACGTTCAACTAAATAGTCTAGCAGGTTAAGAATTACTTCAAAAATAATAAGAATTAATAGCTTTATCTCTCTAACTAGTAAAATACTACTTTTTAAATTATTATTACTGAAAATCCTAATAAAAGTAAAAGGAGATTCTTAAGCTCCTAATTTCAAAGCTTATATATATCTAAAAAACCTTCCCTACTAAGATCCAAATAGATAATACCTTCTACTTCTAGCTTATAAATATATATTATAGTATACTAAAATACTAGTTAGCCCTCTTCAGCTCTATAGTAACCTCCTAGAGTTTCTATAACTAATTAAGATCTACTATAAATAGTATCTTATTAATCTAAAAGATATAATATATATAAGATAATAGAGATAACTACTAGAGGGTAGCTAGAGACTAATTTTAGACTAACTATATATATAACTTACTTTAAGGTAATTTTTAAGACTATAGTTATATCTCTATATGTCTATAAGTTTATATTCTGTGAAGGGCTGGATCTGGGCTTATTTAACTGGAAGGTGGCGTAAAATACTATTTATTTAGAACTAAGGAGTAAAAGAGAAACCTTTATAGGTATATGGAAAAGTCTGTATATATAGTGCTATATGGGGTTTACTGGGGCCCCACTCGAGTGAGGGAGTTAGTTTCGGATGCTTAAGTATAGCTCTAGCTGGATATTTAAGTATAGTCTATAATATTACCTCCCTCCTCTCTGGCTGCTGCCTGGCTGGAAGCTGTAGGCTGGGTCTCTATTATTATTTATAATTAGCCTATATATTACCTTATACTGCTCTAGGGCTACTGTGTCTGTAATAGTGTCGATAGGCTTCCATATAAAGTTTATATATCCTTTCTATTTAATAAGAGCCTCTCATTAGTACTCTCCCCACTTAGTATATTCTCACAGTAAGAATACTTTTAACTAGCTATTTAACCTCCCTATTATTATTTACTAGTGGTAGTAGCTAACTATTAACTATAACCTACCTGAGTAGTAAATTAGTAGTAGCTCTCTAAAGTAAATTTATATAAAACTATAGGTAAATAGACTCTAGAGTATCTAGCTTTATAATATATAGTAAGAGGATTTTTACTATTATATATTTATAATGTAGTTAGGTTAGCTTTTAGTTTAGCTTTAGTAACTTATAGTTAGATATATTTAACTATATTTTGTTACTAATTTAATACTAATCTGCAGGGAATTAGGTTTTATTTGCTTAGGCTTCTGATTTCTACTAAGTAGTAGCTATCTCTATATAGATATATATTATTATTAACTATATTCTCTTAACTAGCTAGTATACTATAGCCTCACTACTACTAGGTAGTTCTATATACGTTTTAGTGATTAGGATAGAATTAATATAATATTTATAATCTATAAAGAAAAGTGTAGTTTCTATTATATTATACTGCTAGTTATAGAAGGCTAACTGTATAATAAGTAGTAGGTTATTTTAGTTATCTTAAGACTAGTAAATAAATATCCTTAAAATTACTTAGATCTCTTAGTTATACTATTTTGTAATCCTATTAGTCTGTAGGTAGTAACTAGTACTTAATAGGTGTGTAATATCTGTTAATCTGTAGAATTTCTTCTAGAAGTAACTTATTTAGTTAGACTTTCTATTACTTATAATAGAGTATAGTATTTTATAGAATCTATAGTGATAACTGAGGAACTACTAAGTATATATCTCTATCTCTATTATATTTATCTCGTCTAATATAGAGATTTTACCTAGTTGATTAATAATAATCTAGAGGTAATAGCTACTTTATCCTTTTATAAGGAGTAAGTTAGTAATAAAATTTATTAATAGATTAGAGTGTAACTAGTTAAGTACTGGTAGGGGTTTTAGGAATCTCTTTTTAGTCTGCTTTCAGATATGAATACTTCTGTATATATTATAGTTATATATAAATTAGTAGATACTTTATAACTATCTAAATTAGTAGAACTGTTAGCTTATAATCTCTAGTATACTGTTACGCTTTAGGTGGTCTATAGGGGAGAAGTTATATAATTTCTATATTAGCTTAGTTTTAAGTTTATTAAGAAGGCTGTTACTCTCTTTACTGCTTAGTATTTAAAGTTTCTCTCTAAAAGTAAGCTATCTCAGTATATTAATAGTATATTTAGCAATCTAGATTTTAATATAGAGGTTAGGGGGGAAGCTATACTCTTTCTGCTAGACTGCTGTGAAGATCTATTAGTATAAGGAGTCTCTCTTAGTAGTATAGTTCTATATTTTTTATAGGTTTGGTTTTCTTTTGAAAACCTGGGTATTAGTAATACTTATATATTTTACTTAAGGCTCTGTGGGGATAGTAGTGTCTGGGATAATCTATATTATTTATCCTTATTATTTCTTATTATTCTACTTTTTAGGGGTATTCTATTCCCTCTGGGAGAGGGTGTTAGAGGCTACTACCTGGGTGCCTAGCTGGTATTTAAGGTAAAAATTATATTAAGATAACTTTTCTGCTTACTAATTTTGCCTCTCTGTAAGTTATTATTTCTTTATAAAATACTTAAGGTCTTTATAGTTAGTGAGGATCTTGAACTTTCTGGTGCTCTATAGTTTTACTTTCTATATCTGTAAATATTTTAGTATTATAAGGAGTTTCTTATTATAGATTAGGTAATTAAACTTTGTGGGGGTTAGGTGTTAGGAGTAGAAGGCTATTAGATACTTCACTCTAATTTTATTAGCTTAGGTTAATATACCTCTTAGGGTATATTCTAAATAGTTTATCTCTATTATTATTAGAGTATTAGGGTTGAATATCTATAAGATTAGTTCTATAGTGAAAAGTTATTTTAGTATAAGGAAGGTTTCCTACTGCTTTAGTTTCTAGTTAAAAAGAACTAACTTCTAAGTTAGGCAGTTTAAAAGTTTTATAATAATACTATACTGAGATATAAAGATTTTATAGTAGTTTATAAACTTAAGGAAACTATAGATATTTTTTAGTAAGCTAGGGGGAAGTTAGTTAGTAATAATTTCTAACTTTTCAGGATTATAAGAGAGGCTTTTTCTAGCTATTATAATATATTTAATATATTTAACTGTAGTAACTAAGAATTTATATTTTTTAGGATCTAACTTAAGGTTTGTGTTAGTAAGGTGGCTGAGTATTTGGTGGACTTTCTCCTTATACTTCTTTTGTGAGTTATTAGTGTAAATAAGGATATTATTAATATATACTGTAATAAAGTTATTTAGGAACTGTTATAAGTAGTTATTAATATACTGTTAAAGTATAGTGGGAGTATTAATAAGTCTAAAAGGGTATATTATTTATTTAAAGAGGTTATAATATATCTAAAAAATTATTTTCTTCTGATTTATTTTATTAATTCTGATTTTATAGAATATAATAATAATATTAAGCTTAGTATATTAGTAGGTAGTAATAATCCTCTAGAAGGTTTCTAATATGAGGGGGAGGAAGTAATAGTTTTTCTTTATAATTACATTAAGAGCTTTATAATTTATATAGAAATATATTTTTCTGCTTAGTTTTCTTATAAAGAGGATTAGGATATTAGTAGAGAAGTTACTTATTTTAATAAATTCTTTATTAAGTAAATCCTCTAGGGTTTTCTTAAGTACTAGAAGCTTCTCTTATAATATATTATAGAGGGGTTTCTATAGGAGGTCTAGTTTCTATTTTTTGTTATTAGGGATTAATAGGATATAGTAGTTTATCTCTAGTTAGCTGGGGGGTAGTTAGTATACTGAATCTGGATAGAAAAGATCTGGAAATTCTTTTAAGATATTTATAGGGATATAATCTCTTAGGTTTACTTCTACTTCCAGAATTAATATTTTCTTATTATCTACCAGACTGATAGATATAATTTAGTAGGAACTTAGTATCTTATTAGTATACTATATAGTATACTGACAGATAAATATAAATAAATTAGTATTAAGTAGCTAAGCTAACTAGATCTTTTTAAGTTATATTAGTTTATCCTGGTGTTTTAAGTATATTATTATATTATCTTTTCTGTATATTATCTATTAGGCTTCAGTATTATAGATAATATAATTATCTTCTATCTATAGCTACCTAAGATATAAAAGTAACTATAAGTTCTCTATAATATAGATATAAATCTTCTATATATAACTACTAACTTCTAGAGTTAGGATAGTTACTTTCTAGATATTACTAAGTGATAGTTTAGTAATATATTTCTTTATCTATCTCTTTAACTTATTAACTAGTAGGAAGTGAAGTTTCTTTATAAAGAAGGTATTAATAATAATATAAATATTATAGTTTATATTAATAAGTATATTAATAGAGTAACTTCTATTAATTCTAGTCTGAATAGTAGCTAACTACTGGTTATTTACCTATTTGTTTTTTCTGTTATTTTCCCTATTCTGTTACTTCTACTTTAGTTAGCTTTAGAGTCTAATTTTACTCTAAAGTTACTTCTTTCCTAAATCCTTACTATTACTAGGTGGGATAATATTATTTCTCTAGTTATCTCTAGTATAATCTAGAGCAGCTATAACTTTTATAACTTTTATACTAATTTTCTTATACTTTTAGACTTTATAGTTTCTATAGATATAGTTTTTCTTATTATATTTAAAATATTAGTGGGTATTCTAACGGTCTTTAGAATGTTTCTTAGGGGTAGAGGAGAAACTACTAAAGTTTTAGTATTATTATTACTTCTTAACTACTCTAGTTATTATAATATTACTTTCTATATTATAAATAGTAAGTCTCTAGTGGGGCAGCTAATAGTATACTAATAACCTTTTTATATATTTAAGTTTCTAAACTACATTTTAAATTTTAGATAATTAAGATTTATATTCTATAGGAAAGTTAATTATAATAAATAGTTTCTTAAAGTGGGAGAGTAGGGTAGCTTCCAGTAGGGAGATCTAGATTATATCTAGCTATATATACTTTCTAGTGTCAGCTAGAGTCTTTTTAAATTAGAGTAGAAAAGTAGTTAGATATTTATTTTCCTTTTATCTGAAGCTTTATAGCTAGATAATAGCGTGAGGCTGACTATTAGGATCTAGGTAAGTTCTATCTAAGTAACCTATAAAATTATTTAAGTTATAGGAGTTCTCTAACTTTCCTATTATATAGAAAGTTTTAACTACCTACTGAGGACTAGAGTCTAAATAGTTGTAAATTAGATATTAATATTTCTAATTACTATTAAAGAAATAGTAGTTAATCTTAAACTTAACTTTTATCTATTAGGTTTATATTTAGTATTCCTTCTACTTACCTGAAAATTTTAGAGGTAGAGGAAGAAGTTTCCTCTAGTAGTTAGCTACTAGTGGGGGTATAATAATATTATTAACCTTAAAGACTGTTATTCTAATAAATATTATTTTAGGAGTTACTAGAGTATCCTAATGTAGGTTAGAAATATCTATTATAGTAGCTACCTGGGGGTTACTACCTACTATAGTATCTTATTTTACTAACTTATATAAAAGCTTATTAATCCTCTAGTAGAGAGGGTTTAAAATATATTATAACTACTACTAAAGTAGTTTACTTATAGAGTTACTACTTATAGGAGTATCCTGGGGGGCTTTAGTATTCTCTATTATTCTTTATATTAATTACCTATTATATAATATTATATCCTAGAAGCTGTATTTAACTAGATTATATACTTAACTAGTGGGGAGCTATACTCTACTTAATATTATCTATATAGTAAATAAAACTGAGTTCTAAATATATAAAAAGCTGGACCTGGGCTTATTTAACTGGAAGGTGGCGTAAAATACTGTTTATTTAGAACTAAGGAGTAAAGGAGAAGCTTTTATAGGTATATGGAAAAGTCTGTATATATAGTACTATATAGAGCCTACTGGGGCTCCACCCGGGCGAGGAGGTTAGCTTTAGATACTTAGGTATAGCTCTGGCTGGATATTTAGATATAGCCTGTAATATATTCTAAGTAGCTATTACTTACCTCTAATACCTATATATAGTTACGCTAATTAAAAATATTATATATATAGTAAAACTAGTTATTAGTCTATAAAGTATACTATTAAGGAGAGGTATACTACTTTTAATAAGTATAAGTTAACTACTAACCCTAAAATACACTTTATAATAGTATACTATATTTTCCTTATAAGTTATAAAAGTATTAATAGCTTTAATAATAATAACTTTAAGGTTCCACTAGAAGTTAATACTAATAAAGATATTATTATATAATACTAAATAGATATTAACTTTAAGGAAGATTATTCTGGAGGATCTACCCCAGAGATATTTTTTATATTATTTTATAGTAAGAAGCTTATTATTTTTAATAGAGGTAAAATTACTAGAATCCTCTAAGATTAAGTAGTAGTTTATATTCTCACTAAAAATATTACTACTAGTAGTAAACTTACAAATAGTATTATTACCTCTATATATTTCTTCACACTTAAGGGCTACTACTTAAATACTATATTTTAAAGTATTCTATCTAACCTAAATACTACTAGCTTCTTAACTACTAAATACTACCAGTTTACTATATTAAAATAGTTAGTTATCCCCTCTATTACCCTTACGCCTCTATAAAGCAAACTAGTTATAATATACTTTAGAGAAGCTGCTTCTATTATAATATTTAGAATAGTTAATATATTTATACTACTTAGTGTTATTATATTTTATATAGTTCCTTATAATATATTCTTCCTCCTCTATCTTATAGATATAGATTACCTCAATATTATATTTAATAATATCTATAATAAGTTCCGCCAGAGTAAAAAGATTATACTTATTATTTAAAAATAGAGATATCTATAGATACTTCTTAATAAGGAGAGAATAATTATTTTTATATACCTTATAGCGATAGAGATATAGAGACTTTACTACTACTTTAGACACCCAGCTATAATATATTCTTATAATATCCTCACTAAGGTAGAATATCTAGTTAAATAGTATACTCTTAAAACCCTTAAGAGATACTGCTACTACTACTAAATATATAGTATAACTTCCTTATACTTCTAATTTACTATTTAGAGTGATATTAACTTTAACTTTAAGATTATTATTAATATTATCTATATTAATAACTATAATATACTCTATATTATTAACACTACTATAGTATTTAACGTTACTTAATTTTTACTTAACCTATCAGTAAAAGTAATATAGGAAACTCTTCAAATATATTAGATTAATATATACTAAAGCTCTCCTAATTTTATTACTACTAATAACGTGGTTAATAAGCAAGCTGGACAGACAAGCAAGCTAGACACCCAACCGCAACCAACCTATCTTCTACCTTACAACCTACGTAACGCCACAATAAAATAATAACATCACAGAACAAAGAAGCTTAATTAACCCTAGCCTTCCAGACTATTAATTAAACTCTAAATCTTAGTATTTAAGCTGCAGCTAAAATCTATTTAGTACTATATTTAACCTTAGCTACCCGACTAAAAAGTATCTTATCACGATGCGACACTGCTTCTAACTTACGGAATTTAACTACACTTAAAGAGGAGAAGCTAGTTAAGTATATTCTTAACCTAAATTCCTAATCGTTTCCTCCCTATATTAGTAGTGTGGAAGATATAGCTAATTAACTACTTACTGACTATAATATACTCCCTATTAGGAAGTATTAAGCTTCAAACTTTAATAAATAATAATTACAGCTCCAGACGTATTTTTTTTATAAGTATAACTATAAGAGAGCTTAATATAAAAACCTAGATATAATAAATATATAGTTTTAGCTTATAGTAAATATAATTATAAAATATAATATTATAGACTTAGATATTTATGACTTTAATGAGACTGGGTTTATAATAAGCTAGATTGCGTCTGGAATAATTATAATAAATACTAAAAGATATTTAAATATAAAAATAATATAGCCTAGTAACTAAGAATAAGTTATAGTTATCCAGACTATTAGTTTATCAGGTTACAGTATTCTATTATATATTATTATTTTAGAGTAATATTACCTCTCTATTTAGTATATAGAAATAAGTTTCCTATATAATTAGGTTATTATAATATCTGAGAATAAATAGATAATAAATAAAAGAAGTTTAGATTAGCTTCAGTATTTTAATTAATATATAAAACTATATATAAATAGTAGATATTACCTCCTTATTATTAATAGTTATAAAAATTATTATATAGCTNNATAGCTAACTTTAAGATATATTATAAGGAAAATAATATTATTATATTTTATATACTAACTTACTCTTCTTATTTACTTCAGCTTTTAGATATTAGGTATTTTAAGTTACTAAAAAAAGTATATAGTTAATAAATTAAGAATAAGATATACTAAAGTAATATCTATATTATAAAGGAAGACTTTTTCTCTATGTTTTATAAAACTTTCATATAAACTCTTATAGTTAAAAATATCCAGAGAGGTTTCAGAGAGGCTAGGTTTATCCCTCTTAATATAGAAAATATACTATTAAAGCTTAATATTAAGTTACACACTCTAACACCTCTAGAGTTCCTCCTAATAATATCCTCTATGTGGATTTCTCAAATACTAAATAATCTAATAGAAATATCTTCTCAGTCTGAATTTATTAAGAGGAGAATTTCCCACTATTAAAATAGCTTACTAACTTTAATTATTAAAACTATAAAATATCTATTAAAGGGAGTATATAAGTTTATATATTAAATTACTTTATTAAGATCTAAGGTCTAGATCTTTTAAGAAGAGAATAATCTACTTAGTAGATACTAGAGGGCTAAGAAAATATATCTCAGATAAGGAGGAAGTCTCACTATAACTGAGGCAGAAAACCTTTAATTACAGAGAGAAGCTATAATCTAGATTAAGAAGGAAACACGCTAGAATAATAGTTACTAACTGAGGATAGAAATAAGCTAATAGTAATATAGTATCTATAGGAATACTAATTATAATATACAAATATATTAATTTACTAAAGAAATATCTAAAAAAGAAGATCTTAACTAGTTTGAATTCAATTAATTTCATAGATATTATATATCAGTCGGAAATATAATATAGTTGCAGTTAGATATCCAGCTTACTTATCTGTCCAGCTCGCTTATCAACTATATTATAAATATAACTTTTTAATCTAAAAACTTCAGATTAGAAGTAAAAACTATAAAATTAATAGTTTATATTATACCTATTAAGGTATATAATAGTATTAGTAAAGTTAAGTATTATTATATACTCCTCTGCTATATATATAAAATTTACTATATAAAGCTTCCTATTACTACTTAAGAAGTATTCCTTTAGGTAGTATATAAGGTAATTAATAATATTACTAGTCTGAATAGCCTTATACTTATACTGCTTATTTTAAGAGTATATTTATACCTCACGGAAGATTTAGCTTTCTCCCTAGATATTATTACCTAGGTTTAAGCTGTATATAAAGCTATAGAGGAGGTCTACTATAAGTATACTAAATACACTATTAATACTATTTTAGTAATATATAATAGCTTTAATACTTCTTACATAATAACCTTTCTGCTCTAGACTCTTATATATATATAGTAAGAGAAAAAAAACTAGTAAGGATTATACTCTCTTATTACTACCTAAAGTAAGATTTATGTTCTTAAGCTACTTTATAGTCTTTAAAAGTTTTAATTAATAGCTATAAAGTAATATTTCAAAAGTAATAAATAAAAGATTAATAATAATATAGCTAAAGCTATAGTTTTATGAGAGCTAGTATTTATAACTTTATATATTAACCCTCAGCTAGACTAAGGATCTTTAAGTAACCTAATAGTAAATAGAAACCTATAATCCTATATAGCTACTTTAATTTTATCTACAGTTATTCCTGAGACTCTAAATATATAGCTAACATCTCACACTACTTCTATATTAAGAGATAATAATATCCTCCCTCCTTAAGTAGTTAGTAATCTACTATCTTAACTATAAATAACTTAGATTATACTAAAGCCTCTAAGTTATATAATCTATAGGTATATAGTTAGTTTACTACTTTAAGAGTTTAACTAAGAAGCTTATTTTATCATATATCTTACAGCTAAGAAGTAGTTAGATCTAATATTCTTGCTTACTCTCTATATAAAGGATATAATTAAAATATTTAGCTTACTATTCAAAGAGTTAATTAAAAAGGAAGTTAAAAATATTATTAATAATAATATTATAGAAATTATTTAATATAACTTTATCCTCCACAAAAACTATAAGCTTTTCAAATTCTATATTATTAATAAGATTAAAAATAAGAATATTAATAAAGTATATAAGAAGTAAAAGTTTATAATTTAAGGCTTTAGAGACTATAGTAAATTTAAGATTTTAACGTAATTACTAATAATCTAGTAGAGTAACTAATAGTTAATTTTAGTTATAACCTTAACCCTCCTCAAGGATAAAAACATAATAATATAGCTTTATAATATTACTTAAACTTATATCTAAGCTAAAATAGAGCTTATAAAGCTTATTATAGCTAAACTACTTATATACCTTAAAGGGTAGTATCCTCTAAACTTTATAATAATTATTATTAAGTTACTTTATAGTCTCACTAAAGCTAGAACTTACTAGTAGGTAACTTACTTTATATACTATAAAAAGAAGTTATAAATAGAGATTTTAATATATAACTTATACTTCCTTATTTTATATACTTAAAATAATACCTTTAGCCTTATTAATAAATAAACTAATAATATCCTTAGTTTCTCTAATATAGTATTCTCTCGTTAAAAGAATAAGGAGCTTAAAAAAACCTTATTTAAAATAAAGTCTACAATTATATTCTTAGAAACTATATTCCTTATATTTAATAGAAGTATCTTATTACTCTATAATAATTACTTCTATTTACGCTAAAAGTACTAAAGGTAAAAGCTAGCTCTTATTAATATAAATACTATATCTGAGACACTTAAAAAGGTATATATTAAACAATATATATATAGTATATACCTTACCTCTATATACTAGCTAGAAGCCTTATTTAACTTCTCATATATAAATTAAGGATAATAATCTTTAAGTAATAATACTACTATATTTAATAAATAGCTTAAGTAGTAAATAGAGTATCTTAACTAAAATCTTAACTTTATACTACTTAACCTCTCTAAAATATACTTTTATATTTTTATTAATAGCTTTTTTACTAATAATACTAACTTCTTATCTTAACTAAAATTTATAATAATTCTAAGCTAAGAGATTATAATTAGTAATAGTTAGTTTAACCTCTATAGTAGCTTTATATACTACTAATTTACTAAAAGTAAGAAAATTATTAAAAGTATATTTATTTTAGAGATCTATATTATAATAGTTAGTATAGACTTTACTTATATTATAGCTATAATACTTAAGAAGATCCTTAAATACTAAAGGCTTCTTCAGATCCTAATAATTATATATACTAACTTATATATACTATATAAATACCTTATAAAATTTAGTATTACTAAAGATAAGTATCTAATAATTAATATTATAATATTAAGCTAGTTATATAAATACTATAAGCTCTATAAAATATAGTAGATTAATAGAGATAATAATACTACTAATACTTTCACGAAAAATACTCTAAACTACATCCTTAAGAGATTTATTAATTTAAACTATATAACTATTTAAATAGAGGGATAGATAACTTAGGCGGAATAGATAAATAGGTATTCAGATATTATTCAGACAAAAGAATATAAATTATAAAAAATACTATTTTTTATGTAATTAGATAGATACTAGAGTATATAATAAAAAGAAAAGTTACTAATATTAGTTACACTATACTGTAAGGTATATAATAACTATATATACTACTATATATATAGCAGTATATCCTCTAGAGTCTACTAGCTATAGGTACTCAGCATCCGGCGCCAGCTGTAGCTGAATAGTATAGTAATTAGTAAGTAATTACCACACTATAGATCTAGAGCCTTGTATAGCGCCACATGCTACGTAACGTAGGAATAACAATAACTGATAACCAGAACACCAGTTTGCATCCATATAACGAGATCATATACAGCGTGCAATTACCCTAACGATTAAACTAACACTTAGTTTAGTTTATATTTAACTTTTATCTAAAAGGAGGAAGTTTAGAGCTAGAGGAAATAGTCTAACTAAAGAAATAGATATTTATATATCTAGATATTAATCTATTTCTAATTTCTACTGGGGGTAATAATAGAATTTCTAGAAGTATAATACTGATTTAATAATAATAATAAATATAAGTATGAGAATAAATTTAATAATTGTTAAAATAGGTTTTTTATGGAAGTTATAATTTAATAAATATAAAGCTTATAGTAAAATATCTAACTATAAATAATTATTAAATATGACTTTATAATATCCTAAAATTTAATCTATATTTTATATTCTATATTTAAATTAAGTAATATAAATATTATAGTAATTACTATTTTGTAATTCTAACAGAATATTAAAAAGTTATCTCTATTATTTCTAAGATATTATAATCTCTATTTAATACTAATCTAGAGGATAGTTTAGATTCTCTATATACTACTAATCTTTATATTTACTATAATTTTATTATTTTTATAGTAAAGTTTCTCAGTTAGTTTAATATTTTTTAGTACATATTACAGGCTATATCTGGATATCCAGCTAGAGCTGTACCTAGGTATCTAAAGCTAACCCTCTCGCCCGGGTGGAGCCCCAGTAGGCCCTATATAGCACTATATATACAGACTTTTCTATGTACCTATAAAGGCTTCTCTTTTACTCCTTAGTTCTAAATAAATAGTATTTTATACTATCTTCCAGTTAAATAAGTTTAGGTTCAGCCTTTTATATATTTAGAATTTAGTTTTATTTACTATATAGATAATACTAAGTAGAGTGTAGCTTCCTACTAGTTAAGTATATAATCTAGTTAAATATAACTCCTAGGATATAATACTATATAATAGGTAATTAATATAAAGAATAATAGAGAGTATTAGAGCCCCCCAGGATACTCCTATAGATAGTAACCCTATAAGTAAACTACTTTAATAGTAGTTATAATATATTTTAAATTCTCTCTACTAGAGAATTAATAAGTTTTTATATAAGTTAGTAAAATAAGATATTATAGTAAGTAGTAACTCCTAGGTAGTTACTATAATAGACACTTCTAGCTTATACTAGAATACTTTAGTAACCTCTGGAATAATATCTATTAGGATAATAGCTTTTAGGGTTAATAATATTACTATATTTTTACTAGTAGCTAACTACTAGAGGAAGTTTCTTCTCCTACTTCTAAAGTTTTTAGGTAAATAGAAGGAATACTAAATATAAGTTTAATAGATAAAGGTTAAATTTAAGATTAACTACTATTTCTTTAATAGTAATTAGGAATACTAATATCTAATTTACTCCTATTTAGACTCTAGTTTTCAGTAAGTAGTTAAAACTTTCTATATAGTAGGAAAGCTAGAGAACTTTTATAACCTAAATAATTTTATAAGTTACCTAGATAGAACTTACCTAGATCCTAATAGCTAACTTTACACTATTATCTAGTTATAAAGTTTCAGACAGAAGGAAAATAAATACTTAACTATTTTTCTATTTTAATTTAAAAAGATTCTAACTGATACTAGAGGGTATATATAGTTAGATATAGTCTAGATCTTCCTACTAGAGGTTATTTTACTTCTCTACTTTAAGAAGCTATTTATTATAGTTAACTTTCCTATAAAGTATAAATTTTAGTTATCTAAGGTTTAAGATATAACTTAGAAGCTTAAATATATAAAAAGGATATTAGTATATTACTAGCTACCTTATTAGAGATCTACTACCTATAATATAGAGAGTGATATTATAATAACTAGGGTAGTTAAGAAGTAATAATAATACTGAAACTTTAGTAGCTCCTTCTCTACCTCTAAGGAATACTCTAAGGATTACTAAGATACTTACTGATACTTTAAGTATAGTAAGAAAGATTATATCTATAGGAACTATAAAGCCTAAAAGTATAAGAAAACTAATATAAAGATTATAAAAGCTATAGCTACTCTAGATTATACTGAAGATAACTAGGAGGATAATATTATTTCACCTAGTAATAATAAAAATTTAGAAAAAAAGTAACTTTAGAGTAAAATTAGATCCTGAAGCTAACTAAGATAGAAATAATAAGATAAGGGAAATAATAAGAAAAAAAACAGATAAGTAACTAGTAGTTAGTTATTATTTAAGCTAGAATTAATAGAGGTTACTCTATTAATATATTTATTAATATAAGCTATAATATTTATATTATTATTAATATCTTCCTTATAAAGAAATTTCGCTTCCTATTAATTAATAAGTTAAAAAGATAGATAAGGAGATATATTTGTTACGGGCTATGCCCGGATGTCCGGCCAGGGCTGTGCCCAGGCATCCGAAGCTAACCCCCTCCCTCGGGTGGGGCCCCAGTGGGCCCCATATAGCACTATATATACAGACTTTTCCACGCACTTATAAAAGCTTCTCTTTTACTCCTTAGTTCTAAATAAACAGTATTTTACGCCACCTTCCAGTTAAATAAGCCTAGGTCCAGCTTTTTACATATTTAGAACTCAGTTTTATTTACTATATAGATAACGCTGGGTAGAGTATAGCTCCCCACTAGTTAAGTATACAATCTAGTTAAGTGCGGCTCCTAGGACATAATATTATATAATAGATAACTAATATAAAGAATAATAAAGGACACTGGAGTTCCTCAGAATATCCCTACAGGCAGTAACTCTATAAGTAAACTACTTCAGTAGTAGTTATAATATACCTTAAGCTCTCTCTACTAGAGGATTAATAAGTTTTTATATGAGTTAGTGAAATAAGATACTATAGTAAGTGGTAACCTCTAGATAGCTACTATAATGGATACCTCTAGCTTATATTAGGATACTCTAGTAACCCCCAGAATAATATCTATTAGGATAATAGCCTTTAAGGTTAATAATACTACTATATTCCTACTAGTAACTAACTACTAGAGGAAACCTCTTCCTCTACTCCTAAAGTTTTTAGGTAAGCAGAAAGAATACTAAATATAAGCCTAATAGATAAAAGCTAAACTTAAGATTAACTACTATTTCTTTAATAGTAATTAAGAATATTAATACCTAATTTACTCTTATTTAGACTTTAGTCCTCAGTAGGTAGTTAAAACCTTCTATATAGTAAGAAAGCTAGAAAACTCCTATAACTTAAATAATTTTATAGGTTACTTAGATAGAATTTACCTAGATCCTAATAGTCAGCCTTATATTATTACCTAATTATAGAGTTTCAGATAGAAAGAAAATAAATATCTAATTACTATTCTACCCTAATTTAAAAAGACTCTAGCTAATACTAAAAGGTATATATAGCTAGATATAGTCTAGATTTCCCTACTAGAAGTTACTTTACTCTCCTATTTTAAGAAACTACTTATTATAATTAACCTTCCCACAGAGTATAAATTTTAGTTATCTAAAGTTTAAAATATAGCTTAGAAACTTAAATGTATAAAGAGGGCGTTAGTATACTACTAACTACCTTACTAGAAACCTGCCATTTATAATATAGAGGGTAATATTATAATAACTAAGGTAGTTAAGGAATAATAATAACGTTAAAGCTCTAGTAGCTCCTCCTCTACCTCTGAGGAACGCTCCAGAGACCACTAGGATACCCACTGATACTTTAAATGCAGCAAGAAAAACTATATCCACAGGAACTATAGATCCTAAGAGTATAAAAAAACTAGCGTGAAGGTTGCGAAAGCTATAGCTACTCTAGATTATACTGAAGATAACTAGGGGGATAATACTATCCCACTTAGTAATAATAAAGATTCAGGAAAAAAATAACTTTAGAGTAAAGTTAGGCTCTGAAGCTAACTAAGGTGGAAATAATAAGATAGAAGAAATAATAGAAAAAAGAATAAGTAAGTAACTAATAGTTAGCTACTATTCAGACTAGAATTAATAGAAATTACTTTATTAATATACTTATTAATATAAGCTATAATATTTATATTATTATTAATACCTTCTTTATAAAAAAACTTTACTTCCTACTAATTAATAAGTTAAAAAGATAAATAAGAAGATATATTACTAAGTTATTACTTAGTAACACCTAGAGGGTAACTATCCTAACTTTAGAAGTTAGTAGCTATATACAGAAGATTTACACCCACATCATAAAGAGCCTATAGCTACTTTTATATCTTAGGCAGCTATAGATAGAGAATAATCATATTATCTATAACACTGGAGCCTAATAGATAACATATAAGAAAGATAGTATGACAGTATACCTAGAACATTAAGATAAACTAGCATAACTTAAAAAGATCCAGTTAGCTTAGCTACTTAATACTAACTTATTTATATTTATTTATCAGTATACCACACGGCGTACTAGTAAGATATTAAGCTCCTACTAGGTTATATCTATTAGTCTAGCAGATATTAAGAAAATATTAACTCTAAAGGTGGAAATAAACCTAAGAGACTATATCCCTATAAATATCTTAAAGAAATTCCTAGATTCTTTCTATCCAGATTTAGTATACTAACTACCTCCCAGCTGACTAGAGATAGACTAGTATATTCTATTAATCTCTAATAAGAAGAAATAGGAACCAGACCTCCTATAGGGATTTTTTTATAGTATATTATAAGAGAAGCTTCTAATACTTAAGAAAACTCTAGAGAATTTACTTAATAAGGAATTTATTAAGATAAGTAGCTTCTCTACTAATACTTTAGTCTTTTTTGTAAGAAAGTTAGGTAGAATAATATACTTCTGTGTAGATTATAGAACTCTTAATACTATTATAAAGAAAGATTATTACTTCCTCCTCTTAATATTAAAAACTTTCTAGAGGGTTATTATTACCTATTAGTATATTAAGCTTAATATTATTACTATATTCTATAAGATTAGAATTAATAAAGTAGATTAAGAGAAAATAGTTTTTTAGATATATTATAGTCTCTTTAAATAGGTAGTATACTTCTTTAGACTTACTGATACCTCTACTATATTTTAATAGTATATTAATAGCTGCCTGCGATAGTTTCTAGATAACTTTATTATAGTATATATTAATAATATCCTTATTTACACTAGTAGCTTGCAAAAGAAGTATAAGGAGAAGGTTTACTAGGTACTTAGCTACCTTACTAATATAAACCTTAAGTTAGATCTTAAGAAGTGTGAATTTTTAGTTACTATAGTTAAATATATTAAGTATATTATAATAACTAGAAAGAGCCTCTCTTATAATTCTAAAAAATTAGAAATTATTACTAACTAATTTCCCTCTAGCTTACTAAAAGATATCTATAATTTCCTTAGGTTTGTAAATTACTATAAGGTCTTTATATCTCAGTATAATACTATTATAAAGTTTTTAAACTGCCTAACTTAGAAGTTAGTTCCTTTTAACTGGAGATTAAAATAATAGGAGGTTTTCCTTATATTAAAATGACTTTTTACTATAGAACTAATTCTGTAAATATTTAATCTTAATATTCTAATAATAGTAGAGATAGACTATTTAGGGTATACTCTGGAAGGTATATTAACTTAAGCTAATAAAGCTAGAGTAAGGTATTTAATAGCTTTCTACTCCTAATACCTAACTTCTATAGAGTTTAATTACCTAATTTATAATAAGGAACTCCTTATAATACTAGAATATTTATAGGTATAGAGAGTAAAGCTATAGAGCACTGGGAGGTTTAAAGTTCTTACTAACTATAAGAGCTTTAAGTATTTTATAAAGAAATAACAGCTTACAGAGAGGTAGAGCTAGTAGATGGAGGAATTATCTTAATATAACTTTTACCTTCAATACCAACTAAGTATCTAAATAGTAGCTTCTAATATCCTCTCCTAGAGGGAATAGAATACTTCTAAAAGGTAGAATAATAAGAAGTAATAAGAATAAGTAATATAAATTATCCTAGATACTACTATCCCTACAGGATCTTAGGTAGAATATATAAATATTACTAATACTTAGGTTTTTAAAGGAAGATTAAATCTATAAGAGATATAAAATTATACTACTAAGAGAGACTCTTTATACTAATAGATTTTTATAGTAATATAGCAGGAAGAGTGTAGCTTCCCTCCTAATCTCTATATTAAGATCTAGATTACTAAGTATACTATTAATATACTAAGATAACTTACCTTCAGAAAAAAGCTTTAGATGCCAGACAGTAAAGAGAATAATAACCTCCTTAATAAGCTTAGAATTAGGCTAGTATAGAAGTCATATAACTTCTCCCCTGTAGGCTACCTAGAGTATAATAGTATACTAAAGATTATAAGCTAATAATTCTACTAATCTGGATAGTTACAGAGTATCTACTAATTTATATATAATTATAATATATATAGAAATATTTATATCTAGAAGTAAGCTAAGAAAGGATTCCTAAAATTCCTACTGATACCTAACTAATTATATTCTAATCTATTAATAGATTTTATTACTAATTTACCTCTTACGAAAGGATAAAATAGCTATTACCTCTAGGTTATTATTAATTAACTGGGTAAAGCTTCTATATTAGAAGAGATAGATATAATAGAAGTAGAGGTATATACTTAGTAGTTCCTTAGTTACTATTATAGATTCTATAAAATATTATATTCTATTATGAGTGATAGAAGATTTAACTGGGTAAGTTACTTCTGGAAGGAGTTCTGTAGGTTAATAGATATTATATACTTACTGAGTATTAATTACTTCCTGCAGACTAACAGGATTACAGAATAGTATAATTAGGAGATCTAAGTGGTTTTAAGGGTGTTTACCTACTAGTTTTAGGATAATTAAGATAACCTACTACTTATTATATAGTTAGCTTTCTGTAATTAATAGTATAGTATAATAAGGATTATATTTTTCTTTATAGATTATAAGTATTATATTAACTTTATTCTAGTTACTAAGGAGTATATAGAACTACCTAATAGTAGTGAAGCTATAACTTACTAACTAGTTAAGAGAATATAGTTAGTAATAATATATATCTATATAGAAATAGCTACCACTCAGTAGAAATTAGAAACTTAGGTAAATAAAATCTGGTCTCCTGCAGATTAGTATTAAATTAGCAATAAAGTGTAGTTAAATATATCTAACTATAAGTTACTAAAGCTAAGCTGAAAGTTAGCCTAGCTGTATTATAAATATACAGTAGTGAAGATCCTCTTACTATATATTATAAAGCTAAATACCTTAGAATTTATTTACCTACAATTTTATATAGATTTACTCTAGAGAGCTACTACTAATCTGCTGCCTAAGTAAGTTATAGTTAATAATTAGCTGCTACTACTAGTGGATAATAATAGGGAGGTTAAATAGCTAGTTGAAAGTATTCTTACTGTGAGGATATACTAAGTGGAGAGAGAGTACTAATAAGAAGTTCTTATTAAATAAGAAGGATATATAAACTCTATATAGAAGCCTATTAACACTATTACAGATATAGCAGCTCTGGAGCAGTATAAGGTAATATATAGGCTGATTATAGATAATAATAAAGACCCAGCCTACAGCCTCCAGCTGGGTGGCAGCTGGGGAGGAGGGGGGTAATATTACAAACTATATCTGGATATCCAGCCAGAACTATACCTAGGTATCTGAAGCTAACCCCCTCCCTCGGGTGGGGCCCCAGTAGGCTCCATATAGTATCATATATACAGACTTTTCTACGCACTCATGAAAGCTTCTCTTTTACTCCTTAGTTCTAAATAAATAGTATTTTGCGTCACCTTCCAGTTAAATAAGCCCAGGTCCAGCCCTTCACAATATTACTAGGTTATTATTTAGTGATACCTAGAGGGTAGCTATTCTAACTTTAGAAATTAGTAGCTATATATAGAAGATTTATATCTATATTATAGAGAGCCTGCAGCTACTTTTATATCTTAAGTAGCTATAAATAGAGAATAATTATATTATTTATAATATTAAAACTTAATAGATAATATATAGGAAAGATAGTATAATAATATATTTAGAATATTAGAATAAGCTAGTATAGCTTAAGGAGATCTAGTTAGCTTAGCTACTTAATATTAATTTATTAATATTTATTTATTAGTATACTATATAGTATACTAGTAAGATATAAAGTTCTTACTAGGTTATATCTGTTAGTCTGGCGGATATTAAGAGAATATTAATTCTGAAAGTAGTAGTAAACCTAAAGGATTATATTTCTATAAATATCTTAAAAGAAGTCCTAGATCTTTTCTATCTAGATTTAATATACTAACTACCTCCTAGTTAACTAGGGATAGACTATTATATCTTATTAATCTCTAATAATAAGGAATAAGAATTAAACTTCCTATAGGAACTTCTCTATAATATATTATAGGAGGAACTTCTAATATTTAAGAAAACTCTAGAGAATTTACTTAATAAGAAATTTATTAAAATAAGTAACTTCTCTATTAGTATCTTAATTTTCTTTATAAGAAAGTTAGGTGGAGGAATATATTTCTATATAGACTATAAAGTGTTTAATATAATTATAAAGAAAGATTATTATTTCCTCCTCCTTATATTAGAGACTTTCTAGAAAGTTATTATTACCTATTAGTATACTAAGTTTAATATTATTACTATATTTTATAAGATCAGAATTAATAAAGTAAATTAAGAGAAAATAATTGTTTAGATATATTATAACTTTTTTAAATAGATAATATACCTCTTTAGATTTACTAATATCCCTATTATATTTTAATAGTATATTAATAGCTACTTATAATAGTTTCTAGATAATTTTATTATAATATATATTAAGAATATCCTTATTTATATTAGTAGCTTATAAAAAGAGTATAAGGAGAAAATCTATTAGGTATTTAACTATCTTACTAATATAGATTTTAAATTAGATCCTAAAAAATATAAGTTTTTAGTTATTATAATTAAGTATATTAAGTTTATTATATTAACTGGAAAGAGTTTTTCTTATAATCCTGAGAAATTAGAAATTATTACTAATTAGCTTCCATTTAGCTTACTAAAAGGTATTTATAGTTTCTTTAGGTTTATAAACTATTATAATGGTTTTATATCTTAATATAATATTATTATAAAGTTTTTAAACTGCCTGATTTAGAAGTTAGTTTCTTTTAACTAGGGATTAGAATAGTAGGAGGTTTTCCTTATACTGAAATAATTCTTTATTATAGAATTAATTTAATAGATATTTAACTTTAATATTCTAATAATAGTAGAGATAAACTATTTAGAGTATACCCTAAAAACTATATTAACTTAAGATAATAAGGTTAGAGTAAGGTATTAAGTAATTTTTCACTCTTAATATCTAATTTCTATAGAGTTTAATTACTTAATCTATAATAAGGAACTCCTTATAATACTAGCCTATTAATAAATATAGAGGATAAAGTTATAAAGTATTAGGAAGTTTAAAATCCTCATTAATTATAAGGACTTTGAATATTTTATAAAAACATAATAGTTTATAGAGAGGTAGAGCTAGTAGGTAGAGAAGTTATTTTAGTATAATTTTTATCTTAAATACTAACTAGATATTTAGGTAGTAATTTCTAATATTCTCTTCTAGAGGGAATAAAATACTCCTAAAAAGTAAGATAATAAGAAGTAATAAGGATAAATAATATAAATTATTCTGAATACTATTATCCCTATAAAACTCTAAGTAGGATATATAGATATTATTAATATCTAGGTTTTTAAAGGAAGATTAGATTTATAAGAAATATAAGATTATATTACTAAGAGAGACTCTTTATACTAATAGATCTTTATAATAGTTTAGTAGGGAGAATATAATTTTCTTTCTAATTTTTATATTAAGGTTTAGATTACTAAATATATTATTAATATACTAAGATAGTTTACTTTTAGGGAGAGGTTTTAGATACTAAATAGTAAAGAAAATAATAGCTTCCTTAATAAACTTAGGATTAAGCTAGTATAGAAGTTATATAACTTCTTCCCTATAGGCTACTTAGGATATAATAATATACTAGAGATTATAAACTAATAGTTCTACTAGTTTAGATAGTTATAAAGTATTTACTAATTTATATATAATTATAATATATATAGAAGTATTTATATCTAGAGGTAAGCTAAAAAGGAATTCCTAAAATTCCTACTAATATCTAACTAATTATATTCTAATCTATTAATAGATTTTATTACTAACTTACTCCTTATAAAAAGATAAGGTAGCTATTACCTTTAGGTTATTATTAATTAACTAAGTAAGATTCTTATATTAGAGAAGATAGATATAATAGAGATAGAGGTATATATTTAGTAGTTCCTTAGTTACTACTATAAATTCTATAGAATATTATACTTTATTATAAATAATAAAAAATCTAACTAAGTAAGTTATTTCTAGAAGGAATTCTATAAGTTAATAAATATTATATACCTATTAAATATTAGTTACTACTTACAGACTAATAGAATTATAGAATAATATAACTAGGAGATCTAAATAGTTTTAAAGATATTTACTTACTGGTCCCAAGATAACTAAAATAACCTACTATTTATTATATAATTAGTTCTCTATAACTAATAGCATAGTATAATAGGAATTATATTTTTCTTTATAAATTATAAGTATTAAATTAACTTTATCTTAATTACTAAAAAGTGTATAAAACTATTTAGTAGTAATAAGATTATAATCTACTAGCTAGTTAAGAGAATATAGTTAGTAATAATATATATCTATATAGAGATAATTACTATTTAGTAGAAGTTAGAAGTTTAGGTAAATAAGATCTAGTCTCCTGCAGATTAATATTAAGTTAGTAATAAAATATAGTTAAATATATTTAACTATAAGTTACTAAAGTTAAACTAAAAGCTAACCTTACTATATTATAAGTATATAATAATAAAGATCCTCTTACTATATATTATAAAACTAGATACTCTAAGGTCTATTTACCTATAGTTTTATATAAATTTATTCTAGAGAGCTACTACTAATCTACTGCCTGGGTAGGTTATAGTTAATAGCTAGCTACTACTACTAGTGGATAATAATAGGGAGGTTAAATAGCTAGTTAAAAATATTCTTATTATAAAAATATATTAAGTAGGAAGAGGATACTAATAAGAAGCTTTTATTAAATAGGAAGAATATATAAACCTTATATAGAAGTTTATTAATATTATTATAGATATAGTAGCCTTAAAGTAGTATAAGGTAATATATAAACTAATTATAAATAATAATAGAGATCCAGCTTACAGCTTCCAACTGGGTGGCAGCTGGGGAGGAGGGAGGTAATATTACAGACTATATCTGGATATCCAGCTAGAGCTATACTTAGGTATCCAAAGCTAACCCCCTCACCTGGGTGGAGCCCCAGTAGGCTCTATATAGCACTATATATACAGACTTTTCTATATACTTATGAAGGTTTCTTTTTTACTTCTTAATTCTAAATAAATAGTATTTTACGCTACCTTCTGGTTAAATAAGCCTAGGTTCAGCCTTTCACAGTAAACTCTCTAATAATATAAATTTTAGGTTATAAATAGTTAATATCTACTATAGAGTAAGGAATCTCTTAAGGAATATCTTAACTAAATAGAAGTATTCTAATTTAATATTAAAATACTAACTTAAAATAAGTTTAATTATATATTCTCTCAAACTACTAAGTAACTAATATTATTATATAAGTAATATTATAAAATATTAGTTTATCCTTATATTAAATTAAATAGTATAAATATTATATTAAAATATTCTAAAATTTATACTCTAAAGCTATATAATTAAATCTAGTTAGATAATTTACTTATTAGTGGAGTAATTATAAGTAACTCTTTTTAGTATTTATAGTAATTATTTATAGTAATTAAATTTAGATTATATCTAGTAATTATATAGATACTTTATAATAAGTTTTTATCTATTTAGTAATAGAAGTTAATTTATTATTAAATATTATTTATAATTACTTCTCTAAGTAGTTTTACTAATTTCTATAACTTAACTATAATCTATTAAGCTAACTAATATTATCTAAATAGCTATTAGCTGAAACCCTAAGGATTCAGTTATTATTTCTTAGTTTACTTTCTAAGAATAAGAGAGTCTCACTTTTAATTAATATCTAGAGTATTCCTAACTTTAAGTATTCTCTCCTTAAGGTTTTCTGTTATTTTATTAATAAGAACTGGAATTTATAATAACTTATAATTAATATTACTAATATATCTTAAAAGTATATCTAAATATAATAAGCTAAAATAAAAATCTAGTTTTTTTAATATTTTTAAGAGAGAACTAATTAATAATTATATATTTAAATAGTTTTAGTAAATAATATTTTATTTTTTAATCTTCAGTTTCTTACTGAAGAATATAGTTATTACTTTAAGATTATAATTTCTAATATTTACTATATTAAATATCTTACTTATATTTTAAACTCTATTATTTATAAAATATACTATATAGTTAAAATATTTTAATCTGGAGTTTCTAAGAATAAGATATTTAATATTAAACTAAAAGATATAGATAGTAAGTATAATAATATATAGGTAATTTTTAACTAAAACTATTTAAAGTACTAATATTCCATTATAGAAACTTTTTAGATTTTAAGGATTGAGATTAAAATTAATAAGATAAAGAAAATATTCTAGAGTATATTAACTAATAAGCTACTAATCCTACTAATTATAAACTATAAAAATAACTTAACTAAGTAATCTTATAAAGTAAGAATTATATAAATATAGTTATTTATAAGGTAAAGTTATTTATAGTAATTATTTATAATAATATTAAGCTAATAAATAATAAATTAAATAATTTACTATTTTTCTTAGGTTTTTAGTTTTTAAGTTCTAAAAATTTTAAAAAAATTAAAGAATCTACTTAACTATAGGAAAAGTTTTTAAAACTTCTATAAGATATTTATATTTAATAGAACTTAATAATTATTATATATATCTAAACTAGATTTCTTTAGTAAACTATTAATATATAGTTCTAAAAATAGAAAGAAAATTAGGAAAATATAATTATAAATATAAAATAGGAAACTTTAAATATTACACTTAATATTATAAAGTTTTTTATTCTATTTACTAATTTTATTAGTTATATATAGAATATTACCTCTAAATATATTTTTACCCTCTTTCAGATTATTTTACTATATTTTCAGATATATATTATTATTCTAAAAGAGAAGATTAAGTATAATAATTATAATTAGATATTTATAATTACTAATATAATCTTAAATAGTTAGAATAAGTTTAATAAGTATATTAATATACTTTTTAGATTAGATTCTTTCTAGGTTTATAATATTACTACTCTCTTAACTCTAATAGTTAGTATTTTAGTCTCTTAGATATAGAGTATTTAATTTAACTTTAGCTAAACTCTTAAATTTTTATAGATACTAAAACTTTTTAATAATAAGTTAAATAAAATTTTATTAGAGTTTATATAGATTAGTATCATTTAAAAACCTAATAGATTATTTAGTAGACTAATAGTATTTAACTATAAAGTTAATTTAGTTTTATATAAGTAATATAATCTAGTAGTCTAATAAAAAAAGTACTTATAGTAGTTAATTATAGTAATTAACTATACTAATTTTTTTAGGATATTTAATTAAGAATATAGTAAGCTTAGGATATCTATAATAAATATTTTAATATAAGTATATTCATCTTACTTATTTAATTCTGAAAATATTCTGAATATATTTTTTAGTTATATTTACTAGTAAAATAACTTAAATATTTTAGATAAAATTTAATTATAGATATTTCCAGTTAAAAGATATTTATATTATAGCTATAAATTATCTTTATATTTAAATTATATTTATTCCTCTTCAGTATTTATTTAGCTTAATATATAATATTTATTATTATTCCTAATTTAATCTTTTAGTTAAGATAATTTTTAAGTTCCTTACTATTAAGGTTAAGTAGTTAAAAAAGATCTAACTATCTTACTTTTAGCTAGAAAAGATATTAAATAAAGAGAATAAAGTTATTATTATAATTAAAGAATATTAATATATAATTTATACTATTTTTAACTATAACTTTCTTTTAGATAAAGTAAAAATAAAGAATTACTTTTAGGCTTATTAATTACTTACTAGCTTCTTAATTAAAATTCTCTCTAAGGAGGATATTAATAAGAATATAATTAGTAATTCTTCTGATAGAGAAATAGATAAAAGTAATAGTTAAAATAATAATAAAAAGTTTAGTATTTAAGATTCTGAGAGGAACTCTCCTCCTCTTCCAGACTTCCCCCCTCCTCTGAATTTTAAAAATATTTTATTATAAGATTATATAATAGAATTTTCCTCTAAGTAATTTTACTAAAGTAATATTAAGAGTTTTTAAAGTTAAAAGTTAGGGAAAAGAAAGAGAATTATAATTATAAAAGCTACTAATTAGTAATTTTTAGAGTAATTATTTATATCTATCTCTAGTTAGATTATAGTAATTATTATTATCTTTTTATATTTANNATATTTATTATTTTATATATTTCTTCTATTTTTTTCTTCTATTAAAAGTATATCTATAGGTAGTATCCTTTTTTTTACCTATACCTATTTACTACTCACAGGCCTAATAGGTACCTACTATTACCTATAGGCTGTATAGGCTATTATCCAGCTGGGTACCCGTGGGTAATTTCCAAGCCTAGGGACACTAGAAGAAGTAGCTAAGAAGAGGCACAACCAAAACGCCAACAGAACTCCTGACACAGATATTTCAATAATAGAGTACGAATATTAATACTAGCTATTGTCTTTTAGGGGCTAAATATTTAACCCAATTCCAAGCACCAGAGGTCTTGTACAGCCGTGATGGGCTGTTGTATATGATGCCTATCTGCATATCGATAAGCAGCATGTCATCATCCCAGGGTCCAACCTAGCTTCAGTTGACATTTCGGCACCACCAACACAAGACACACACAAGAATCACCGCAATCGCTTTTCTCATCCTGCCACTAGACATCCAGCACAATATCCAGCTTCAAGATCACGTGGGGAAGAAAGCAGAAAACAATGCCTCCAAGATGACGACCCCACGCCCCTGGACGCCTCCCCTCCTCCTCCGAATCCGCTTCACCACCTCGCTGCCCGATCTCGACCTCGACATCCCCTCGCCCTCACAGACGACCGTCGCCGCCCTCAAGCACCTCATCCGCTCCCGCCTCGCGCAACCCGACTCCCAGCGCCGTCTGCGCTTCATCCACCAGGGCAAAATCCTCCCGGACGCATCCGCCCTCAGCGCCGTCCTCCGTCCTCCCCCCCCACCGCCGCCAACACAATCTTTCTCCTCCCCGCCGTCCACAACTTCAGGAACAGAAGATCCAAAAGGAAAAGGCAAAGCAAAAGCCCACGACGCGTCGCCGGCACGGGTCTACGTGAACTGCAGCATCGGCGACAGCCTCACCGACGCCGAACTCGCCGCCGAAGCCGAGGCCGCACAACGCGCACCGTCCGATCGATTCGCCGCCGCTACCGCTACCACAGCAACAGGTCAAACGGCCGAGGCGCTGCAGCAGCAGCAGCACCATGCGCAGACGCAGCGCCCCACGCCGCGCGGGTTCGACAGGCTCCTCAACGCGGGCTTCACGACCGCCGAGGTGAACCAACTACGCCTGCAGTTCCGCGAGATCCGCGCGGCGGGGTACACGCCCGACACGATGCCGTCGCCGGACACGATGCGCTCGCTCGAGGACGCGTGGATAGACACCAACGCCGCCGGCGCGCTGCCGGGCGGTGCGGGCGCGGGTGGAGAGGGAGGCGACGGGGCGGCGGGCGACGATGCATTTGGGGTTATGGGCGGCATACTGGATGTGCTGGTTGAGGGCATGATTGTGGGTTTCTTTTGGCCGCTGGGGTGTCTGGGTTGGCTTCACCGGGAAGAGAATATGCTCTCCGGGCGGTGGCAGGATTTTATCGGGTTCGGGGTCACGTTGAGCATCATCATTGGAGTCATTAGGGCGTTTTCGGGTGATCGGTAGAAAGAGAGTTGGGCGTCTGTTGTTTGTTTTGCCTGGCGTTTGGGACGTTGCAACGATACCATGGGACTGGGCGGTTGAAATGACATTCACAGCGACGAATCCAGTCGAGTTCAGGATGACAAGCAGAGTTCTCATTGTATGAGGTCGAATAGGACGAAGCTGTCACTTGAATGACGGGACAACAACCAGACGGACGAGCATGACGAAGCACAGGAAGATGATCACGGAGGAGAGCAAAGAGGGCCATTATTCTGCTTCATTGGTGGCCATGGAGAAGCGTGCGAAGCCGCGTACAACTCCGCATCCGCGCAAATCTACATCCTGCATGGTGTAACCGATAACCCCCCAACGCCTTCCTTTTTTGGTGATCCCTAACTACGCGAAACATTAAGAAACGTGAAGCAAGATGCGATACAAACCATTTAGAGGTACAAGCTCTGCGCGGCGACAATGTCGCGGCGGATCTTGGCCAGACTGTCCTCGAACTTTTGCGTGAGCTCTTCGCTGCCCATGACCTTGGCACCCTGGCCCATTTGGCGCAGGAGCTCCTCCAGACGGCGGAAGAGACGGATCAGAGAGCCCTCGTAAGCGTTGGTCATTTTGCTATAGCAGGTCGTCAGTATTCGCCTTGTAACGTGCAGGGAGGGTGACGCACCAGATCTCGGCAAAAGGCTTGCCTTGGGCCCACGAGTACACAGTCTCCATCAATTGCCACTTGAATCCAGCCAGGTATTCTTCCTCGTTGAGCTCAAGCTTGCTCTCGCGGCTAACCTTAGCGACCTGCTTAGCCTTTGCCTGAACCTCACGGTACGGCTTGGCCAATTCCTCACGAAGAGTAGCAGTCTCGAGCTTCTCGTCCAGGACGAAGCAGCTGAGGACTGACGCAATCATCTCGGGGGTGAGTTCGTTGAAGAAGCGATCAAAGAGCAGCTCGGCAAGCACAAGCTCGTGGCCCTCAGTAGATGATATCTCACAGGCGACACGGGCCTTGAGCTCGACAACTTCCGACTCGTTCAGGAAACCAAGACGACGCAGTACACGCTTGCGCGCCTTGAGCTCGTCCATCTGAGCAATGCTGTGAAGCCTGGCAATTTCCTTCTTCTTGGACTTGATCTGCTCCCCAAGCTTCTCCTTGGCGCGGTATTGCAGATAAAGCTCGGGAAGGAGAGGAGAGCCGTGAAGAGGGTTGGTGAGCAGGCGGGCCTCCAACATCTCAATCTTGCGCATGAGGGCCCTGAAGGAGTCGTCGGTGATACCCATGTTCTCGATGGGGTCTAGGTTCGGAAGTCCGTCAGGGAAGCGTCGGTGGACCTCCCTGAGGGATCGTCCAACCTCCTCAAGTGCAGACTGTGATTTAATGTCCTTGGGCGCGAAAACTCTAATCTGACTGATTGCCTTAACGCAGGTCAACAGGCAAGGGATGATCTCGAAACGGGCACCGTTGTCAGGCTGCTCAGGCTTCACGTATGGCACCAGGCCGTTGGGCATGTCCGTGGAAGAGGGACGAACGCCTTCGGGGACGGGGGCGCTCTTCTGGTCAACAACCATCATGACGTCGATAAAGTAAGACTCTTGGGGAGGGTACTCGGACTCTCCCTGCTTGCGTTCCCGGCGGCGGACCAGGTCTGCAACGACACCCCAGCCAAAGTCGGCACCTCCAAGCGTGTTGTTTGTCTTCTTCGGGTCGTGGATTCTGACCAGGCGTCCCGGCTGCATGAAGTCGATGCAGTGCTCAGGGTGCTGAATAACAGCCCGCATGTCACTGGTGTACTGCTCCAGCTGATTGCGTAGGTTGTAGTAATCCTTGACAGTGGCCTCGTCGGCAATGCTCAAAGAATCTCTCTCTTGCTGCAGAGCCGTCAGATCTCGCTCCAGAGCCGGCACACTGGCGCCAGTCTGAAACTGGTGGAAGCAGCGCTCAAGCATAAACTCGGGAGAGATGGCCTCGATTCTCAGGAGGTTGAGAATCATGTTGTAGCCGAGGTAAAAGGCCGAGTTGAGGCGGTCCTGCTCGCCGACAACGATTGCGCGAGCGACGTCAGGCTCCATCTTGTCATCAATCATCATGATGACGATACCGCGAGAATCCAGACCTCTACGACCTGCACGACCAGACATCTGAATGTACTCCGACGGGGTCAGTGGTCTGCGCTGAACACCGTCCCACTTCGTAACCTGAGTGAAGACGACAGTCTTGGCAGGCATGTTGAGACCAATGGAGAAGGTCTCAGTGGCGACAAGGACCTTGATCAGAGATTCCTGGAACAGAATCTCAATCGTCTCCTTGAGAATGGGCAACAGTCCAGAGTGATGCACACCGATACCCTTCTGCAGGAGTGGCAGGAGGTTCTGAATCTGAGGAAGCTCGCGGTCGGCTTCAGACAAGCTCTGGATAGCATTTTCAAAGACTTGCTTGACCATGGCCTGCTCAGAATCGTTGTTGAAGCTGAAGCCAGAAATGGCGAGGGCCAGGTTCTCGACCTCCTTTTTGCTAAAGTTGAAGATGATGACGGGGTGGAAGCTCTTCGTCATGATCATTCTCACAATCTTGGAGATGTCGGCCTTCATGTCCGCGGCTTGTCCACCCTTGGATGTGTTCTTCTTGGCACCCTTGCCCTTCCAATTGGCGTTGGCGTTGGACGGATCCTGACCCTTGCCCTGCTCAATGAGAGACATGGTCTTTTGGAAGTTACCCTCTCTGAAGACGCCCTTTTCATCCACCACGAGGAAGATGCCATTACCGCCGGAGGGGAAGAAGTAGTTTTGCAGGGGAGTCGGTCGGAAATCGGTGTAGACGACGTGACACGCCTGGTGGTGAATCTTGGCAATCCACTCGGCGAACTGGAAGGCGTTGGGGATGGTGGCGGACAGGAAAACGTAGCGGACCTTATCAGGAAGGAGAATGATGGTCTCCTCCCAGACCACACCTCTCGTCTTGTCGCGCATGTAGTGGATCTCGTCGAAAATGACCCAGGCGACCTCGCGCATGATCTCGGAACCACGGTACAACATGGATCGCAGAATTTCAGTTGTCATGACCAAGCAACTGGCAGTAGGGTTGATGGTGACATCACCAGTCATCAGGCCGACGTCGCCGAACAGCGCATCGAAGTCTCGGTATTTTTGGTTGCTAAGGGCCTTGATCGGACTGGTGTAGATGACTCTCTGGTTGCGCTTCAAGCATTGAGCGATGGCGTATTCGGCGACGACCGTCTTTCCGGCAGATGTGTGGGCAGAGACCAGCACACTCTCATCTCGCTCGATCGAGGCGACGGACAAGCTCTGGAAGGGGTCGAGCTTGAAGTTGTACTTGCGCGCGGGCTCGGCGGGCGGCTTGTGTTCAGACAGAGGGATGTACTCGTAGTCCAGGTCGGGAGGGAGCGCAACCTGATGCTGAATGTTGTGGGAGAGGACAAGCGACTCATCTTGAGACGGCGCAAAGGTGGCAGCGCCAGCAACCTCTCGCGACTGGGCGGTCTGGAAGGTGTCGGTCAGGACTGGTTTGGCCTCATCGTCCTTCTTTCTTCTCTTGTGAGTCTCGTGCTCGTGGTGGTCCTCAGAGTTGGCATCATCGCCGTTTCCATCCTTGACTTCCTCGCCGTCTTCGCCATCGTCCTTTGAGATTTCGCCGGCATCAGCCATGTCGGCATCCTCGTCGTCCTGCTTTGGGGCAACTCCATTCTTAATTCCACCGTCCGCCTTGCGCTTCTTGCGGTTCTTGTCTTTCTTGCGTGACTTTTGGGGTTGCGCCGGAGTAGTCTCAGGCTCGCTCGAAGAGTCGGGAGCAGAGCCGTCGGGTGGCGCCTCGAAGACGTCGAAAAGATCATCCATCTTGAGCAATTGCGAGATGGTGATGAACGAAAAGTCGAGTGCAGGGTGGGCAGCGTGGGCACAAAAAAAAAACCAAGCCGAGTGCCTGTCACCACTGCGACCATACCTGACTTGGGAAGGCGGTGACGCTCGGACCACATACCGACTGCCAGGACGTAATGCAGCTCACAGCACTGGACGGAGACATGGTCACATGACTATTGCTGACATAATTCAGGCCTTAGGTCGACTGCAGCTTTGCCGGATCACACCTCAGACCACTACGATCGACTACTGAATGACTTCAATACCATAATCACCATCTCCGCTCCACCCCAATTGCGCGTCGCGATCGCCTCAAAACCCACCGCCAAAGTACGAAGATCTCAATCGAATCGGTGACATTTCAATTGAATGCTGACCGTTACCAGATGCTTGCTCGTGCTGCCGCCCGCGCGGTCCCCCAGACTCGCTCCCTCGTCGCTCGCCGCGGCTTCCAGACTACCCGCGCCCAGATGAGCTCGCCCTTCCACTACCCCGAGGGTGCCTACTCCAACATCCCCTTCAACCCCAAGTCCAAGTGGTTTGGCGCCGGCTTCTGGACTTACTCTTTCGTCGGTTTCTTCGCCCCCTTCGGCATTGCTGGTGCGTCCTCACTTTTCCCTCCGCTTCTCCGACTCCTGGCCTCTGCCGAGACTCTTCGATATCGCCGTGTTGTACTGACTTGTTGACAGCTTGGCAAACCAACAAGCCCAAGGTCTAAGTGACCAAAACCGCTTTTTTCTTGAGTCGATCGCGAGTGTACACCATGAATTGAGTTTGGTCGTGGGACGGCTTTGTACATGAGCAAAAATAGACCATTTCGCCCATAACGATACCATTCCTCCAAACTTTGCATCCGCCCCCAGCCTGGTGCTTCCATCATCGGTGGCAACACATCTCATCTGTTACACACTCACTGTCCAGAGGTTGAAAATCGAGTCTTTGTTTTGGCTACAATTACTGGTATCATGACATGTCGATACAAGTGTTTTACACGGGCTATTTCCTGGTCGCCCTTGTCGTCATCCGCGTTGCGAATGGCTCCCTATGTACAGCTGCGTCCTTCCCAGCCAATAGATTGTTGAGATAGGCATCCATGAACTGGGCTTTGTCTTCCACCAGCCGCCATCTCGATCTAAATTCCTCGTACACTTCTAACACAACCTCCTTGCTCGTACACTGGCCAAACGCTCGCAATGCCCACATCATGAGCCAGGTGTCAAGGTACAAGTCCTTGACTCCGTCGTCCAAGTCCTCCAACAGGGCTACAAGGACCGTGGACAAGCGATCCGCAGTCCATTCGGTGCCTACATAGCCTCCATGCTTCTTGAAGGCTTTGAAGAGAACGAGGAAGATGCCGCCATTGACGACGACGTCAAATGTTCGCATATCCTCGAGCAACATTGCCACAGTGTTGAAATCGCCAGTCTTGACAGCAAAATGGTCGAACAAGGTCCGATATGTTCGTCCGTCTGGTGCCGTAGGGGCGAGCTCCTGCAACTTGGGCCGGAATTCGGGACACGTCTTGCTGATCTTGGTGAGTCGCTTGAGAACGTTGGTGGCATTCTCTGCCTGGTGAGACATTGAGGGAAGGCCAGCAGCTTTGGTTTGGATGTCCTTCATGTGCTCATACACCCTCATCGCCGATTCCACCTCTCCGCACTTGAACAAGCTAGAGATGACACAGTTCAACACGGTTGTGTCGACCATCTCGCCGGCCTCAACCATCTCCTTGTAGGCCGCCCGAACACCATCAGGATCTTGCTTGAGCCCGAAAAAGTGTATGAGACTGACGTGATGGAAGCGGGTATAGGGTATGTTCCGCGATTCCATCTCTTTGTAAATCCTCTCGGCCAGAGGGAAATTTCCTGACTTGGACGCAGCGTCGAACAGGATGTTGAACGTAATGTCGTTTCCCTGAACCGACGCGTCCCTTTCCATTTCCTTCCAAAGCTGAAGGGCGTCCTCCATTTCAGTCACGGAAATCGTGCCCACGTATTGTGCCGCAAGTGATAACGCAAAATTCCATTCTCTTCGTTGTAGGACAAGTCCGCAGTCCTTGACGTCTCCTATATAGGAGAAGTATCGCAACATGGCTTGGGCGTTCTTCTTGCACTGTCTGCCAAATATTATGAGCAGCTTGTGCCTGGTCCTAGCGGGTACGTGTAGCATTCGCGGTTCGGGCAGGGCCATGTAAGCGTCGTGTACTTGGTCGAGGGTAACTCTGTCGCTGTAAGGGCATGCTTTCCTTGTTCCGACAAGCGACCCCAAGTGCGCAATGGGTCCTAACAGAGACTGATTGCCTTGTAGTGCTTGCTCAAATGAGGGATATTGAATGCTCTCGTTTCTTCCCGACACGTAGACCTTGGGCGGTTCCGGTTGAGCGTATCGGTTTCGAAACGGATCCTTTATTAGGTCAAGGTGCTCCTGCACTGTCCCAGCATCCGTAGAATCGACATAATCCAGCAAGTCCTCCTTTTGCCGAATAATGACACGGTCACCAGTCGGGTTCACGGCAGCTGCTGCGGCGGTTGCATGGCTATATCGTTGAAGACGTGCGCGGCTGTAACCATGCGAGGTGTTGTAGGTCGCAGACCGCGGGCGTTTGGAGGGCGCCGGCAAAAAGGTCGACAACAGCCACGAGGCCGTCCGCGGGCAGTATGAGCTTCGCGTTGGGCCATCTCCGCCGTGATGCAGGCGACACTGGGACGCCGGCGCCCTCGGGGGTCTGTGGTCGTCTTGGAGATTGGGGAGACAGGAAACTGCAGCTCGAGTCGCCGAGGGTCGAGTCGAAAGGATCGCGCCGCATACGGACCCGTCAATACGGCTTAGAACTTTCATGGGCTGTCGCTGTCGTTCATTTCGGACGAGGCGCTTCACTGTCCCATACAGAGCACACAAGCTTCGCTGGCAGAGGCCAAGAAAGAAACAAAACCAAGTATATTGCGTAAAGTTGACGGCGGCAAAATCGGAGGAAGCTCGAGCTGGGTTGCCAAAAGCTCCAGGATGATTGGACTGGGAATTATTTCGCGGCGAAATGCATGGGCAGAAAGTGGGGCCGAAAATGTTGGAAGTAAGGTACCGGCGGCGGCGGCGTTAGGATTGGCCGACGCTCCAAAATTCTGAGCTTCACGTTGCACTTTGGCGCCAGTACTGTAGCTTTTGTAGCATTGGAGTCTGACCCGGTGATATAGTCCTGTTTCCAATTGCAACCTGATTGTTGCGCCGATTCAGACTGTAAGTCTTGACTGGATTCTACAGTATAATATACTTATTGATCAAGTTTCGATAGGCCATCATGGGTCGACAAATTCGCCCAGCTAGGGTTTTCCAGGCCGTGAGCCAGGAGCTCACCTCCAAGATCCTGCCCGGCTATCCAGTCCAAGAGCCGCCATGGTTCCAGGTCATGCGCGATATTCCACCCTCCGAAATCCTCACGAGACCGATTACTTCTCGAAGTCGTCAAGTTCACGCCCATCTCAAGTCCCGAAAGCCCCGCAAGATCTACCTGCCTCCGAGGATAAAGCACGAGGAGGATGACCTTCGCACGACATTCTACAAAGATCACCCTTGGGAACTGGCGCGCCCAAGAGTCATTCTGGAGATGGACGGAAAGGACTACCAACGCGTCGATTGGAGCATGGGTGTGCGCCAGCCTGGCTTCCCCCTGACTGGGGAATGGTAAAGCGGCACAGGCGATTCCCTTTTCTTCGCATTCGTGCTAACACCAGACAGTGTCGTTCAGCGCCAGCTCTGGCTTATGCACAACACCGAATTGTCCAAGGACGAGGCGTACGACGCCGCCCGCAAGGAGTTCTACGCCCTGCGTCAAGAGGAGGAGATCGAGAAGCGCGTTGCCAGGGAGGAGGCGAGATACGTCGGTGCCTTCTTTGGCAAGAACAAGCTGCAAATCGGACAAGGCTTGGAGGACAACGAGTTCGAGAACTGGAAGGATTGGGCTGGGAAGCGTGCGTCGTTGCTGGAGCAGGCCCGAAACGCCACCTACACGACCTTTGGTGAGTCGGCCAACGAGGCCGATGCGGAGGAGGATGAGGAGGGTGCTGGAGACGGCGCACGATCTACACTTTAGGCCTAGTCCGGTGGTTGTAGGTGTATGTATCACAAACCTGTATAATATGGCTCGTTCAACCCATTGCGTACTGTGGCTCCTTTCAGGAGTCCGACTAGGCCGTGAATTCGGCGCACCTGAACTTGATAATCACCTTTATGTTAGGTCATGAAAAGCCGTCAATGTTGGACAGGACCGAGCTTCTCTAGGAGCGGAAAGCGCTCCAGCTGGCGCGCTATTATTTTTGGGTAACTACCACGAGGCCAACTTTCACCCTCACCCTCACCCGACAACCAGGCACCCTGCGTTGGTTACCCTGTACTTGGTCGCCACCTGCTCGTGCTGGACGAGCTGTAGATCGGCGATACCAGTGAGGTGGAAGAGCTTGCCCGTCAGACTAAGAGTCTGAATCCTAGCCCACGATTCGATGAAGAGCACCTGGGCCGTGTCTTCTGGCACGACGCAGAAGATCTTCAGTAGGTAGACGACCAATCCGACGATGAATCCCGTCGCAGGCCCGTTCGTGATGATCATATCCGGAAATTGTTGGCGCTTCCTGGCGCCTTTGAAAGGAGAGCGGAGCAACAGCGGAAAAATCTGGACGACCGAGAGCAAGGCGGTGAATGGAGTCGTCAGATGACTTTGATGAATCTTGCGAGCCCGAGCGACAACATGCATGTCCCATGTGCCAACCTCATCGTCACTGCGGATGACTTTGAGGTCGTCCTCGAACGCCGTGAGGTGCTTCAGAGACATGCTGTCGCCGCTGGAGATCAAGTAGCGGCGGTGGACATTTGGAGCTGTGGGGAAGTTCTTTCCCATCATGGCGAGCATCTCTTTGGTGTGACCACCAGAACCCAAGACAACCAGGAGATATGCGCCTCCAAGAGAATCAGATGTTTTGCTGTTGACATTGGCCAGCGATATAGGATGCCGAAGACGAGACCGCTGAATCTGAAGGTGGCGGGTCTGAAAGCTGTCAGTACTAACATGGCCTGATGCAGAAACAGAGTACCTCTAGCGTCATACCGAAGCGAAGATAATAAGGGAAACGACGCCCAGTAAAAGGGTTGCAAGTGAGGCCTTCCGGGAGGAGCGTAAGATGGAGAGTAGACCGAGAGCACAGAGGCTCAAAGCGATGCCGAGAAGGGTGGTCGCGGCGGGTTTCGCCATCTTGAGCAACGAATGAAGTAGGTCAAATAAATGTTGCTTCTTCTTGCATGCTCCTGAAGAGGTAATGTTGAAGGCGATGTTGGCGTATTGAGAATGCTTTCTTCACTCATCAGCAACGTGTTGTATCAACTCTAGAACTGGGGGGCACAGGTGGGCTTTGCGACAACGCAGAGATACCTACATTGACAAACGCCCTGGGTATTCTCAAGACGGCATGCTGACTTTCTTCCGAGCAACGTGAATTAAATTTGCGACAATAAGTCAATGGTGTTGAGCCCGAGTTTCGATGCTCGTCCGTCTACCTACCACGCTCACAAGCTAGAAGTGTCTGTAGAAAGAAACCAACCAGCTTGGGTCAACTGTTAATGCACGTCCTGCCAGACAGCTCCCGAGGGTAAGTGGGGTGGGCGTTGACGTCCCTGTAAAGTGTCGTCCAAAGGCCACGACAGCTGTCTTCTAGCGTATCCTGTTAGCGCAAGGGCGCCCACGAGGTTCTCGACCCAAAAAGCAAATGACCTCATGTTCCTGCTCGCTCTCACGAATCCCTGCTACCTCCCCTGCTTTCCCCCAGGAACCTACTTTAGACCGCCCGGCAGAATCCAGAAAGTTCCCTGCGAACAACAATTGCCTATTGCTGAGCAGCACACATCAGAGACACATTGTCCTGCAGGCCTGCATAAATGTTTTGTTTTGGCCGAGGAGTCTTTCCCCTCAAAGCGTCATGGCGAATCTTCGTAACCGGAGGTTTTTGAATTGCTTCTATTGCGGAAAGCGCTCATCCATCAAGTACGACGGTTTAATTCGCGAGTTCCTCTGTCTGCATTGCGATGCTACGAATTATTTGGACGAGGTGAGTCGGCGTGGGCGTCGCGTCACGACTTGATCTGACGGCCGCCCTAGGATGGTGGTATCACCGACCCTCCACTTGCGAAGACGACCTCCACGACAGCGCCGACGACGTACGCGATCCCTCGGTCTCAGTCGCCAGACTTCTCCAGCCCTTCGCAGAGCATATTCTGCGCGACATGCTTAAAGAACCAGCACCTATTTACGAGCTCCCTGGCGCAATACCTCCCAGACGACCCAGGCCATCCCGAGTATGAGGAGCTCGAGAGAAACATGTACAAATTTCGGCGACGATTGGAGCAGCGATATCCGCAAATCTGCGCCGAGTGCGAGCCCAAGGTTCACGCGAAGCTAGACCAGGCGGGATACACGGCGCGGACCGATCATTTGCGGCGGATGATGGACCGGAGCAGAAAGAATCGCGTGGTGCCGAAACACACGACGCCCTTGGACTGGTCGGCAAGCTTTGGGAGGTGGCTCTGGTTGGGCGGTATCGTCTTACAATACTTCTGGCATGTAGCGTCGCTCGCCGCCGTTTTTTCGGGGCAGGATGATGGACCTCTTCGCGACCCCGATGTCGAGACGACGTTGATACAGCGAATATCGCTTGCCCTAACTCTGCTTCTGCCTAGACCTGAGAGATTGGTATACTGGAGCTTATGGTCCAACGGCCTGAGTGTATGGTGGAATCCCAAGTTTACCCAGGTGTTTCGGGGCTTCTCGCGGCACATCACGGGCATAGGCCAGTGGTACACGTTTCAGGGTCTGATACTTCTTACGAGGTTTATGGCGATGAAGATGTCTGAACTGAGGGGCGGCCGTTCCGCCGAGGGGAGCGCGCAACTCAGCCTCCACAGCCTTCTGGCGGTGCTCATGGTGGCGGTAGGTCGCGTCCAAAGATCCATGGGAGAGGTAGTACTGACCTGCCAAAGATTTACATTCTTGCCAACCGATCGGTGCGCATCGACACAACCCCCTTATTCCAAGCATCAACCACGCCTGTGTCATCCCCGCCGAGACCACAGGTTAACCACAAGAAGGACGATAACAAGAGCATGTCGAATCTGCTAGACGACATTCTGGCGGAGTCCACACCGCGACCAGGCATTCCCCCAAGCCCTCCGTCAAGCTTCGAATCAGGCACTTCAGCTCTATTCCAGCGCGAGTTGCAGCACAGAACAAGTCATCGCAACATGCGGTTTGGTACACCCCAACCCGAGCAGCGAGCTGCCGTGCAATATTCCGAAGAGATGGACTGGTCTCCGACGCAGGACAAGCAACAGTCGAAACATCGAGCTTTCAGTGACTTTGGACCTGCAAAGGCACCAAAACAACTGTTTGGCCAGCCAGCTCCAGGTCCGAACTCGAGTCCGTTCTGGTACAAAGTGCCTCCAGCACCGACGACTCCGGCGCAGAGACTCCGCAACCCCAAACCTTTGCTGCCAAAGTCGGCCGAGAAGAAGTCAATCTTTGAGACCAGCACCGTAAACCCGCCGAAGGGTGATGCCGCGACAGATGCGAAGAGCAACCTGAGAGACGTCGCGTTTGCCCAACCTACGTTCTTTGCGCCTTCAACTACTAATCCTAGCGACCCGCGAAACTCGTTGGCGGATTTGCTTAATACAAGCTTCTCTCTGAGCCAGGACGACGCCGATGAGCATGATCCTGTCGAAGGGGGCAAATTGCAGTCGAGAAATGCAAACGCCGAGACGGCAAGCGGCCCAGACTCTGCGAGGACTGCCGGGCTGCGGAACAACAGGCTGTTGGACGTTTTCACCCTGGCAATCCTGCTCCTCGCGTGGCTTCACGCGACGTCTGCGTCATACCCGTACAGCCGGGACGTGATGCTCGGCGCCATGGGGCTTAGCATGGCCATTGCCGCGCACCTCACGGTCGACGCGATCCGCGACATGCGGTCGGAGAGCACGCTCAGCTGGGCTTCCATCACTAACCTGTCACTGGGTATCGCCGAGCTGGCCGTCGCGTGTCACTTTGCACTGCAGATCTGGGGCAGTCGCTTGTCAGTAGCGACGTCGGGCTTGCAGGGTGCGTCTGTCATTGGAGTCATGCTGCTGCATGAGACTTGGAACGCCGCGTGCTAGAAGCGCAGATAGACGCAAACTGGCTCCGCGGAAGAGGTCTTGGAGATGAGTAACATGAACAAACACAGAGAGCATTTGTTTGGCGTTTGGGGCTTGGATCGCTTTTGCATGGAGGGGAGCATATTCGGCGACCCAGATACACACACTCGCGCACTTTTTTTTTTTTCTCATGTCCTTGTCGTTCTGTTCCGTAGGGTTCGATGCCATACCAACGAACACTCTAGCTGCAGCTCAAGTCCGGTTCGATCGGAATCGACCGATCATGCAGCCTGCCGGCAGTTACACGCATTTTCTGCATCATCATCCACATGGAACCTGTCGAGCGTGCGAGCTTGCCTTGTCTGCTTACTCTAGTCTGCTTGGTATTACGGTCATCTTCGGGCGATCCGGGCCCGTCGGAATTTACACTGCAGCTCGAGGCCAGCTGAAGTCAGCCCCCGCGCCGACCGGAGGAACTTTAGCATGCGACGGGCTGGTATAGGAAAGCTTTCGAGCAGACCGAAGCTGCGGCGTCGAGCTAGGATGGCTTTGGGAAGATGGAAAGGCGCGGCGGGGGAGACCAGGTGAGGCTGGAAGTTGCCATCGCCATGTTCGTCGCATGGCTCGAGTAAGCTAGCCTCTGGTCACTCTCTCGCACATTCTCTCTCGCTCGCTTTTCCACGTTGATGTGCTGGAACAAGGACATTTGGGTACATCTTGATGCTTATACTAGTAGTATGTTATCATTGTTATGTATGGTAAGCGCCCGTGGGACGGGCGGACGCAGGTTAGTGCGGTGGGTTCAATGTCATCTCGCCAGCGAGGATGGGGAACACGCGTTCATCAGTGGGAAATACCGAGATTGCGAGACTGTTTACGAAGGGAAACCGCACAAATTATGTCAGAAAACAACAACACAGACAACAGACACAGGTGGGACGTGACACGCGACATTTCACGAGTCGCACATACCTGGGCGGCGCAGAAACGGCCCTGGGTCTGGCCTTGCAGCGCAAAGACATCCACTCCGGTGCCGAAAAGGCAACAGGCGGATTACCTTCGGTGAGTGAGATCAGCCTAGCCCGGCCAAAGGTTCGTAGGGGGTCCACGGTGATGTTGTGGTACGGAGTCGTTCCCCGTTTGCAGGGTCCATACGGTGGCCCGACATGGCAGGCGAAAGTGGACATTTCACTGCCTATTCTTAACCATTGGGGTTGCCGTGAATGGGGGTGGTAGGTATTGTGCAGTTTGGTGTGAGTGATGAGAAAAAACTAAGGCTTGACGAGATTTCCTTGATTCGGTTAGCTGGCAGCGTCACCGGTTCCGCGAAGGGTGTGAGATGATGAGGTAATCTCTCGCCATGATCAAACCGGAAGGCTGGTTTGCAAAGTCTTGAGGGGAGTGCCGAGCTGGACTTTGGGGCAGCTGGGATTTTGTTTGCACATTGCTTTGCACATTGCTTTGCACCTTTGACGGAATACCGAGACACGCACGCATTCTTCGCTCGTGCTGGTCCTGTACGCGAAGACATGACGTATGGCAAACGACGGGCCGCCGCAGGTGGCGGGGGGACAGAGAGAAATGTTCAGACCGTGCTTCTGGAATGGAGAGGCGCAAATTCCTCTCTCAGTGCTTACATTGAAGCACCGAGTCCCCCCCAAGGGTTCGACCAATGCACCTGAGCGGCAGCGAGTGAGTCGACTCAGGTGTTAAGACGGAATGGTGACGAGGCAGGACGAGGCAAGAAGGGACAAGTTGTTTCACTGCGTCGTCGACACGACCCCCGCCAGTCTGTCCGCATACTGGACAGGTCGTTCCAACTGCCTACCACAGCATGTACACACACATTGCGCCGATCGAAGGACGGGCACACACACGATGCAGCAGAGAGCGACACGGCAGGCAGGACAGGATTCGTCGATCGACGGGACGGACGAGGCTGTTGATGTGGCTGGTTCGTGACACGTCGGCGGCAGACGCATGAGGAACAGCGCGACGAGTCGGGCGATGCAGGGCGCCTATCTTGGAACACGCCATCTCTCCATCGTCTACTTTTCTATTCCGCAGTGTCGAGAAACGCAGAGAATAGGCTCGCAGTTGCGCGTCGTGGGCGGTAGAGCAGCTTGTTGATCCATTGTTGGAGAATCCCTGCGTCTCCCCCAGGATATTGCAGCGGTAGCTCACAGACGGCTTGTACCAAGAAGATCGCTCGGGTTTTTGGCAGACAGTCTTGGGTTGTCTCATCCATCTAGTCGAGCAGACATGTAATTGTATACGCGTAACGATTTACTGATACCTGGGAGACGAGCAAAACAGACCAGTCGGAAGAGACCCAACCATTGGGAAGATCAGATGTTCGTTGGTCGTCGTGGCTGCCTCTGCTATGTGGCCGAGTGTCAGTTTGGCCTGTTGATCTGTGGCTGCTTTGCCGACAACCTTGCTTCTTCTCGTGCTTCTGCTTCTCGCTCATCTTCTTACATCCATCGTTGCTCGGGATTCGGACGCAAAAACCCACCGGGTCGTGGCAGCCGTTGACGGGACACCAAACACCAAGTGGATTTATGGCGGCTATTGCGCGGCCACCATGAGAGATTTTCCTCAATATTCCAGGTTGACGCGAGTTGTGCACTGTACGTGTAAGCTCAACACTTCGATGGACCTTGAACGGCACAATGCAACGCATCGAAAGTGTCCGGAAACTTCGATAGCCTGGCCGTAATTACGGCAATCGTGCGATGGGAAAGCAAGTGCGGAGAAGAAAATAAAAAAAATAAAAAGCTACTGTACACCACGGAAGGTACTTTACGCCACGGTACGTATCTTCCTCGCGGCCTCAGACGACCTCTTTCGCTATTCGGCATGGCGCCTGTGGCCCCGAAGCTTACAAACTCCGGGCTGGTTCAGTGGATGTTGCCACTAAAAACCGCACCCTTTTTGTTTGTATCCTCCAGATGTCCAGGTATTTTTGTGTACCTTGTCAACCCACTTGCTAGTGTACAACGACAAGGTAGGTACTCGCCCTGGGTCCGGAGCACCTACCTACCTAGATATCTACACGGGCAGTTGCTCCGCGAATACGGATACCTTACGGATACTTCCATTTGGATGCTGAAAGCAAGTACCCTCTCCACACTTCCTCAGGTCGGTCGTCGGTAATGATGTCTCCTAGCAGAAGGATGTACCATTTGGGCGTGGTCTCTGCAAAAGAGTACAAGGAAATCGTACCTCTGTAGCCATTTCGGGGCTGGCCCCCAACAGCCCTGGGCTCTCAGGCGACATACCGCCATTGTTGGCGTCCCTGCAGGTCCAGCCCTCGCCTGGCCCTCAGTGGCCGCTGGTCCAGTCTCCCCGTGGCCTGACATTCTCGAAAACTCAGGTCCTTAAGTACCCAGGTACCGTTTGCCAGGGTGAAGGTACTGTTCCGAGACCTTGCCAGTTGGTAATATGCCCGGTAATATGTATGTAGTGTGCCAGGTTCTCCAGCAATGCATGAGGTATTGCATACCGCGTAGAGGAGTTCCCCGACTTTGTGATACCACTTTGCTCCACTATTAATCCTATTCTCCAGTCGAGAGTGCTTCAAGGTGCCCGTGTTGAGACGTGTGTATCTTGCGCGCGTCATTCACCGTCTGAGTACATGAATATCCGCTTATTCACGCTAAAGACACATCCGAGTACTTGACGCGCTTTCTCTCCTCCCCTCCATCTCCAACTGCCCCAGTCCGGTCGTGTGAGCGTCCCTTCTTCCATCCAAAAATTTAACCAATACGGAGTACTGCTTCTTCGTGTTGGCCCTGAGACAACCCCCAAGGCAGATCTTCTCAATTCACTCTTCTCCCACCAACCTTGGCCAGCCATCCGAGCAGCAGGCAAAGAGAAAAGGTACGTCCTCGTTCACTAAAGGTACCTTACGTAGGTACCTAAGCATAGGTACCCAGGCAGGGTACATCTTGTACGCGCCAAATATTCACCTCGAATCTTGTACCTTGTCGGCCAGAAAGGCTGTCGCTCTCGTCCTCGTCCTCCTCCCACGCTTCCCATTACGATGCTCATTTAGAAACCCGCTCCTCCCACGCTCCTTCTCAGTGCTCGCTTTTGTCCCCCGTCTCAACATCTTCTACCATCCCGTTTCTGTTTTCTTTCACTCACTACGAAGAGTCCAGAAATATTCGCCCGACTTTCAGACTTCACTGAGAGTCCTTGCACACAACACACGAGCGAGCCGCCTGCCACTGCACTGCGACCATCACAGACCAGACCTCTACCACACCACACCTCGCTCGACAAGATGGACTTCAATTTCCAGCTTGCCGCCCGTCAGGTCTGCGCCTGTCCTCTGTAGAGACACGCGAAGAGGATCTCTTCAACACGCCTCTTGTCTGTTTTTCCTCCAGAGGAACCGCCGACACGCAATTACACGCCTTTTAACAATCGCAACCTCAACTACCAAGAGACACACTCAAACGACACCTCACCCGCCCACACGACCACCCACTCTATCCATAACCATATCTCCCGCGAACCCACTCTCCATATATAACGAGACGACGATCGAAACTCGATCACGCGAGCAAGACTCGAACCACAGAATTCCTACGACACTCGCAACCGCATCCGAACCGCAGAACATGGCGGTCGCAAAGGTTTCGAAAAGAAGCACGAGAATGTTTCTCCAAGAAGAAGGTGGCCACCCGGAGGAGGACCCGGCCTACAGACCCGCACGACGCAACTCCAAATCAGAGGACCTCGTTTCGCTCGAGGTGGCAGAGAAGTACCAAGCCAAGGGCCCCTCGCGGCAAGGATCGCGTGAGTCTGTCGCTGGCGTCGACGCAATTATGGACGTCCACGTGCAAGAGCAGGTTATCTTGGAAGATGTTTCCAAGATTACAACTGGCGGGGAGAAGCGAGACGACATGAAGCCCCCCAAGAGAGCAGACGAGCTCCTCGCTACCATCAACTCCCCCATCTTTCCAGGCATCGAACGAGCTCTGCCTATCGATGGAAGACCTCTAAACTTTGGAGTAGTGGTGCCCGGAGTGTACCGCAGCAGCTTCCCCAAGCCCGAGGACTTCAGCTTCTTCCGCAATCTGGAACTGAAGACTATTGTGTAAGTATCCTCAGTCGGCTGTTCCGTGTGCTTCTCTAACCATCCACTAGCACTCTCGTCCAAAAAGATGATCCAAATGAGCCATTCACAGCCTTCATGTCCAGTAGTGGCATCCGGCACCATGTGTTTGACATGAAGGGCACAAAGAAGGAGGCCATTCCAATCCGGACAATGAAGGCCATTCTCAGACTAGTTTTCAATCGCGAGAATCATCCACTTCTCATTCACTGCAATCACGGCAAGGTATGTTGGATCTCACCTCACTTCCGAAGCCATCTACACCTACTAATTGTCTGCAGCATCGTACTGGTTGTGTTGCTGGAGTAGTCCGCAAGGTTACTGGCTGGGAGCTCACCAGCATTGTGGATGAGTACCGATCCTACGCAGAGCCCAAAGTCAGAGACTGCGACATCAAGTATCTCACCGACTTTGACCTGTCGGATCTGTCCAACCTGTTTGTTCATGAGGCAAACTTGAAGTTTCGGATCCGTCATTTCATCAGGGTGACTCTCTTCAGCTTCTTCGTTGTTTGCATTTGGGCACTGTCTGGGCATAGGATGCAGAGCAGTACCAAACGCATCAAAGAATAAGGCACAACATCCCAGAAGCCGCCATACCTTGTCCTCCAGCCCATGCATGACTCAAAGACTGAACTTCTGCCAAAGCCCAGATTCAGTGGCCTCGGGGACAAAGCTGGGGTTGCTTGTCTGAGGACAAGGTCTTCCATAACAAAGAGACTCGAGACAGAGGATGGAGGACCCCTTGCAACACTGCCAAGTGACAGTTGATCAACGGAAACTGAAGCATATTGGAAAAGGGGATCAAAAAGAATGACAGGGCAACAAAAGGTTTGGAGCCCTGGCATTTGCCCCGGGATTCAGCATTGGCTGCCCGGGCTTGGGAGGACGGCAAATCGCATTTCCTTTGTATGGATAGACACAGTTTGGGGACTCATCAAGAGCTGAGATGTCTCCTTTTGGCGTTTTCAGTGGAGGCCTGGGGAAATGGCCTTCGGATAGTCTACTATGCTGCATAATACAACAGCATCCACAGGTTTGTAGCAGCAGTCTTCTGAGCAAAAGACTCAGCGTTGCAGATACTTCTGATTGCAGGTGACTTTTTCTTCCAGTGGCTGAATTTTATTACAGTGTTATCGATGTAGCTGTACACGAACGATGTGTTGACGGGCCTTCTGGCCGAACACCCACCCATCCCCTGTTGCGCCTTGACTACCAGCTTGTCGGAGCGACGCCAGATGTGACGATCTCTCCAACGCCGTTTGAGCCGACGTTTCGTCTCATGACTCTGTCGACTGACAGGCAGCTTCCTTCATATCCTCCTACAACGGCTCCATCAAGGTTAAAACTCCCTCATCTTCCGCCCGTGCTTGGCATCAGGGACATTGTCAACTGAAGCTGAGCCAAGACAGGTCAGACAAAGCAGAGACAATTCGTGACGAGTCGCGATGAAAGTCGAGTGAGGTCAAGATGCTGCAGCCATTCTTCCAGTTTCTTTGCTTTTGTTCGTTGTCGTTTCTTCAATGGCCCACCAATCCTCATTCTTCCCCTCCCCATCGATTCCTCTCTTTTCTAGCCTCCTCATCCTTCTTTCTGTCTCCCGTAGCATATACCCACGCGCCTGCGGCCGAGTTGGCGAAGCCCATACCGACGGCAACGCCACGCACGGCGCCGCGGGCGGTGAACTTGTTGCGAATGGTTTGTCGGCGGCGGAGGGCGAGGAGGGCGTAGAGGCCGGACATTGCGCATGTGAAGCCGGCGCTGTCGGTGGGAAACCCGGCGAGGTTGATGTAGCTGCTGAATAGGAGTGCTGGTGCGAAGGAGAAGGGGAAGATTTTAAGGGGGCGGCCATGCAGGGCTGCAATCAGGATTGCGTGGATTGCTGGTGGGAGGGAGTTTGCTGCGCGCGGTGTTAGTCCAAGGCTGAGGCCTGCAACATGCTTTGGGCTTGTCGGGTGAGGGGGGGATTGTTAGTACATACAGCCGTAATCATGGGCATGTTGGAAAAGTGACTTTTTGGCTTCCTCGCCAGACGGGATGTCGTTGCTTGATGCCATGGCTGCGGCTGCTCGAGGCACGAATTTCCCAATGGCGCGGCAGTGACATTGACGACCTGGGAATATTGTCAATGATTTTTGGAGCGCGGACGAGAGCTCTCACGGTCAGTGACTTTATCGATAAGCGCGACATGGTCAAAGCGTAGCTGACTCAGCATGGTATTGACCCAATCAGTTGGTCTCAGTTGAAGGTCCAGCGCCAGGGTGGTCTCAATTTCGACGACGGATGGGCTAAACTGTCTTCGTAGGCTTGACTGTCGAGTCTCGCTTTCTTCAGTCCTACCCTGAGGTTGCGATTCTGCCTCGACCTGCGAGACAATCGCCATTATCCTCACTTCCCCAATACGCGACGAACTTCTCCGCCCCACCACCAGACTCGTCTTCCAGGGCGTCCGAATCGCGAATCGTCCAGGCTGTGTCGAAGCAGACAGTGCGGGGAATTATTCTTTACCTTCTTATCCAGCCTTGCCGACGTCTTTCTGGCCAGATTGGCACGAAGACGCTAAAGTGCAGAAACACCGACGACATACCACTGCACAGCATCACCCAACCTCTGGTACGGTTTCACCTCTGAATTCGTCTGCCGCAAACATATTCGGCGAATACACTTCGACCACAGCCATCATCCGAGAGCAATTATCCCCTTCCAACACCGAGCCAGCGCGCCCAGCCTACAACCACATCCACCCCCACCACAATGTCGAGCGCAACAGCCTCGGGCGCCGACTCGGGCGGCGCCCGCAACCGCGAGCACAACCAGGGGAACCAAGGTCGCGGCTATACGGTCGAGCAAAAGGCCGCCGTCCTGCGCATCCGGCGGTGTTCGCCGACGGCATTTTACGACATTCTGGGCCTCGAGGAGGTGAAGAAGACATGCACCGACGGCGAGATCAAGAAGGCGTACCGCAAGCAGAGTCTGCTTACGCACCCGGACAAGAACGGGCATGAGCACGCCGACGAGGCGTTCAAGATGGTCAGCCGCGCGTTCGGCGTGTTGGGCGACAAGGAGAAGAGGGAAAAGTTTGACCGCTTCGGCACGGATCCGGACTCGAGGTTTGGTCAGGCACAGGCATCAAACCCGTTTGAAGGTTTCGGGAGGAGGCAGGCGGCCGGAGGGGGCGGTGGTGGAAGGGGTTTCGGCGGTGGGGAGGAGATGACGCCTGAGGAGATGTTCCAACGGTTCTTTGGAGGTGGTGGTGGTGGCTTTGGCGGTGGGCCATTTGGAGGTAATACTTGCTTTCCCAGGAGTCGAGATGGTCGACACATCAACGGCTGGAAGACTCATCATCTGGAAAGAACGCGCGCTGACATTTTTGGTTTTTAGGTTTCGACACGGGTCCGCAGTTCGTCTTCAACTTTGGCGGAGGTCCTGGGTTTAGGGTACACCAATTCGGCGGCCAACGGCCAAGGCGGCGGCCGCGTGAGGCGACGGAGCAGGAGGGAAACGGTCTATCGACGCTCATGGGTCTGCTGCCGATCCTGCTGCTCTTCGTCTTCCCCCTCATCTCGAGCCTCTTCAGCGGCGGTTCCGGCCCGTCGACGCCCGGAATGTCGTTTGAGCACCCTCGGAACCAGTACACGATGCAGCGCACAATGCCCACCCTGAAAGTGCCTTACTATGTCAACCCCGCCGACGTGGACTCGTACACCAAGGGCAAGTTCACCAAGCTCGACCGCGTGGCCGAGAACCACTTTGTCAGCACCCTCCAGCACGAGTGCGAAAACGAGCTTCTGACGAAGCAGCGCAAGATGGAGGCCGCAAGCGGGTGGTTCTTTCAGGATCCGGAGAAGATGGCAGAGGCCAAGAAGCACGAGACGCCTTCCTGTAATAGGCTGAAGCACTTTTCGCTGCGGTAATGCGGATGACGGGGGTTTGCGCGGACCGGGGAGGTGTAGATCGGGGGTTGGCGGGTTTGGCGTTTGGGAAGAGGACTAACTCCAGCGGTGTCCTTTCGTGGGCATTCAAGGTATCATCTGTGAAGCGATGCTTCTTATACAAATCATTCTCCCTTGTATTATGACCCGACGGGAGTGGTCATGCTACTTCTTGTCCTCGATCGTTGGTGGCGCTGGGTCTCATGCAGTCTTGGGGATTTTGTGCCTTGGTACAGGTTGACTGAACGCGTGAGGCTCTCCTTAATCCTGATATGAACATTATCTCCCTCTGGAGAATCATCAACTTGGCCTACCCTTCACACCGCCTGTGTAGTTCTATTGATCGCTTCACCAGCCCGCCACGACTGGTCTCTAGAGGGGAATAGAGGTATATATTTGATTGTGATAGCGCCTTGCTGGATGGATGGGTCCATGCTCCGCCCCTCTAGAAAGCAGTTGTCGCGGGCTGGTGAAGCATGACGAGGTCAGGGTTGTTTATAAGCTAGTCTCTTCCTCTAAGCAAGACACTGAAGAAGCCAAGCATGCAAGACCTCTTTGTCAGCGTTGCGAGTTGGCACTGGCAAAAGAGGGCGAATTACTTATATTGAAACCATCAGGGAGGTTCTGGGCGTCAAGGCGCGCTTTAAAAGCATCTTGGGTCTTCGAAGAGACAAGAACATAAGCTCCTCGCGCGCCCACATGGCCCCAGTACCAACGATGGTGGGCTGGATCTCTGCTCCTAATCTTCACGGTACGGAGGGAACCGCGCGACAGGAACCGTGGTCTCGATAGGTAATACGCTGAAAGTGCCACGGAAGAGAGATAAAGGACAACATAGACGATTTCAGCTCACGCCTCAGAGATCACCCTAGTCAAGTTATCAGTGACTGATCCTATTCAAATTCGCGGTTTATGATCTCCGCAGCTCACAAGAGGTCTACACCTAAAACCCACGATCAATTTCTTAACAACACAGTGAAGAGTCAAAACACTGACTTCCAACGCCCGACAACCAAATATATGGACTCGGCGGTCTGCCAACCGACGATCATCTGATTATCTGGCTGTCATAAGACAAGAGGCCGTTTTGTCGCGTGTCCGAGGAGGATTACTGCAAGGTTTTTGAGTATCATCCCCAGCGTTGTGAAACCTTGTCTCTGTAGGCAGTTGTTTTATCCATGCCAACCTAGACTTTTGGACTTGATGTGTTTCGATAAATACCTATACGTTGGTCGTTCCATTCACTGAAGTATGGGGATGGCACGGCGTAAAACAATACAACTGAAGTATGGGCAGAAAACAGCCATAGAAAAGTACTTGTTCTTGCGAACACCACTTGAATTTTCGCCGAAAATAAATTAGATGATTAGGGAATTGAATGCTGAAATTATGCTGTTGATGATGGTTCTAAAAGCGATGCTAGGTCTCGCCTCTGAAGCCATCAGCATGACCACGTCAATTGCTAGTCGGTAACAGTGTGATTGCATTTGTAAACTCAATGTCGACATCTATCATGACCGGAATTCCTTTGGGCAGATGACAGTATCAGAAGTTGATCTGTAATGAGGCATTCCAGCCGAGTGGTTGTTCTCCAATGTGCCCACTCGCAAGACTTTAATGCTCGGTCGAACACTTGCAGGCAGGTGCCAGGAGACGAGTGCGCCGAAAGTTGGAGAGCTGTCTGGGAAGATGTCAAGCACAACATGCCAGAGATACTTGCGGTGTGTCGTCGAGTGTGTTGCCAAAGCGCGTGCGTGGACGGGCAAAATGACATATCTGGCAACTGAAGAAGTCGAGAACTCCTGCTAGCAGTAGTCACATTGTCATGGTGTGAAAACATGACCTCCCAAATACTGAGATCGAACGATGAAAATCCACCATCGATTTGGGTGTCTGAAACTATGGACCCTTCTCCATGTCTGGTTCTGGTTGGTATATGGAATATCTGACGATGAATCCATACAGCTCGTAACGTTGGAAGCCCTTCGCATGCCCTAACCACCTCAGACACTGGGACAGTATCCAGAAACCAGTTCGGGTCTAATGGTTTCCTCGCGCCATCTCCACCGTGCTATGAATTGTTTCTTAGCCACAGCTCTTTACAGGGTTTGGAATCAAAGGTAAGTGGCTTTTTCTTCTTCCGAATACTTGGCAGACGAAGAAAACCAGGAATGACGGACAAAGGGACAGGTATCTTGTGCATCACGACAACCCCAGTCCTAGGTTCTTTTGCACATTTGTTGTCGCCACGATCCTTCCCAAAAGACCGTCTCTACGAAGCGCCAAATGTGGTTCCTAGTCTTTGAACTACACCCTTTTCATTTCGTCTGTATTTGTTTCTTATCTATTGACTTTTCATGACGCATCACCAGTCGCTAAAATCCCACCGCTCGCTCCTCCCCGGGTCTTGATGGCATTGGTCAATCGCACTCAAGTACGCACAGCGGACATCACCCCCACTACTGAGAAAATCTGGAAATCGAGATTTTGCCATGACGTTGATCGCATATAGCAGCTTGGAGTTTCGATTGTGATCGCATAAAGACATGCACCGCGTACTTTAAAATTTCGATTCAAGGATATGCCGGAAGGCGAGTGTGAAACAATTTGGGACGTCGTTCGAGTTCAGGCGGACGGGAGGCCTCAGCTCGCTGCACCTTCCCTGCGTTCTCATCACCCTCGCATTACTCAGAGCCGGCAGGTACGACACAACAGCCCTTGGCTTGATATTTCATAGTTTAGAAATGTCGAAAGAGTGCCAAGCCCTCGAAGCCAACGGCAGAAATGATCTGGAATCATCAAGGAAGACGAAGCAGGGCGGCAGAGTAAGCGTGTAGTGCATATCTAGCGTCAAACCGTCCCATGCGGTTGCGAACAGGCGCCACGGAGGGCATAATCGGGAAATCGCGAATCGAAGAACCCACAGTTGCATCGACGCCGGCAAGGTTTTGCAAGTGCGAGAGTTGCTTGTAATGAGGTCTGCACTTTAGTAAAGCCCATCAACGAAATTCATGCCAGACGGTCACTAGCGGGGCTGGACCTCGTGAGCTGAAGCCGGTGTGGTCTCCACCAATCTTGAAACGGAGGCTCGAGCCTCACATCATCAGCAAGCGTGTTCTATCTCATCGTCTCGTCCGTTTGGCGTCTGGCGTTGGTGCGGCTGCTGGTTGTCTCGTTGCTGTTGCTCGTGCTTTGGGGCCATCGGCGTCGGAGGTGGTTGAGAAAGGTGGGGGCGGGGGGCCGTCCTTGTTGGAGAAGGAAAGTCATGAGCACGGAGCACCGGTGGAGCGCTGCGTCATTGCGCGGGGACGTACCCTGAACAATATGTGGCTGAGCCATTTTTAGCACAAAAAGTGGCCGCGTAAACTGTGGCGTCGATCCGTGCTACAGCACTTCAGCCACATCTCTACCGCTGAAGTTCCTCGTGAATCCATCTTTTACCTAAAGTACCAAACGCTTCGTTGTCTCGAACCCAGTAGCTGTGTTGGCGACATCCGATTCACAGCTGGGCTTTCCTCGTTTGGTCAGCGGCGTCGGGAAGACGACCACCCATCTCTCGTCGCTGCACCGTCGGCTCTGATAAGCTGGGCCGATTGATGCGCACCCAGCCGTGTGGACGCGCAAGCTTCAGCGGCTGGCTCTTCCATCTCATCCGTGCCTGTCGTCCAGCCTACAGAGTTACCTGCTTGGAAAGCAAGCTAATTAAGCTGCGAGCTTCGCCGGCGTCGTCACCCTGCAAACGCAGGTCACTCTCTAGCCTGTCAATGTCACGGCGAAGCTTGCCGACTACCTGCTCATGGCATGTCGGTCAGCATCCATACCGGAAGACTTGGTTGAGTATCGTATGCCACGAGCATTTGGCCACCCCACACAGCATGACAAGACCACTCTTCCCATACGCGGCGGTTGCCTCCAGGTCTCACATGATTCCTGCGCGCGCTCGTTGTCCGTAACTCACTGTGCTGCCTGGCAGAAGGCCCCCCACCGATCCGGGTCGTCAGGGATCTTCCCGCAGGAGCTTTTGGCCAGTCAGGCTGGGTTATCGTTGGTCGCTTTGCCATAAACGCAACAATGGGATTTTCGCTCGACAAAGTTGCTGCGGGTGCGTGTCAACGACACTGGACATAGTTCTGGTGCGACGCCGGATTTGTCCTACCGGCCATGAAGTTGGGTGAAATGGACGACCATGGCATAAACAGGTAAAAGCCGGCCGCACTGACGATGCGACACTTGCTGAGGTGCAGAAAGTGCGAGGTCAGCAGCAAAATGTACCTGACTGAGATGGGGCGAAGTACGTACCTCTACCAGTAGTGTGTACGTCCTGTTCGTCGTACCTACCTTTAGTATCCAGCTTTTTGATTGGCTTTGTGGGTGACGCACCGCCACTTCTCGCCCTGTTCGGGGGGCGGGCAGTTAATTCAATAGTGGATCTCGCTCACTGTTCCCGCTCAGAGACATGGGCGCTAACAGGTCCACGGGTACCTCACCTTGGTTTCCTCCCCTGTACTGCGGTAATCCATCGACTGCTGGCGCTGGAGCTGGTCTTGGCTGTCTGGCTTCTCACCTTGGAAACTCAGACGCAAGTCGCTGGCGCAGCACTGCTCTGCTCTCCTCCTGCCTTTTCCCAAAACTGTGCCAATCTTTTCTTACATCTTCCTTCCCGACCGTTTTGCTTCAACTTTTACTAATTGTTTCCAGCAATCCTGACGCCTTGATATCTGGGAATTTGCAGCTTTTCTCGTATCTCCGGTTTGCGACCGCCTCTGCTAAGAATCCTTAATGCATGCAATATCCCAGAGGTACTGATAGCACGCCCACACCGAATGACGACACTGGGGGAGCTTCGCTTCACTGTCCTCACCCTCATCCAGGATCTAGTCGTCTTGCTCAACACCTCTGACCCCGCTTGCTGCTGCCACCTCGAATCCCGCAGAAGCTAGAATTACACCAACTCAATCACTTGGTTTTCCTCCTCACGCTGCCTGGTTATTCTCCAGACGGTTTCCAGAGCCTCCACCAAAGTCCGCGGCCTCGGACTCTCGTCGACATGGTTACCCGCAAGCCTACCACCGACGACGTCCACATAGATGCGAATGCCGTGCCACGAGCGCAGGACATGCAAGAAGAATCTTGGAATGCCACCGAGTCCCCTAGCGGCGTCGACAGCGCGTGGAACGATGCCTCGCCGCAAAAAGGTGCTGCGGCACTCAACCACCACTCGGCTACCCACGATCTTCCGGAAATGCTGAGGCCTGGCGGCGGCTACAGGACGACCGCGTCGACTCCAGAGACAAGTGCAAGTGCTTGGAACGATCTCGACGCTAACCGACTTCAGACCTCGGCAAGCCAAGCAAACGGAACTTCCGAGGTTCCGCTGGCACTGCGGCATGGTGCTCAGCCGGGACCCCCGCCGATCCGATCCGATACGAATCCTTTCAAGAGGAGGGATGTTCAACCCGGAGGCACTTCCAACGCAACATCGCCGCAGGTCAATAGCTCTCCAATAGGGCCACCGGCTCAACCGCTTTCGCAGATGAGCACTGGTGAGACGAGCAATAACCCCTGGCAGCCAGCTTTGGACAAGCATGCGTGGCAGCAGGAGCAAAAGGTCGTCGCGTCTATCGCACAGCAGCCATTACGCACCCAATCGAGCCTAGACACGGAGCAGGACGCGTGGTCTGTATCACAGGACTCGAGGTTGCCACATATCTCCACATCCCCAGCGTTGGTGTCTCTGCCTTCGGAGCCGCCATCCCCAGCCTGGGACGAACTGCCCGAAAACCAGACCAAGATATCACCAAAGCCTGTTCAGCCGCCACTACCGCCCAAAGATATCAGCGGCGAAATCAGCCAGGAGAAAACTGCATGGGACGACCTGGGTGTTCTGGGGAAGGGAAAAGGCAAGGCGCCTGGCTCTGTCTTACCACCACCTCCCACAGTAGAGGATGGCCCAATCGACGAATGGAACTTGATCGACCACGAGATCCCCGCCCCTGCACTCGGACCGACAACAAATCCAAAAAGAACAAGGGACGAAAGACAGCTTCCAAACGACTTGTTGATCGACACCAGCGAGCCCTCTTCGGAAAAGGTTGCTCCTGCGCTTCCGCCTCGTAACGATGAGGAGCAGCCACCCCGTCAGCCGCCGCGGCCCGTTGACGGCAAGTCCGAGACTTACCAGATCAAAAATATCACTTGGTTTGATCACAATGCCGAGAAGAATCCGAGGACCTCACCTATTTTGGTTCAAAACGCCAACGGCCCATGCCCGCTCGTGGCCCTCGTCAACGCACTTACCCTGACTACGCCAGCATCGATAACCGACACGGCTCTCGTGCAGGTACTCCGCTCTAGGGAACAGATAAGCCTGGGTTATCTTCTGGATGCCGTCGTTGATGAGCTCATGTCGCCCAGAAGGACTGATGAGGAGGCTGCGTTGCCTGACTTGTCCCAGCTCTATGAGTTTCTGAAAGGTCTGCATACGGGAATGAATGTCAACCCGCGCTTCGTCCCCACACCGGACGTCGTCAAGGCCTTCAAGCGTACCTCTCTCACGCACCTGCACCCCACCGAACGCGATGATTTGATTCCGGGGACGTTTGAAGACACGGCGGAGATGTCTCTCTACGCCGCCTTTTCCGTCCCACTCATCCACGGCTGGTTGCCATCCAAGTCCGACCCAGCCTACCCAGCCTTTGAGCGTCAGTCTGCGTCGTTTGAAGACGTCCAGGGCTTGCTGTTCCGCGACGAAGAGCTCCAGGATAGGCTGGGCACATTGAACGAGGAGGAGGAGCAGGTGTACTCTGATATCCAGCACATTAAGACTTTTCTGGACAGATCAGCAACCCAGCTGACACCATGCGGGCTCGAGGTTATCACGAAAGCCATGAAGCCTGGCTCGATTGCTATTCTCTTCCGAAACGATCACTTTTCTACACTCTACCGACACCCGTCGACTCAGGAGCTGCTGGTTCTCGTGACCGACGCTGGCTACGCCAGCCACGCCGAGATTGTGTGGGAGTCGCTTGCGGACGTGAATGGAGAAAAGACGGAGTACTACTCGGGAGACTTTCGCATCGTTGGCGGGCAGGAGAACGGGCAGCAGGCAGCGGGCCACAAAAACCAGCCTAGACCTACGATCAACACCAACCAGGCCAACGGCGGAGACTGGACGACAGTACAGGGCCGCGGCCGACGAAATAACCTCGGGGCGACTTCCGCGGCAGACGAGCCGCCACTTTCGCCCAACAACGAACAGGAAGACCACGACTTGGCACTGGCGCTGCAGTTGCAGGAAGAAGAAGAGCAGCGGCACCGGGCAGACCAAGCGGCTCGTCGGAGAGAAAGTCAGCTTAGCGAACAGTTCATCGAGCAGCAGGCCAGAGTCCAGCAGGGGCCCACGACAAGACGCGTGGCGGAAAGGCAAGTCTCGCGAACCGGGGTACATCGAACAGTGAGCAATTCGACGGCGTCTCGCGACGGGCGGCGGAGCTCGGGCAATGTCTCCATACCGCCAACGTCGGGACGGCAGCCAGGCCAGCCACCGCAGATTGTGCGTACAATGATACCTCCGACGATTCCCGTGCGCCGACAAGGCGTGAGCCGGCCAGCGGACGAAGGTGTCGAGGACGCACCGCCTTCTTACGAACAGGCACAGGCGGCTGCCAAGTACGACCCACCTCCAGGCCATCCGCACCACCACGCAAGCAGACCTGGTGTAGGGCGACAAGGAACAAGCAACGGAGGCGGCGGACCATCGTATCCCACGTCGCAGGGTCGACCAATGGTGGGCAATGGTCGCGGGCGCGTCGTGGGACCAGGCGGAGTAATGGGAAGTTCGTCAGGGCGAGAGAGGGATTGCATCGTCATGTGAGCGATGGCAGGACCGCGGTATGCTCAGGATTCATGAACCGGCGTTATTGAGGCATTTTGACAATTGGCATTGGGATTTTGGATGGGCGGGGTATCCGGCGACGTGTTCCAGACGGCGTCGCGGACATGTATAAAGGGAATGCTCATCGGAACAGCGCGCTGTTGGGAGCATGAACGAGATTCAGAATTATATGAATGGAAGACTTGACGATGCCTACTTATTACGGTGTAGAGTGTCTGCTGTCAGCCTACATGTGGATCAACCGAACGAGCGTCAGGATCTGAGGATTAGATTTGCTGCAGGGGAAGCTGACTCCTAACTCCTATTATCGACAGGGAAAGCTCCCGATTTGCGAGTTCGTCGTGAGGCTCCACACAAGCTTCAGCTCGGTATCTACTTCCAGTGCACCTGTGAGCAGGACAGCTTAGTGGAGCTATGCATCAGATACATACCTATACCTCCGTAGGGAATACAGATATTAGTATCCTAGCTCACCTTCTAGCTACAATATTAGCCAGAACACATAGAGAATAATAGGTTTAATTTGCTATTTCTAGATAATAGCCGTTTTGCTGGCCCTGGTGGTATCTCTATAAACCATACTGAAGATAGCTGAGTTGGCGAAGCGCTAACCTTTGTAATCCCTACGGCGGGTGGTATAGGTAGCCTTAGTGCCTTATGCCTTAGTGGCTGGCAGTGACCTATGGGGCCATGGAGAGTAGGGGTCCAGGTGGTGCTTCAGGTGGTGTCGTCGTCCCTTGTCCCCCCAGACCTTGTGTTTTCTACCACATTTTGATGTCATTGACTCTCATTTTCTTTCCGGCGCGGGGGAATTGCAACGTCAGAGAGTAGGCGAGCTCAACGCTGTGTCTTTGGAGGATCAGGACACTCCTTCTTTTCTCTTCTCCATCTTGAGCTTTTCCCCTGTTTGCGCCCATCTTCCAATTGGCTCTCCTCGACAGCCGCATTACGACGATACCATGGCCATCATCGAAGGGTGGCTGCCGCCCACACGCGAGAACTACAATCTGCTCACCACCGTCTGGCAGATATCATACCCGATCGTACGTTTCTGCGACAACCTGACTTTTTGCACTTTGCAGGACAAACACCCAGCTAACCAGCAGTTATCCGGAGACAGATCGGCTCGGCGCAATGGATCATCTCGTGGTACGGCATGGGCAAGACCTCGGTCGTCAGCCGCCTCAACATTCCCGGCCGCGTCGCCTGGTTCCTGATGGAGATTCCGGGCTTCACAATTCTGCTCTACGTCATGAGCACGCTGCCTGCGCTTGCCGGGGTTGAGGAACTGCCGTGGCAGAACAAGGTCCTCGCGGGGCTCTTTGTACGTTATACCCTCTTCTTTCGTCGAAAGAACCGGACTGACGGGTTCATGTGCACCAGGTCATTCACTACACTTACCGCGCCGTGATATACCCCTTCATCCAACCATCCATGTCGCCCATCCACCCGCTCGTGGCGGCCACGGCGACCGGCTTCCAGGTCTGCAACGGCATCACCATCGGCGGCTGGCTCGCGGCCTACGGGCCGACGACGCAGGCCGCCTGGGCGCGGCAACTGGGTTTCGGCGGGACGGCGCAGTTCGTCGCGGGTATCGCCCTCTTCTACGTCGGACTGGTGGGTAACTACTTCCACGACGAAGAGCTCCGCGAGATCCGGCGGGCGGAGCAGCGCAGGCAGGAACGGATTGTCAACGAGCAGCGGGCCAAGGGCGCCGAGGGCAAGGTGAACGTGGACAAGCACTACAGGCTGCCCGAGACGATGCTGTTTCGGTACATGCTGTTCCCGCACTACTTTCTCGAGTGGGTGGAGTGGTTCGGCTGGTGGATGGCGAGCGGGTGGGGCATGCCGGGCAGGGCGTTTTTGGTGAATGAGGTTGCGGCCATGTTTCCGCGCGCTATGAGCGGGAGAGGATGGTATGTTGAAATGTTTGGAGAGGAAAAGGTGAGGAGGAAGTGGACGATTATCCCGGGTGTTTGCTGAGGGAGAGCTGGAGATGGGGCTTGGGGGTTGTGGCTGGAGGTCGGGGTGTGGCATGAGTGGCTGGTGTCTTTGGTGTACTTGATTGTTTACCTGTTTTGACCATGTTTGACGACATGTTCTTACGTCGCGGTACCTGAAGGCCAAAACAGACGGTATCTGAGGAAGCAAAAATGGTTGAATTTAGGTATCATGTTAAATGTACGATACCAATGGCATAAGCACCAAGGATATTCACAGTGGCTAAGAAGCGACCTACTCTCTACTAAGCCATATGCGTAGCACAGCCTCCTTTGAGATGGTATATCTCGGTACCTTCCTGTTGATCTGCCCGTCCCATTGCTTGAAGCTGCGATGCGAACTGAAGTTGTTACTTGTAACATCAAGCGTTGGTCTCGCCGATATACGGAGAGAAGTAGCGAGAGCAAGCAAAGAGACGAGGAAGTAAATATAACTTTAGAGGGCCTCTTACTTTCTTGACTAGTTTACTTGCTCATATGTATCTTCAATAACTCACGTGCATGTCTCCTTCTAGACTATCTCTCAAGCCCTCATCTGACAAGTCATCGCACACAAAAATTATACCAAGTTTCGTGCGGAACAACTCCTTGGCATCCTCTAAGCACTTCGCAATCAACCTGAACACCTCCGCACATATTACCTCGTACACACCAATGAAGACGGTTGTTGAGCAGCGAAAGTCGATGACGCGCAGCGCGGTATGGCCCTGGCACGCGGTCTCCAACTGCGTCAAGCACTGCCTGAGCGGATCGACGATTACTTGCGCTTCCTCGGCGATTTCCATTTGATCCAGCAGGGGGGCATTGGGCGGCTCGAACTCGAGCCAGAACCAGATCTCCATAGTCTCCAAGGAGGGCGGGATGCAGGGACGGCCGTCTGTGGCTTCATTTCGAAACGGTAATGCCGTACACTTGATGTGCTTCAGCTTGTCGAGGCCGCGGATCTCGTGCAGCCTTATCTTGGACCATTGCGGAGAGTTCAATTGCTCGTCCAGATCGAACCACTGCATCCATAACAGGGTCGTCAGGCTGCCGCGGCACGCGTCGAACATGCCGGGGGTCGGGAAGCTTTTTTGAAGGGACAATGTCCGGAGATTGGGAAAGAAGCTCAACAGATGGGCTTGCAGTCGACCCCTTTCTTCGGGCGGTGGGAAGAATATGTTCCTCTTGTGTAGGGTGACGTTCATGTACAATTCGTGGATGCCCGGCAGGGGCACGAAGCGGCTTTCCTCGGAAATTACAAAGTTGCTCAAGCCCAGGATCGAAAGGCTAGGCAGCTTCGATGCGAACTGGAACACATCTGGCATGTGTTCGTTGAGACAGCAGTGGAGGTGTAGGCTCTTTAAATTGACGCAGTCCAGCATGCTTCCAAGGGGGTTGTCAGTGAGCCTCCCATAACTTTTTGTTGGCACCAAGGCCAAACCCCTTATGTGTTTCTGAACGTGAGTTTTGCTCCTTGTGATGGTGCCAATGAGAGTTTCAAGCGCGTTTGATGTCTTGATCGTGACGTTCCGGTACATCACCAACTCGCAGGCTTCTTTTATACAAGGATGCGTCAGGGCCAAACTGCCAAGGTCGTAGCCGGTCTGAAATCGTTCGATGTCGCCGATCGCGTACCAGGTGTTCTTTGGTTCTGTCTTACACGACGTTTCTCCATTCCGAAAATCGTCTCTGCGACAGGAAACATAGTGGCCGGGCTTTGGGTCACCGCGTCTGGTGTACGAGAAAGCGCGGAACGGAACGACGTCTGCTTCGTGAAGAAGCTCCGCGATGCGTACGAGTATGTCGAACGGCAGGCCATGAAGGCGTGGCACCACCGGTTCCCCAGGGGACGGGAACGGGATGCCGTTGATGGCAAAGTCTGTCATGGCGTCCAAGAGGAAGAAAGCAGGCAAGCGTTGGATCTTGGTGGTTGTTGGGATTGAGATGCCAACGACCATTGCGTCTTGTCTGATACCTTATTTTTATAATAATCTCAGCTCTCGAGGTACTCAGTTCTGCAAAGGAAAAACCCAAATTCGTTCTAGATATGTGGTGGCGCATCCACCAACTGAAAGTTAACCTGGAGGTCATGCTGTCATGCTACCTTGCGAGGTCAGAAATCCACTCCATCAGAGTTGGCAAGCCACGTGAGAAGTTGAGAATAATCTTTCCAGCTACACCACTACGAAGCACAATTCCGATTTCCAACAACGAGAAAGACGACACAGCGACCTTCCCCTCGACACCACGGTGAACCCCGTCATTTTTGCCATTATGAATCTCGCCATCGACGGCATTCCGTTTCCGACTGGGGAACCGGTGAAGCCACGCCTCGAATGTATGCCCTTCGAGATCATCTTTCGCATTGCCGAGTTCCTCCGTCCTAAAGATGCTGTTTCGTCCTGCAGTTTCTCGTACGGAAGGCGTGACGAGGATGCTGTATCTGGTCATGGCCAGTACATTTCATGCCGAAAGCAACGCTCCGAGAAGCAAGATAGGAGCAGGTTTGATGGTCCCTGGGACTACCACCGGAATATCATGCTAGAACATTCCACAGGAGGTATTTGGTCCATTTCAAGCACGCTCGACCACAGAGAAGAACACCAAAGTGGCAACGATGTTGCCAGGCTGGCGAGAGTACATCGCAACTTTACAGCAGCCTGCGAGCAGGCGCTCTTCCAAAGACTGGAAATCGGTGGATACAAGCGCTTGATCAAAGCCCTCGAAGCTAAACCTCATGTTCAAAAGCACTTGAAGCGTGCAACTCTTTTGGTTAGCGACTTAATTCCAAGGTGTGACGACGACCTGTTATCCATCTCCCAAGCCCTCGACGACATACTTGACTGCACCAACTTGCAAAGTTTGCAAGTCCACCGATGGACATTGCAAGAGCAGGCTCTGTCAGAGGTTCTCCGTACCGCGTCGAAGCTGCCAGCTCTACGGAGTCTGGGGCTGCGCTGCTTTCGGATATGTCCATCCGACTCGTCGTCCTTCGCAGTCGTGCCACACGTCCGAGAGCTGGCAATGGAGCTGGTCGACACCGTGGCCAACAAGTCTCCATCGCAGGAAGCAATGCTTCTGAACTGCTTCCCCGGTCTCCAGACGCTGTCTATGGTCGACTGCAGGCTTTCGAGCGCAGGCCTGTTCGAAGCGTGCCGCGACAGCCTGACCACCCTGTCGTGGACCGACTGCAGACCCGGCTCGCTGTCGCGGGACGCGCTGCAGGGCGTCACGAACCTGAAGCATATCAAGTGTCCCTCGATATTCCACGCCCTCGCCGCAACCGTCAGTCCCGCCGGTCCCGATATTCACCTCCCGCCGACGCTGGAAACCATCGAGTTCCACAGTGTCTCGCTCGGGGCCGCTGAAGAAGCGTGTTTACGCAGCCAGTTGAACTATTGGACCTCGACGCGCATAGTGCGGCTTGGGGGTTTTCTGGAAGGGTTGGAGGCGCGGTGCAAAGGGCAGCCCGCGCTTCGCGTCGTCGATGTTCGCTGCATACAACCAAGGTTCTTCGTCAAGGACGTCGAAATTTTCAGGGCGGCTGGACAATATGTAGAAGCTGCCAAGTCGCGTTTCGAGGAACTCGGTTTCATCCTGCTGTGTGAGGACTTTTCGGATGAGGTTTTCGTGGAGATTCAGAAGTCGCTTGATGGCTGCAAGCAAGGGCGATGGTCGATGGCCTTTGATGGTGTAAACAGCTGGTAGACCATCGAAATCAGTTGATGGCGGATTAGCAGGCCATGTATGTCAAAATTGAAGTAAAGTAACAGATGTTCTGAACCACAACATGAGGACAGTGTCTTTAAATGTGACCAACACGAGCAGCAGTATATCGGGCAGCGATTGCGTTGCTTACACCCTCCAGTCTAGTCCGGGGAGAATAACTCAACAGGAAAAGTGGTTTCAAGAAGACCCTACAGAGAGTATTATTGCCGATATATAGTATCTCCTGATGCCATGTTCGGGTTTCTCTGGTCTTTTTCCGCACAAGCAAGCTCTTAGAGTAGCTACACTGTTCAGGCCCCCAAATATAATTCCAGTTTGTCCCTATTTCATGTGGTCTCTGTAACTAAAGATGTGGGATACGTTGGAGGTTGGAGAGTGACGTACTACGGGGCATGCAGCAGCACACTCGAATTGCGAGAAATAAGGCGGAGGACAGCCTGATCCACGGTAACGTCTGAGTAATAGTCAAGGTGCTCCAACGAGTCTGCCGTCAAGGTATGAAATAGACACGTGGGCGGTGAAGAATGATCAAGGCAAAGTCTATCCTCGAGTGTCAGGGACACTTGATGGCTGCGCGTTGAAAATGTAAGCCCTCATGCACCTTTGCGGTCAAAACAAAAGAGACGACTAATAATCAAAAGTATAAGAGAATGCCCCTTGCGCTTCTTTCTCTGGAAACAACCGCTTCGCAGACACAACCCACATACTCAAGTTATTCGACAACCCGATCATCTTACTCTTCCCAGTGAAGCACCAAGATGGATGCAGTCACTAATAAAGGGCCAACCTTTGAGAACCTACCAGTCGAGATTTTGCTGCAGATTGCAGGGTATCTTGCCGGAGCGACTTGGGACGGCTACGGGTCTCGCCTTTACCATTCGGCATTGCCGTCCGCAGGCGATAGCTTCGTTTCAACAGAATCCTGCACCCGATATGTTCTCAATCTCAGAGTGAATCGACGCCTCACGGATGTTTGCCACGTAACTCTACTCCGACACCCCGTATTCTGCAGTACGGCGTGTAAAAACTTTGGGGGGCTTCTCGCCATCGACCATGCCGGACGATCCAGACTCACGGTTCCGATCGGACATTTGGTAATCGACGACTTCTATACCAGCGACCTCAGGCGCGTGCTCGAGGGACCTCTGGGGAAGAAACCGTACGAAGCAGCATGCTTTTCTGCGTTGACGAGTGTGGAAGTCTGCCACCGTTGGGGAGCTGGCAGGATGCCGCCAGACGACGTCGAATCAAGAGAGACGTGGTTCAAGTTCCTCGGAAGTATCCCATCGTTGGAACGACTGGAGTTTTATAGGATGCATCTCGACGGAGTTATTGCGTTTCCAGTACTGCCCAACGTCAAAGCAGTGACATTTGATCGTTGCTGCTGCGTCGACAAAACGATACTCGGAAACTTCCCTTCCGTTCGACAAGTCTTCAACATGACAAGCGACATCGACCTCGAAATACCAAGTACGGTGGAAAAGCTCACGTGGAAGCCCCAGTATGGTGAACGCGACCTTCTCACATCCGCCATACGACGACTCGACAACCTCAAGCACCTCGACTGCCCGTCGCCCTCTGAACTTTTCGGCAATTCCCTTGCCGAGGACCATCAGAACCTGGCCGGAAGCCTGGAAACACTGCGCTTCAGTAGCTGTGAGCCGGTTGAGTTTTTGGGGGGACTCTACTCAGATCATATCGACCAGTTGCTCACGGCAGTCAACGCTCTCGAGTATAAATGTCGACATGTATATCCCAAGCTCAAGAGCATCGACGTGTGTGCCATGATGCAATCTCCCTCATCTGGCCCGTTTCCTCTGCGACGATTGGAACAAGCGTGCGACTTGATGGAGGATGCAGAGCGGCGCTTTCGCGAAGAGCTTGGGGTGGAACTCATTCACAGATGCACAAGAGAATTCCTTTTGGGCTCTGGATATTATGAAAGAGACTAAGCCCGTCGATGAAACTTTGTAGATAGAACATAGTCGACAGAACCTAGTGGATGGCTAGTTACACCCTCACACGTCCCAAATGATGTGTAGTCCGTCTAATGCAGTCAATGCTCCAAGTACCCAAATGCAGCAAAGTCACGTTCGCGTGACATGCCGATGCTAGACCCAAACTCCGACGCCGTGAAACGCTACAATATGCAAACGGCCATACATCACAGCTTGGTCTGGAACCTGCCGCGGATGCGCGCGCCGAACAAGTAGAAAACGAGGGGAATGGGGACGAGGGCGAGGGAGACGAAGGCCAGGAGACTGTTACCCCAGCCGAGGCCGAGGGCGTTGTACATTTCCAACCCGCCGAGGGGTAGGAGGGCGCCGGCGAGGGACCGGAGAACGGCGAGGGCGGCGGTGACGGAGGCTGCGTAGCGGGGGTACGCGTCGAGGAGGTAGTTTTGCACGCAGGTCTTTTTTGGGTGAGAGGTTAGCTGACGGGGTGGTCCCGATTCTAGTTCGTGGCAGAGGAGGGGGCCGTTTCGCTTACCATGACGCCCATGAGACCGGCGGCGAAGATGACGACGCCGAGCATGGGGACGATGTAGTGGACGCCCTTCTCGGCCGTCCAGCCGTAGAGGAAGAGGCCGATGGGGAGCACGACGCCGCAGGGCATGGCCATGGCCGGGGCGAGGCGGACCTCGGGGCGGTGGGGCAGGCCCTTGGTCTTGTTGCGCTTGACGAGGTAGTCGGTGAGGGCGCCGAAGACGGTGACGCCGAGGATCATGCCGATGCCGGCGGGGAGGAAGGTGAGGCCGACGGTGCCCTCGTCGAAGCCGTACTGGTCGCGGTAGACGTAGGAGAAGGTGGTGATGAGGAGGTAGAGGATGCCGTAGGTGATGGCGACGTAGAGGGCCATGAGGGTGACGATGGGCGTCATGAAGAGGAGCTTGAGGGGGCGGAGGATGGCGAACTTGAACTTGTCGGACGTCTTGGACTCGGTGTCGAGCTTGCTGCGGAGGTTGGGGTTGCCTGTTTCCCCGCGGAGGCGTTGGGTTTTGCGCTCGAGGAGGACGGGGGCGAAGGTTTCCTTCATGAAGAGGAAGGATAAGGGGATGAAGATGCCGGCCTGTGTGGGTGGTTTTGTCAGTGGGACGTACATGGGCATGTTGAAAGGGGGTTTTGGCCGTACGAGGATGGCGACGAGCCAGTAGATCCACCTCCAGCCCGCGGCCTGGATGAGGTAGCCGCCGGCAACGGGTCCGATGCAAGGGCCGAGAAGGGGACCGAGGGCCCAGGACGACATGGCGCGGCCGCGGAGCTCGACGGGCATGATGTCTGCGATGCTACCGCTGCCGATGGTGATGGGCACGGAACCGGCGAGACCCATGAGGAAACGGAAGGCCATGAGCATGGGCATGTTCTGGGAGAGAGCGGTGCCGACGGTGAAGATGGTGAAGAGAACGTTGCCCCAGTTGTAGAGGACGGCGCGGCCGTAGACTTCACTAAGAGGAGCGACGATCAGAGGACCAAAGGCGAAGCCGAGGATGTAGACGGATACGACAAAGGTTGCTGTCATTGAGGACGTTTCGTGGAATTCTGCCATGATTTTTGGGATGCCCGGTGCGAACATGGAGGAGCCCTAGTAAGGTTAGTTGGTATTTGAAACATTGCTGGCTCACGAATGTCATGATAACTTACGAGTGGTCTGTCAAAGTTAGCCACCGGAATGTGTTTGATCAAGGTGATCTGAACTTACGTGACGAGAGTGAGGGTAGAGATGGCGGCAATGTTGAGCCACTTCTTTTTCATGGACCAGTTCTGAGGATTCTCAGGATCATCAGGGCCGTCCCAGTCGACGATATTAGGGTCGTCACCTGTATCTTTGACTTGTTGCGGGTTGGTTGTGGACGCTTCAGGAGCCGAATCTGATCTGATAGTTGCGCCTTCGATATCGGAGTTATTGGGGTTCAGTCCCTTTTCCACATCGACATCCTTCATGGGTGAGTCTGTCGACTTCGAGTCCGCCATGCTGTGCGGACTGTTGTGAAGAAGTTGAAAGCTGGTGAAAGAGGAGGAGGTGTTCGAGTGTGCGAGTTCGTCTAAGTCGGTTGTATTTTCGAAGCAGGGCGTTTCCAGTCGTTTTCGTGTTGTTGAGTACGGGATCTTGACACGAGCCTCAAGAAAGTCCCAAGATCTATGGCGGAGGGAAACGCGAGATTATATTCATCGAGAAGACGCAGGCACAGGCACGACCGTGTGGTGAAGCTCAAAGACTCAATCCCGTCTCTACGCACAAAAATATGCACAACTCCTGGTCTTGGGCCGCCTGTTCGCCTGGTCTATTCTCCGCAGCCACGGACTGCTAGTCTCCATCCGGCAGTAAAAGAAAGCGAAACCGAGAAGACGTGGGAATGCGAAGGCGAGGATCCTGGAGCGATTGGCTGGACGTGATGCACGGCAGGGCAGTCTGGACACCATGCGACAAGAGAAGAGATGGCGGCTGGCGTTTGGAACGGAGTTCGTGGGCTCTTTGGGACGGGATGTCGCCTGGGTCCTAACTCCAATGCAATTTGACGTTGCAACATGCCATTCCAATCAAGTTGGGTTTGTTGGAACAATCTGATCATCGGTCTTGAACCTGGGCGCGAGCAATCGGATGAGCCCCTCTCAGATCACCTCCCAGGTTAATGGAGTTTTGACGGATGCTTGACCTGGCATTACCAGAGCGCCGGGCCTGTTCATCGTAAAACTGGTGATGCGAAGTACGACCTCGGGATGCGACGTGAAGCAGCCGCGTGGAATAGCCAACCACGTGGGATCATCACGGCATGAGAAGGTTGGAGCTATCCTTACGACAGATACACAAGCGCTGTGTACACGTCAAGCTCTGGCTAACGAAACAGAAGCACAACTATGTCGGCTACTGACTGATATTGTGCCCTCGAGAATCTAGAGCTTGGTGCTACCAGTAGCTGGCTTTCAGTCCAACCATTCCCGAAGCGCTCTAAAGCTGCTGCTTAATAACGTCTAGGTTTCCACGAGGGGGTCATCTGGGCCTGGTGCTTGCATAACTTTCCAGAGGTCTCAGAGGTCTGCATAACTCTGCCCGGATGGTAGCAGGGAAATAAGGGCTTCGGAATTGGCGTGTCTTGTATCGCACGTATGTACGGACAGTTGCTATGACCCATTAGTGAATCCCGATGCTTGGGCTCTGCCTTTGTAGCATACAAAGGGACAGACGGGATTCAGGAGGAGATTCCGGCCAGGCCAGCGATGCGGCATCAAGAACCACTTTCGGGATCTTAGATGCGCTAGCGAATACGCGGATTCTTATTCGATGGATCCATTGGCTGGCCCAGGTCTTTACTTTGATGCGCACGCCTCTACGGGACATTGTTTCTTCCCGTGTGTGTGTGGCTTATCCAGGGGGGTTCATCTGCCTTAAATCCGAATAGCAGCGTTGAGGCGGAGTATTTCCGTAGATCTCCAAGCCGTCTGAGATTGCGCAACCATTGGGTATGTTGCTTGACAACCTGGGCCATCCCAGTCATGTCCGTGGTGAAGATGCTCGGTCTCGGGCCAAGGGTTTGGCTGAGGCTTGGCCAAACCGATGTATGGTACCGAGGCGAATTCCGTAAGATATTCTGTGTAATTGCAGATCTCTTTGCCAAGGGGAAAACTGGGAAGTTTATAAAGTTGATTCCGCCATCGGTTTCGCGACAGTGTCCGCGTATTGGAATGCTATACTAAACTGCTCAAGACTGCTCAAGTTCAACTCGGTCCAGTCACCAAGTATTGTGTTGTAATGACATCAGCCGAGTCTGTCGGCTCAGATAGCGGTCTAACAAGTAGTCAATATTAGCCGCCAAGCGACTTGAAGCATGCTACATGCCGTCTCTGCGCCAGCTGACGCGATGAAAGCGAACAACTGGCCCGCAGCGCGTGCAAGGAAACAGTGCTGTAGATAGCTAGGACAGCGAAGCCCTTCAAGGCAAAAGAATACCGTTGAACACAGAGAGATCATACATATGAAAAATTTATCGCAGCGAGCAGCTTGGGGAGTATTTCGAAGCACGGAGGTGAACGCTTGAAGATGAACAGCAATGAAGTCGCTCTTCTCGTCATGAGAGCACTCGATAATTCCGCAGGTGAAGACAAGGTGAAAGCCAGGTGAGGGTCAGGTGAGGACGGTGGCCGGTGAAGGGGCCCCAGCCACATCGCTGTAACAGTAATCGCCAAGAGGAAGCCTAAGGTACGTTGAACACAAAGGTAGCAGCAGCCACGTTAATCCCAAAGACCAATGAATCTTGCTATTATTTACTCCTATTCTCTTCAATCTAATGAAAATCATGTAGTTCATGTAGTTCATGAAGGTCGATTTAATCAGGTTAATTGATTGAATTGATTTGCAGATACCTGCAGGTGTCAGATCTTGTAGTGACCACCGCAGGTGTCGATGACGTATAGCACCCAACCGTTAGTGGAATGGGCCGCTAAACAGCTCCCCCACCAGGCTGTGGGCGCGAACCTGACGAAAACACCACCCTCTCCCATCTCGCGACGACACGTTTCCTTACGCGTCGCACCCAAATCATGATCGCGTCCACATGCCCGCTCACGCGCCCGACACTTCGACGACTCCGGCCGAGATAGTCTTCGCCGACAATGTCGAACCCTTCACGCCGAAACCGCTGGTGACCGACCTTCTGCGCACCCGCTACTGTGTTCCGGGCTCCATCTTTCTCGTCGAGGACATCGAGTCGCTACCGTTGGCCCGTTCGAGGCGCTGGAGGACCGTAAGACTTATGCTTGGCGATGGAGAGCTATGTATCCAGGCGCTTCTGCGCGGAGAGATGCACCGCTTCATCGAAATCGGCGCTGTAAGGGTAGGATGCTACGTGCGCCTCGGCGATTTCGCCGTCCGCTTCCGCGATGTCGTCGACGAGCGGGGAGGATCAGGACGGACAAAACAGATGGTTTACCTTGTCATCGACGACCTCATAACGGTCGGATGGCATCGCGCTTTTACAACAACCGATTCCATACCACAACAGCCACAAGAACAAGAGCTAGAACTAGAGGAGGACCTGATTCCAGACAGCGACTTGGACGACAGCGATATCCAGCGACTGGAAAAGCGTGCAAAGACGGACACATCAGACGCCAAGGCAGACTTGGGACTAGAATCCGGTCCAACACTGGAGCCTGCGGCGAAGCCTACGCCACTCGGGAAGAGATCAGCTGGCGACGACGACGATGAGAATGGCGAAGATGGCTTTGAAGTCATGCAGGTATCGGACGACAAAACGACGCAGAGAAGAGTCCAGGCGAAGAACATCACAGGACCTGTCGCGTTAGCCCGTGACTGGACGGACCCAAGCATCCCGCTCAAACTGACGTCGTTGAGGTCCATACCCAATCTTCCGTTCAAGCAAAACTGGTCCGTCAATGTCCTCGCTGTCATTACATCCTTGTCCGACGTCGAGCCTTCGCATATGCCTCCCCACACGCAACGGACGGCAAGACTTGCAGACCCGACCACAAAGAAGCAGGTCATCTTGACCGTGTTTCTCGACGCAGAGACGTTTGATCCCAAAGTCGGAAGCGTGGTGCTCCTCGTCGGAGTCAAGAATCATCGCTTTGATGGCGGCTGCCTGAAGAAGTACGTTAGCGACCGGCCCATGCCCGGCAACCGTTGGTGGTTTGAGGAGCCTCGACAGTTCGAGTGGTGCGACGTGGACGGCTTGAAGTCTTGGTGGGAGCAGAAGCAGCGACAGGGGTCGAGTACCAACAACACATGACTCGACGACATGAAGAGACATGTCACAACCACAGCAACGTCGAACCCGGCGACAGTCTTGGTACTGGTTTCAGATCTTCCGTCTTAGCCTGACATCGTGGCATTCCGGATGACGAACAAGCTCTAGGAACGCCGTCTATTCTGGGTGATTCATCAATTACATGGTGTTTGCTTTCCCCTAGCTCACACCCCACGCTCCGAGGACATTTCGTCTGCTACCGCCAGCGCCTTTGCCGCTCTGCATTTTTAGTCTCTTGACACGGTTCACCAAGAGACCGACGCAGATTGGACCTACGATAGTACAGAGAGATATGGCCCAGGTCACGATGAGGAACAACTCGGAGGGTTGCGCCGGGCTGCCCGATCCACCGCTGAATATGCCTGTGCTCTCGGCGAGAGCAGAAATAAGAAAGCCGATTTCTCCACGGGCCACCATGGCGAAGCCAAGAATACAGGCTGGGTACACGGATATTGGCATTTCGGGCTGAGGTGACGCGTTCTTCGGACTTGCTCCGGGACGCTGGATGTCGAGAGGCTGCAGCGCCACGTCTTGGGATTGGGTTCCCTGCTCGTCCTGCGGCTGCGGCTGTGTAGAGGTTTCGCTGCTGTTAGGAGCTGCGTCCGATACGGGCCCGGCACATTGCGCTCCGGGAGCAAGCTTCTTGGCCTGCTTTCGCGGGCCAAAAATCTTCTTCACGATGCGCTGGACTGTTTGGAGTGGGCTGGCGAATGAGAGTAGCCAGACTCCGCACAGCAGTTTGCTCACCGCCATTAGGATGGTATAGACGATTCCGCGCCAGACGATTGGACCAGAGAACATCCTCGTGATGGGCACTGAGAAGCCAATAGATGCCTGAAGATGTTAGAGATAGCCAAAGAATTGTACGTTTGATGACCTACAAAGAAGAATGGCTTGAGAACATGCTCCACAGCCTTGCCATAATAATGCTCATAGATTTGTGCCCCCGAGTTTTCCACTTGGGTCTCATTTAATGGCTGAGAAACTGGAGCCGCAGGTGATCCTGCGCTGGTCTCGCCTCCAGATGAGCCGGCCTTCACAGCTTCCTAGACGTCACTCGTTTCAACTTGGGGGGCTGTGGTTTGACTCGCCGAGGCCGCCAAAGGGGAAACATGAGGCACCTCGGAATCCCACCAGCTAATAGCCGCGCCGGCAACATACGCAGCCAACAGGCTCGACGTACCGGCAAAGGTGCCGCACACGACGAGTCCAAAAAGCCATAATGTATGCAACACAAATGCAGTCTGCCGTTTCCTCAGGATCGTGTCGAGCTTCGAACCGGGAGCCTTCTCCCTCTTGGCATTCAACCACGAGGTGACGGGTTGCACGAGGAGTCTACAGCCCGCCGGCACGACCATCGCGAAAGCCAGGGAGACGAGCACCGGGCGCACGACGGTGACGGCGCTGAATCCCCCACCGCCGAGGTTCGCGACGACTTGCACCATGACGAGGCCGATGACGTCGTCCATCATGGCGGCGCTGGTGAGCACCACGCCGAGCCGAGTCGTGGTGAGGCCGCTGGTGCCCAGGACGGTGAAGGTCGTGCCGAGGGAGGTGGAGCAGAGCGCGGCGCCGGCGGCGAAGGCCTGTAGTGGGGTGGCGCCGACGAGGGAACGCAGGGTGAAGGACAGGCCGACCGGGATGGCGATGCCGGTTGCCGCGACGCCGGTTGAGAGGAGGAGGTTTGCTTTGAGAGATTTGAACGAAGTTGAGAGGCCGCCTGTTTGACTCGGTCAATGTTTGCAGTGAAGATGGGGATGAAAACGTACCCTCGTAGACGATGAGAATGAGACCGAGGTAACCCAGCTGCATGATGGAGCTCTCCAGTTCCTCGGAGAGCCATTTCGCGCCGGGCGTGCCCCATGCGATGCCGAGGAAGACCTGTCCGATGAGACCGCAGTAGACGAGCTTGTCGAGGCCGTAGTTTACGGTGTTGAGGAGGACGAGGAAGCCGGAGAGGATGACGATTGTGGTGATGGAGGGCTCATGATAAGCCAGAGACGATGAGTTGCTTGCCATTGTGAGCCATGAGATGAGAACGCCAGGACGACGTTTGTATTTCTTTGAGAATGGTCAGTGATGGTGTTTGTCGTGAAGGGAAGGCTGGGTAGACGAGGTGACTCGTGAGTTGATGCTTTCCCGTACAAGTCGCGGCGGCTATTCCCCGATTCGGACTCGGTCAGGTGAAGTTGCAACATTAACGCAGACAATCCAATTGGCGATCCGTCGGTGTACGTAATCCAGGGACTGAGCTGCTGACGTCATGCCGTCGTATCCTTGAGGCGTAAAGGCCAATGAGGTGATGCGCAAAGAGGCTCTTTGAAATGCTCAAGTGAGATGGGAAAGCGAAGGGTTGTAAGTGAGATGCGATATGAGTTTTATCGTCTTTCTCAAATCACCGCTTACACAGCTCACTCATATTTCTCGGTTCACAAAATGTACGGATGCGCAACAACCAAACCTGCCTGTAGATCCTCACTAAGCGCGACTGCTGGTCTTTCTCGGCGCCAGGTCTGTTCGAGTCGTCTTTTGCCACAAAGATGAGTGATGGTTGAAGCTGGTCACAACAACGTATAAGTCCCAAATGCAGTACAGACGGAGATTCACGCACTCAGATACGCTATCGTCACAAAATGCCAAGTATCTTATCTTGAAGCTTTAATTCGGAGACTGTCCCAGCCAGGTATATGTCTAAATGAAGTCATACAAAGCCACGCCTGCAATAACCATAACCAGAACCAAAAAGGCGAGGCCCGCTGCCAAGTCACGTCAACTCGTTACCAAGCTGATGAGACGAAACGGAATCTTCTCTCTGCACCACGCTCAGTGAGCCTCGTCAGCATGTTTCCCGGACAAGGCGGCGCTTCTCTTGTTATTATTCATAGGCTTGTCCTTCTTCCCGGCAGGCGCCGGAGTAGAAGTAGGAGCAGGAGCGGGCGCGGGTGGGCTGCCGCTGGCGCCGCCGCGGTTGAGGCAAGAGTCGTTGTCCGGCTTGGCGACGTTGATGGGGACCTGCAGGATCTGGCCGACGAGGATGAAGTCCGGGTTGGGCAGGGCGTTGAGCTTGGCGATGTCGCAGATGCCCGAGTTGAGCAGCTTCGCGAGCTGGCCGAGGGTGTCGCCGGAGATGACGGTGAGGTTGACGTTGCGGCTGGCGCCGTTCAGAGTGCCGCCGGGCGGGATCTGTCTCTTGTGGACGGCGGGAGGTTGCGCGGACGCCGGGGAGGTGTCGCGCGGGAAGGAGAGTGTTGCGAGGCCGCGGGCCACGAGACCCCGGGTTTCCGGCTGGGCCTGCGGCGAGTTGTCTTGGACTACCGGCGTGGCCTGGGCGATGCTCGTGAGGCCGGCGAGGGCCAGGTAGAAGATTGAGGTGCGCATGTTGTGCGTGGTGTGTGACTCGGTGCTGACGATCAGGCGAGTGAGTGAGTGAGTGTGTGTGTGTGTGTGTAAGTAAGTGAACGGACCGGAGGGTGAAGAGGGCAGATGTGACACACCAACTCTGGTACTCTGGGAGACGACAGGTTATGGTATAAGAAGAAGATTTCTGCTAGGTAGAATGCAGTTCGAATGAATGGCGTGTCCTGGGAGAGGTGAGACGATACCCTCGTCTGTCAAGGCAACTTTATATCGTGCTCATAGCCTCACTGCTGTGCTCTCGTTCCCACCTGGTCGTTGCTCGAGACAAGGGACCTCACTTCACACACGGGAATGCGATTGGGTAGATGCCGAGGGTCGATGTCAAGATACACATCCTGGGAAGAGGATAACTGCAGACCCGCCTCATTGCACCCTGCTTAACGGACACTAAGCCCTGTCGCCCTGCGAACTTCTGCGCTGCTCTGCGCTGGGAAGAAACCTGGGGCTGTACAAAGACGGCTCAGAATGGCGATGTTGGCATCGAAGAGTGCAGTGAAAGTCCGCCCCGCGAACACGGCACATGTGTCGTTGAAAAGCTAAAGATATGGGGATTGGGATGGCACTGAAACGACTGCGTGCGCGGGGTCGGTCGAGTCAGGCTGGACGGTTGAACTCTTTGGGAATTGCTTCAGTTTTGGCAGGGAAGAGTCGTGCAAGATGGGACAGAGTTCCGGCAACTTGAGACGAGGAGGCCCGTCTCTTCCCAATCGACGGTTCGCATTTTGGCAGCCTGGCAGTTCACCACGCCCAGCGCCGGCGGAGTTGACGCCGCAGATGGTGGTGTTCGTTCTGTTGCTGGCGAGTCAGAACTTAGAAGATGATGGACAGGAGCTCGACGCCCGACAACTTGGCACGGGAAGCCTCAGCTTCCCGTGCGTCACACCATTCTTCTTGCTGGGTTCGTGGGATTTTGCTCCCAGGAAGAGCAAGCAGGCAACGCCGAAGACCGCTGGCAGACTTTTGTCGGAAGTCAGCCCTCCCCAGCCTCCCCAGCCGTGGTGGTTTGTCTCGAAGCGTTCACTCTGAAAGGCGAGGTTTTCCGCGCACAGCATCGCCACCCACTGATCCGTCATGACTGCTGGACGAACGGACGAACTGGACCGTGGTGCCCCGATGGTTGCCACACCAGAAAGCGAAGCGTGATCATCGCAGGGAAGGCTTCCTACAAACCTAAATCAACCAAGCCACTGTGCATGGCTCCCGAAAGTGATAGGCTGGCCATCTTTTATCAGAGACTGGTTTCCGCCCATCTGCTCTGCGGACGTCTCGACTTCTGCGACTCCCCATTTGACTGAAACCGAGAGACTTTGGTGCACCAGAGCCTCACGTTTTGAACTATGAGCTGCGCCTGCCGGTAAGTCGGGACTCACCGTCCGCAGTGTATTCAATGCTTCATCATTGCACATGGGCACGAGGTCGAGGGGCGGTTATTTCGCATTGAGGTTGGAATCCCGAGATAATTGAGAGATGCCGTTGAAGTCGAGGAAGTGAAGCCGCCGAAACTTTGCCTCAATTGGAGATACCGGCACGGCATCACTCGAAGGAAAGGCAAGGGCCATCTCAGTCTCTATGTTTAAACTTGCACTCTGCTTCATGCTGTCATTTACATCCGCAGCGTCGCGTCCCCAGTTGCAATGGTCTAAATTTCTAGAATGATTGTCGACATCATCTCGCCCCTCGGCAAGTTCGTAAACGTACCCTGAGTAAGCGCATCAGGAACAACGCAGTCACTCTGGCATCTTTCAATGTGGACGAGTCACTCAAGTGCCAGGATGATCTGTGCTGCGCTGCTTCGAGGACTTGTTTTCGGGGACCTGCTCGCCGTGTAAGTTGCTCTGTCCCGATCACGATGACGACCTCGACCAGGGCCAGCAGTCGAACAACAGTTGGAATGGTGAGAATCTGCAAGCTGTAGGTGATCCTGGGTCAACGGGATTCTTCATGGACCCTAACAACCTGATGGCTTTCACTAAAGCGATACGATGTCCTCCATCTTTTAAACCCCTTCTGAAAATAGCCACGCCGAGAGTTTGGTGACGTCAAAAAAGGATGATTCAATTGAGGAAAGCAGTAGAAACGCACATCTTCAGCAGTGAATTTCTCTCTGTGAAGTCAGCCTTGCCGCAGACGCTTTAAACTCGCCACGATACCAGAACTGACCGGTTTGAGTTTATCGGTGCTTAGCCTCAAGGCGAAAGCGCACCATGTGGTCAATCCCCAGTTCTATCAAGTCAATGGCCTTTGACGTCTGGCAATTCACCTCCGCTACTGTTCTGGGGATGTAGACTGCACCAGAACCTCAGACTGAGGTCGTCTCGTCTACACAAGCACCTCACGTCGAGCTGCGACTAATATCTTACCCGGTCGGAGCTGTATCTCCTCTTCTCAAGCCACTTGTTTCCGGCAAGATTCAAGTGCCTTGTCAGCCTCTGATATATGATTTAGCTGGCGTACTAATAGCACTGCTGCGCCTCCCACTTCCCTTTCGGGAGAGCTCCGATAGAAGACACGGTTCGGTCCGCGGCCGCCCCACTCTCCGGGTATTCGGAATGAGCCCCGGAAAGTGTGAATGGTGTCTCAACCCAAGGGGCGGAATTTCGATATGAAAATGTGCAATAAGGTGAGTTGCGGATAGAATGCTTTGTGAGATTCGTTTGACTCCATGCATTCTGATGCGGATGACTAGACATGCCATCAGTTTCGCGCGTCACGTAGCTGGCTCTTCACAATACGTCATGCACCCTGACTTCATCTACCCTGACTTCATCTTGGCTGCTTAGAGGCTTGTAATTCAAGATACTTCTACAACCATGTGCCATCTGAAAACCTAGTCCGAATCATCTCCGAGCTGCTCGTCCTCACCTCCCGTGGCACCAGCAAATACCGCCAACGCCTTCTGGAACGCCGCCGCGCGTCTCTTCTCGAGCGCCTCGGCGTCGCCTTTGAGATCGGCTGGGGCCTTGGCGACCATGACGTGAGAGAGTTCCTTGCTGGCGACCTCGGTCTTTTCAATGTTCTTCTTCACGAGACCGCCGACCTTGAGCTTGTCAAAGTTGGCTTGGTTGGCAACCATGGAGTTCAGCTGCGTCTCTGTGAGGTCGACGACGGTCGCCATCTGGTTGAGAATCTTCTTGGCCTCGTCGTCGGAGGGGTTGAAGTTCTGCACATTGACGTCAGCTCTGCCTGTGCGCGGAGAGTGCTGCCGTCAACTTACCCCGTAATCCTTGATGCCCTTTTTGATGGTGCTGCAGATGGACTGAGACTTGCTTCCGAGCTTGATTGCGTCCTTGTAGTTCAGGTCGCTGCCCTTTGCAATGATCTTGTTGGACTTGGTGACCTTGCGCTCAATGTCGCTCAGGCTCTTGGAGATGTCGGCGAAAGACATTGTGAAGTAATTGTTGTGGTGATTCAAGACGTGTACAAGCGGCTGTGGCCTTCTTTTCACTGGTGTTGCAACTGCTGCTGATGGTGATGGTGAGGATCTGATCGACAATTGCCACGACGGAGCGAACCATGCCCCTTTTATCCTGCCACAGTCAAACATCGTGGTTCACATGCTGTCGCCTGCCTCGGCGTCGCTTTCACATCTCGGCGAAAACATATCATACTAATGCTTATTTCACACTCCAAACACACCTCCAACCGTGAGGGCATGAATAAACAACACCTGGGGGAGCCCTGAGCTATGACGTGTTCCCAGAGCCGCAGATCCAGGCGCCCGGCAGTCTGGGAAGCTCAAACCTGGGGTCCAGCCGCGAAACGTGAAACGACGCGGAGGCGGCCCAGCGATCCCCCGCACTCGCAGCGACGGACTGCTGTGCGAGAACGACGACCGTAGACCTACTTACGTACTCTGAAAGCGCAGAGCCTCGGCTTCGTTTGAGATGGAAAAGAGACTCACAGACAGCTCCAAGGCTAGACAGACAGCAAGGTCCGTGAATAAGATCAGACTTCCCGATGAATATCATGCACGACGAGGGTCGGCAGGGGAGACCGGCCGATCTGACAAGCCGGTGGTCAGGACTCATCGGACCGGGCGCCCGTGATCGCGCCAATAGTTGCACGCGGCTAATGATTTGGGGGTATTTGAGTTATCAAGCCCCCGAGGACTCAACCACGAATGCTGGCCCAGCTGAGCGAGAAAGGACCCCAGCGCTTGCATGTCTGGCATTATTCCACTGATCGACTGGGGGTTTCCAGCTTTGCTTTGCCCACCAAGGTGCGAGGCGGGACGTGTTTCTCTTCTGTAACTGCGTTTCTACTGCCTCGGCCTGGCGGTGCGGATTCACGTGGTTTTGCGCAAGGTGCGCCTCGTGCGAGCTGGCTGCGTTTCCACGTGCCGAGTTGCAGCAGGTGTGGCGCTTCTCGGCACCCTAGGCTTTGTACGGTTTTTGTGCGTTTAATCCTCTTCCATGAAGCGACGCAGATGAACGCTCTGCCATATCTTCATGCTGCTTTAAAAGCGAGATGAGGGAGAACTAGATCCAAGATGCGACACCATGTCTCCAGCGGCGAAGCAAGTAATTGCGAGCACGTCCCACTGAGACAAGACTGAAGTTTCAATAACCTGCCAAATATGAAGGGAAACGTGGATGGAAAATTGGATCATGGTATTGATAACTGCAAACTGTCAGTGGTTCATTGTCAGATCCACGTTTGCACTACACCCAGGTACAGGCTTACGAGTATCCGAAGGCGATGGATGACTTCAATCAGTCATGTGCGGCGATGTGAAATGTCAGACATCGCGAGACAGCCGTCAACGCTCTTGTCGGCTATTCGGAGCGAATTGTCCGGATGTGGGGACGAGTTCCTCCCGAAGCTCTGCCGGCGACTTCCGCTTCCGTACTTGCGATGCGAGGCCCGAGGTGGGGCTATTTCCGGCGTTGTTCCGAGAGATTCCGGAGATCGGAAGAAGCAGGCGGAGGCGGGAACGCAATTGCCAAGTCATGATCCGCTGCCATGATGAGTCGGCGACGTCACTTATTTACCTACCTTTGCATATATGTTGGAGAATCGCCTTGCGACCCAATGGCCATCTACCGAGAAGATCGTGACGTCGCACCTGCTTGCTCGCCATAGATTGTGGCAAACCGGAGAGGATTTGATGCCAGCTGGTGATGTAGCCTTTTCTGCAAGATGGCGTAGGTCTGTTTCTTCTATGATCAAGTCCAAGGCGTACGTCTTCTCTGGCGACAGAAGGCCACGGTGTGCGGTAGATCTGCAATCCAAATCCAGATGTATGGCTGGGATGTCACGGATAGACCGGCAACGATGAGGCGCCTCTGGAACGACTGAACAGCTCCCATTGCAGGCTTCTCGAAGGCCACTAGATGCATCTTGGCAGGTGCATCTGCAGCTCGACTCTGGTGCCAGGTCCCGTTGGTCGTGTGGCGAGCTGGAAACCTGACAGACGACATGTGTCAGGCCACAGCAGAGAGGGGGGGCACCGGGGGCCTATCGGGTCCCCCGTAAGAGAATACCGGCGCCCGGAATAATGGTTATTCCGGGCGGCGAGGCTTAAATACTAGTGTGGAGCAGTAGCTAAGTGAGGGGAAAGATAAGTTTAAATAGTTATATAATATAATATCTACCTATTTAGAGATCTTATTATTTAGTATAAATTCAGTCTGATATATTTAAATTTCTACTTACTTTTAAGTATACTAACTAGTGGGACTATAATAATACTATATATATAAATTACTTAAATATAGTATATTATTAATAATTTAGGAGAGTCTAGTATAAGTAGAGAACTAACCTCTATAGTAACTAATAGTAATATTAATAACTTTAGGGAGTAGTAGCTTTCTCAGAATAATAGTAATTTTTCTAAAGTGGAGCTTAATTAATTAATTAAGGAAGAAATAATGAAATTAATGTGAAGGGCTGGACCTGGGCTTGTTCAACTGGAAGGTAGCGTAAATACTGTTTATTTAGAACTAAGGAGTAAAAGAGAAGCTTTCACGAGTGCATGGAAAAGTCTGTATATATAATATTATATAGAGCTTACTGGGGCCCCACTTGAGGGAGGGGGTTAGCTTCGGATACCTAAGTATAATCCTGACTGGATATTTAGATATAGCCTATAATATTACCTCCCTCCTCTCTAGCTGCCGCCCGGCTGGAGGCTATAGGCTGGGTCTCTATTATTATCTGCAATTAGCCTATATGTCACTTTATACTACTTTAGGGTTATTATATCTATAATAGTGTCGATAGGCTTCTATATAGGGTTTATATATCTTTCTTATTTAATGAGGGCTTTTTATTAGTATCCTCTCTCTACTTAGTATATCCTTATAGTAAGAATACTTTTAATTAGCTATTTAACCTTCCTGTTATTATCTACTAGTAGTAGTGGCTGGCTATTAATTATAACCTGCCTGGGTAGTGGATTAGTAGTAGCTCTCTGGAGTAAATCTATATAGAACTGTAAGTGAATAGACTTTAGGGTATCTAGTTTCACGATATATAGCGAGAGGATCTTTACTATTATATATTTATAGTGTAGCTAGGCTAGCTTTTAGTTTAACTTTAGTAACTTATAGTTAGATATATTTAACTATATTTTATTACTAATTTAATACTGATCTATAGGGAACTAAGTTTTATTTGTCTGGGTTTCTGATTTCTGCTGGGTGGTAGCTATTTTTATATAGATATATATTATTACTGACTATATTCTCTCGATTAGTTAGTAGGCTGCAGTCTTACTACTATTAGGTGATTCTATATACTTTTTAGCGACTGGGATAGAGTTAATATAATATTTATAATTTATAAAGAAAGATATAGTTTTTATTATATTATACTACTAGTTATAGAGAGTTAACTATATAATAAGTAGTAAGTTACTTTAGTTATCCTGGGATTAGTAGGTAAATACTTTTAAAACTGTTTGGATTTTCTAGTTATACTATTTTGTGATCCTGTTAGTCTGTAAGTAGTAACTAGTGTTTAGTAGGTATATAATATCTATTAACCTATAGAACTCCTTCTAGAAGTAACTTATTTAGTTAGACTTTCTATTACTTATAATAGAATATAGTATTCTATAGAACCTATAGTAGTAACTAAGGAACTGCTAGGTATATACTTCTATCTTTATTATATCTATCTCCTTTAATATAGGGATTTTATCTAGTTAATTAATAATAACTTAGAGGTAATAATTATTTTATTTTTTTGTGGGGGGTAAGTTAGTAATAAAGTTTATTAATAGATTAGAGTGTAATTAGTTAGATACTAGTAGGGGCTTTAGGAATTCCTTCTTAACCTACCTCTAGATATAAATATTTCTATATATATTATAGTTATATATAAATTAGCGGACACTCTGTGACTATTTAGACTAGTAGAACTGTTAGCTTACAATCTCTAGTATATTATTATACTTTAGGTAGCCTATAGGGGAGGAGTTATATAACTTCTATATTAGCTTAATCCTAAATTTATTAAGAGGGTTATTATTTTTTTTGCTATTTAGTATCTAAAGTCTCTCTCTGAAGGTAAGTTATCTTAATATATTAATAGTATACTTAGCAATCTGGATCTTAATATGGAGGTTAGGGGGGAAGTTATATTCTCCCTACTAGACTATTATGAAGATCTGTTAGTATAAGGAGTCTCTCTTAGTAGTATAGTTCTATATTTCTTATAGGTTTAGTCTTCCTTTGAAAACTTAGGTACTGGTGATATCTATATGCCCTATTTGGAGCTCTGTAGGGATAGTGGCATCCGGGATAATCTATATTACTTATCCTTATTACTTCTTATTATTCTACCTTTTAGGGGTATTCTGTTTCCTCTGGGAGAGAATATTAGAAGCTACTACCTGGGTGTCTAGCTGGTATTTAAAGTAAAAGTTATACTAAGATAACTTCTCTACTTACTAGCTTTACTTTTCTGTAAGCTATTATTTCTTTATAAAGTATTTGAGGTTTTTATAGTTAGTGAGGATTTTAAACCTTCTGATACTTTATAGCTTTATTCTCTATATCTATAAATATTTTAGTATTATAAGGAGTTCCTTATTGTAGATTAGGTAATTAAACTCTGTGGAGGTTAGATATTAGGAGTAGAAAATTACTAAATACCTTACTTTAGCTTTATTAGTTTAGGTTAATATACCTCTTAGGGTATACTCTAAATAGTTTATTTCTATTATTATTAGAGCGTTAGAGTTAAATATCTATAGGATTGGTTCTATAGTAAAAAATTATTTTAGTATAAGGAAGATTTCCTACTATTTTAGTTTCTAGTTAAAAGAAACTAATTTCTAAGTTAGGTAGTTTAAAAGTTTTATAATAGTGTTATACTAAAGTATAAAAACCTTATAGTAGTTTATAAACCTAAAGAAACTATAGATACTTTTTAGTAAGCTAAGAGGAAGTTAGTTAGTAATAATTTCTAACTTCTTAGGATTATAAGAGAGATTCTTTTTAGCTATTATAATATATTTAATATACTTAACTATAGTAACTAAGAATTTATATTTCTTAGGATCTAATTTAAGGTCTGTATTAGTAAGGTAGCTAAATATCTAGTGGATTTTCTCTTTATACTCCTTTTATAAGTTACTAGTATAAATAAGGATATTATTAATATATACTATAATAAAGTTATTTAGAAACTATTGCAGGCAGTTATTAATATACTATTAAAATATAGTGGGGATATTAGTAAGTCTGAAGGGATATATTACCTATTTGAAGAGGCTGTAATATATCTGAAAAGCTATTTTCTCCTGATCTACTTTATTAATTCTAATCTTATAGAATATAGTAATAATATTAAGTTTAGTATACTAGTGGGTAGTAGTAACTTTCTAGAGGGTTTCTAATATTAGGGGGAGGGAGTAATAGTTCTTCTTTATAATAATGTTAAAAGCTCTATAATCTATATAGAAGTATATTCCTCTATCTGGCTTTCTTATAAAGAGGATTGGGATATTAGTGGAGGAGCTACTTACTTTAATAAATTCTTTGTTGAGTAAATCCTCTAGAGTTTTCTTAAGTATTAAAAGCTTCTCTTATGATATATTATAGAGAGGTTCTTATAGGAGGTCTAGTTTTTATTTTTTCTTATTAGGAATTAATAGGATATAGTAGTCTATCTCTAGTTAGTTAGGAGGCAGCTAGTATATTAAATTTGGATAGAAAAGATTTAGGAATTCTTTTAAGATATTTGTAGGGATATAATCTCTTAGGTTTACCTCTATTTTTAAGGTTAATATTTTTTTAATATCTACTAAACTAATAGATATAATTTAGTAGGAACTTAGTATTTTATTAGTATACTATATAGTATACTAATAGATAAATATAAATAAGTTAGTATTAAGTAGCTAAGTTAACTAGATCTCTTTAAGCTATATTAGCTTATCTTAATATTCTAAGTATATTATTATATTATTCTTCCTATATATTATCTATTAGACTCCAGTATTATAGATAATATAATTATCTTCTATTTATAACTACTTAAGATATAAGAGTGACTGTAGGTTCTCTATAATATAGATATAGATCTTCTATATATAGCTACTAACTTCTAAAGTCAGGATAGCTACCCTCTGGATGTTACTAAGTGATAACTTAGTAGTATATCTCCTTATCTGTCTTTTTAACTTATTAACTAGTAAGAAGTAAAGTTTCTTTATAAGGGAGATATTAATAATAGTATAAATATTATAGTCTATATTAATAAGTATATTAATAAAGTAACCTCTATTAATTCTAGTCTAAATAGTAGCTAACTATTAGTTACTTATCTGTTTTTTTTCCTGTTATTTTCCTTATCTTATTACTTCTACTTTAGTTAGCTTTAGGGTCTGATTTTACTTTAGAGTTACTTTTTTCCTGAATTTTTGCTATTACTAGGTAGGGTAGTATTATCCCTCTGGTTATCTCTAGTATAATCTAGAGTGGCTGTGGTTTTTATGATCTTTATACTGGTTTTCTTATACTCTTAAGATCTGTAGTTCCTATAGATATAGTCTTTCTTACTGTATTTAAAGTATTAGTAGGTATTCTAGTGGTCTCTAGAGTATTCCTTAGGGGTAGAGGAGAAGCTACTAAAGCTCTAACGTTATTATTACTTCTTAAATATTTTAGTTATTATAATATTATCTTCTGTATTACGGATAGTAGGTTTCTGGTGGGGTGGCTGGTAGTATATTAGTATCCTCTTTATATATTTAAGTTTTTAAGTTATATTTTAAATTTTAGATAACTAAGGTCTATATTCTATAGGAAGGTTAATTATAATAAGTAGCTTCTTAAGGTGGGAGAGTAGGATAGCCTCTAGTAGGGAGATCTGGATTATATCTAGCTATATATATCCTCTAGTATTAGCTAGAGTCTTTTTAAATTAGAGTAGAAAGGTAGTTAGGTGTTTATTTTCCTTCTGTCTGAAGTTCTATAGTTAGGTAATAGCGTGAGGTTAACTGTTAGAGTTTAGGTAAGTTCTGTTTAGGTAACTTATGAAATTATTTAGGTTATAGGAGTTTTCTGGCTTTTCTGCTGTATAGAAGGTTTTGATTACCTACTGAGGACTGAAGTCTAAGTAGGAGTAAATTAGATACTAGTGTTCCTAATTATTATTAAAGAAGTAGTAGTTAATCTTAAGTTTAGTTTTTATCTGTTAGGTTTATATTTAGTATTCCTTCTACTTACCTGAAAACTTTAGGGGTAGAGGAAGAAGCTTCTTTTAGTGGTTAGTTACTAGTGAGGGTGTAGTAGTATTATTAACCCTAAGGGTTATCATTCTAATGGATATTATTTTGGGGGTTACTAGAGTATTCTGGTGTAAGCTAGAGGTGTTTATTGTAGTAGCTACCTGGGGGTTACTACTTACTATAGTATCTTGTTTTGCTAATTTATATGAGAGCTTATTAATCCTCTAGTAGAGAGAGTTTAAGGTATACTGTAACTGCTGCTGAAATAGTTTACTTATAGGGTTGCTGCCTGTGGGGATATTCTGGGGGGCTCTAGTACCCTCTATTATTCTTTATATCAGTTACCTATTATATAGTATTATGTTTTAGGAGCTATACTTAACTAGATTGTATACTTAACTAGTGGGGAGCTGTACTCTACTTAGTGTTATCTGTATAGTGAATAAAACTGAGTTCTAAATATATAAAAAGCTGGATCTGGGTTTATTTAACTGGAAGGTGGCGTAAATACTGTTTATTTAGAACTAAGGAGTAAAAGAGAAGCTTTTATGAGTGTGTGGAAAAGTCTGTATATATAATGCTATATGGGGCCCACTGGGGCTCCACCTGAGGGAGGGGGTTAGCTTCGGATACCTAGGTATAGCTCTAACTAGATATCTAGGCATAGCCTGTAATAATTAAGAAAGAAGTGGAAGTTAGAGAAGTTAATAGCTTTAAGAAGAGGAGAAGATATAGAGGAGGAGACTACTAGGAACTCTACTATTTCTAATCTGGAGCCTAAGAGGTAGAGAGGAAACTTTTTAGTGAAATAGCTTACTCCTATTTATTATAAGGGGGGTATTTAGTCTGATTTTAATAACTTCCTATTTAAACTTAGAGGATAGTTTACTATAGTGGAAGATGATTTTATAGTGGATAAAGATAAAGTCTAGTATATAAGTTTATATCTTAAGGATATTACTTCCTACTACTAGATTAAGTAGGTTTCTATTATATATAGTAATAATATTAAGTAAGTTATCTAGTTAACTATAGAGAAGTAACTTAAATTAAATATAGATAATACTAATATTAGGATTATTATTATATTTATTTAGTTAGATACTATATAATAGAGAGTTAGTTAAACTTACTAGTAGTTTATTAATACCTATAAAGTTATTAAAGCTGAATATTTAAATATCTAGCTAGAGAAACTTTATATTATTAATATTATTAACTACTTACTATTAAAGTTAAAGAGAGTAATTATAATTAAGAGCCTCTTAGTAATTTATTAGGAACTAAATTATACTACTAAATAGGTAGAGACTATTAAATAATTTATAAGTAGGTTAATTCTAGCGGATCTTATCTATAAGATAATAAAATAGAGAAATTATAGATTACTAGTAATACTAATAGTAATCTCTACTAGAGAGATAAGTAATAAGAACTAATCTAGAAAGTAGTCTACTACTGTAACTATATTACTTAAGATTAAATAAGAGAATATCCTATAGGTTAGAATTATAGCCCCCAGGAAGCCTCTAAAATACTACAACTATAACAAAATAAGCTATATATCTTACTAATATAAAGAAAATATATACTATATATATAAGGAACCTAGATATATAGGAAAACTTTATTATTTAGTAGCAACTGAGGTTAATAATATTTAAATTCTATAGGATCTAAAGTTCTACTAATATTTTGAGACTGAGATATTAGTCTATATAGGGAAGAGTTAGAAGAAGGGGAAAATATTTATTAACCTAGAAGCTAATAAGAATATCCTAAATTAGAATATATTATATAATACTAAACTTATAGAGGTTAATAGAGAGCTAAAAATATTAAGTCTCTAGGGGGAAGTAATACCTAAGTATAGAATATATACTATAATTATAAAGATTATAGATAATTTTAATATAATAAGGATAAAATCTTATATATTTTAAGTAAGTAAAGTTAGTAAATATAATATTATCTTAGAGATTCTCTAGGATAGAGAGGTAAGGTTAAACTTAGAGTGGAGAATTCTAAGCTAAATTTATCCTTTAGTTATTAGTAATATTAAATTAATATATAGAGTTAAGGTAATTAATAAGGTTAAGAGGTAATTTAAATGTATACTAGTAATTTTAGTTTTATTAGTGTTAATAGAGGGAGAGCAGTAAGCTATATAATAGTAATCTAGGGGAGATATAAATAAGGAGAAAGATAGAAACATTTAGTTACTATTAGAATACTGAGAGTAAGTTTATGTTTTTAATATAAAGAAGGTAGGTATATTAGCAGAAGAGGGTGTTTATATATATATAATAGAGCTAGAGGAGGGTAAGAAGCCTCTATAGGGCTTTATTTACCTTCTTATAGAGAAAGAACTAAAGGAATTATAATAATATTTAGCATCAGTACTGGAAAAAGGATAAATTAGGATATTTTGGAGTTTAGTGGGAATACTAATTCTATTTATCCTGAAGAAAGGAAGTAAGCTGAAATTATATATAGATTATAGAGGGTTTAATAATATTACTATTAAGAACTAAATATTTCTACTTCTTATTAGTAAGATTTTAGACTAGCTAGGGGAAGCTTTATAGTTTACTAAGCTGGATCTGAAGGATATATACTACCAGGTGTATATATAGGAGGGAGATAAGTAGAAAATAGTATTTAGGATATAGTATAGGTATTTTAAGTATTAGGTTATACTATTTAGGTTTATTAATATTTTAGTGACCTTCTAGGTGTATATTAATAATACTCTAGTAAGCTTTATAGATATTACTTATATTATTTATCTAGATAATATTCTAATTTTTATAAAGATTAAGGAGAAGTATATAGAAGTAGTAAAAGAGGTATTTAGTTAATTATCTACTGTGGAGCTTTATATTAATCTAGAGAAATGTAAGTTTTATATATAAACTATTGAATTTCTAGGTTTTATAGTTTCTCTTGATAGTATTATTATAGAGGAGGAGAGAGTAGTAATTATTAAGGAATAGTTAGTATTTATTAGTATTAGAGAGATTTAAGTTTTCTTAGGATTTATAGAGTTTTATAGGAGATTTATTTAGAATTATCTTATAGTAAGTATTGGATTTACTGATTAACTAATTAAGTAGGTAAAGGGGGAAAATATAATAACTTTTAAGATAATAGAGGTTTTTAAGAATCTAAGAGAAAAGTTTACTAAAGTTTCTATTTTATGTTATTTTAACCTAGTTCTACTGATCTAGGTAGAAATAGATACTTCAGATTTTGCTATAGGGGTAGTAGTGACTTAGTTAGAGGAGGGTAAGTAGTAATTACTAGTATATTTTTTATAGAAATTGAGGGGAGTAGAGTTAAGATATAGAATACTAGAGGTAGAGTTACTAACTATCTGTAAAATAGTATTTATATAGAGGTATTATTTTTTATACTCTTAATATAAGATTATTTTTATTACTAACTACTTAGGTTATTAGTATTTAGCTGTAAAGTTCTAGTTAAATAATAAATAAATAAGATTCTTATAAGATATATTATTATTTAATTATATTATTAACTACTAACTGGGAAAGTAAAATCTAGCTAATAGTTTCTTTAGATAATCAAATTACTAACTAATAGAGGGAGAGATTCAGAATACTAAAATAGCTTTTCTTAAAAATTTCTTAAGTTAGTTTTCAGACTGGATAATAATAATATCCCTCTAGGACTAAGGATTTTAAATAAATTCTAAGGATCTTATCCTAGAGAGACTAAAAGGGATATTAAAAGAGAAAATTAGAGAGATATAGAAGGAAGCTACTATAAGGGGAGGAGAGAGGTTATAACTGAGGGGTAGTAAGTAGTCTCTTAATAATAAGGGAGGAGTGAGATTCTAGGGTAAGCTAGTTATTCTGGATAGTTATTAGCTTCAGGTTAATCTACTAATAATCTTTTATAATAAACTCCTAGGAGGGTACTTAGGGATCACTAAGATATTTAAGAAGTTAGGCTAGATATACTAATAGAAGTTAATAAGAAAGAATATTATAGAATATATATTCTAGTATATAATATACTAAAGATTAAAACTTAAATATTACTTTCTATATAGTATATTAGTATCTCTATTAGTATTTAATAGCCTATAGTAATATATTAGTATAGATTTTATTACTAAATTATTTAAGTTAATAGGATTCTCAGGGAAAAACTATAATAGTATTTTAGTAGTTATTAATTAATTTACTAAGTATACTCTTTACTTACTATCTAGAGAGTTCTTAATAGTAGATAAACTAGCAGCCTTACTGGTAAATAATATTCTCTTAAAGTATAGAGTTTTTGAGACTATTATATTAGATTAAGGATTACTATTTATAAGTAGATTTTAGGTATTTATTACTTACCTACTAGCTATTAAGTGGAAACTAAATATAATATACTACTTCTAAATAGATAGTTAAATAGAATGTTAAAATTAGAATATAGAATATTTCCTAAGAGTAATAGTTAATTTTAACTAGAATAATTAGGTAAAATAGTTATTTATAGCTAAGTTTATCTATAATATTTCTATTTATAATATTATTAAGATAATATTAGTGGATATCTTAATAGGCTATTTACTAATAGGATCTTATAATAATATCCTAGAGGGGGTTAAACTTAAGGTTATCTTAATAGTAGAAGAGAGAGTGAGATACTTTTAGTTATATTATAGGCAGCTTAAAATTCTACTGGAAGAGGTAAATAAGGGATATATAAAGTGGTATAATAAGAGAAGGAGGTAGTTAAACTTTAAAGTTAGTAATTATATATTACTATCTACTAAGAATATTAGGTAAAAGTAACTAGCTAAGAAGCTATCTAATAAATACTTAGAGTTATTCAGAATAATATAGATAGTTAATAGGGGATAAGTATTTAAATTTAACCTTAAAAAAAGATATTAGATTTATAATATCTTCTTTCTATTTTAGTTAGAGAAATATAGAGGAGAATTACTAGAATTCTAAATAATTCCTATTAAAAATTTAGGAGATAATATATATAAAGTTAATTATATTATAGATTATAAAGGGTCTTAAAGGAATTAATAATATTTAGTTAAATAGAAGGAATATAAAGTGGAGGAAAATTTATAGAAACTTTAATATTATATTTTAAAGGAATTAAGATTTAAATATAAAGTAGGTATTTAGAGTATTATTAGTAGATTATAAGAGGAGCAGTAAAGTTAAGTTATTAGTAAGATAAGGTTAGGAAATTTATATTAAGTCTGAAAGCTAGAGAAAAATAAAATAAGCTTAAAAGTAGTAACTAAACCCTAAAAAGAATATAAATATAAAATATCAAGAGGTGAGTAGGAGAAAACTAAATAAAGTAACTTTATTATTATTATTACTTCTATTAATATTATCGTTATTATTATTACTCCTCTTATTAGAATTCTTAGGGGAAGGTAAATAGGAATTAAGATTACTTATATATTATAATAAGAATATTAAGAGAGAGGGAATTACTAGAGGGATACTGAGGGAGGAAAAAGATACTAATAATATAAGAATAGGTTAAAGACTACTCTAGAAAAGTAGTCTGGAAGCTTATAAAAGTAGCAATTTAGATTTTAATAGTATAAATTTGTGAAGGGCTGGCCCCACAGGGGCGTAGCGTTACAGCCAATAACGTCTCGGCCTTCAGTACTTATATACGCAGGCGTGCGCTGTCAGATTGAGAGAGACGTACCTCTGGTACGTACCTCACGGAATCTCGTTTATACGCTCCCGAGAGGTATATAGTACATCCGTAGTCTCGTGCGCCATTTTTTGGTCCTGAGAAAACAATATAATTAATTTGATAATTAAGAGTCTTATATACTCTAGGTAGGCTGTGGGTTTAAATCCTACTTCTATAGGAAGTGAAAATAGATATAGAGATACTCTGCAACACTGTAGAGATACTCCGCAACGCTATAAAGATACTCTATAACGTTATAGAGATATTCTATATATAAGTATAAGTCCACTAGTTAGAACAGAATAAGCCTGACTCTAGTAGCCCTAAGGGGGTATATCAGATTAAGTACTTAAGCTTACAAATAGTTATATCAGTAATATATATTATATAGGTTTATATCTTTTTAGCTATATAGTTAATTTAATAATTAAGAATCTTATATACTATACTAGCTATTTTATAACTATTTAAAATCTCTTAAGAACCTAAAATATAATATCTACCTCTGCTGGAAAGATTATTCTGAGTGACCCTAAGGACTAGGTTCTCTAGATTAACTTAATTAAATCCCTATACTGTTCCTACAGCCTTTAGGATTTTATAAACTTTAAGATTTATAATAAAGTAGTTCCAGGCACCTTAAGCGCTAAATATAAATAGCTTACTACTAAACTAACAATCCTAGAGATCTCTAATTACCTATTAAGATTTAGATGTTTTATATATATTTTAGGTTTATCTTAAACTATAACCTCTAAGGAGGAAGATAATATAATAGTCCTGAATATAGGAAGTAATACTCTATAGGCTACAGCCTTTAAGTACCTCTTAACTGAAAATATAGCTTTATATAAGAAAAGATACTCTGAATATACCTTTTAGGTAAAGATATATTATAAGAGAATAAAAGGGATATAGGTAGTATAAGAGTATATTAGAGATACTATCTCTCCTGACTTCTTAAAATATTCTTATAGTATTATAGGAGGCTTTAATATCTAGCTATTTAAGCTTAAAAGCTATGTAAGCTATAGTGAGATTAAGAGATAGATAGAAGTAATTATAGAATATATAGTAACTCTCACTAAACTTATAAGAAAGAAGCTAGATTTAAGGAGTAATATAGAGGTATAGGTTACTTACTGGGAGAAAGTAATCTATAAGTATTTTAATATAAGAATGCTAAACTCTTATAAGCTTTTAATTTAGTTTCTAGAATATATTAGAGGATTAGAGGTAGTTATATTAAATTATAAGCTTTCTTATATTTAGTTTCAGTCTCCCCTAGAGTCTGTAATAGTATTCTAATAGTAGCTAAAGTTATAAGTTATATTTAGCTTTTTCTTCTGGAATCAGAAGTTACCTTAACTTAAAGTAGACCTACGAGAGGGGTTTTTAGCCTTATAGATACTCCTAATAATAATAAAGAAGCTTAAGAGAGTTTTCCTACTATAATAAGAGACTAAGGTAGAAACTAAGTTTAATAAGATAGAGGAGCTCCTAATTAATATATAGATAAATACTGTAAATAAGAATCTAATAATAATAAGGACTATAAGTTAAAGGGAAGCTCTAGCTATAAGATATACTAGTTACGATACTCTCTCTTAAGATACTTCTATATTAATAAGTAGCTTAGATATCCCACCTGGAAGTTTAGCTTAGGTGTCCAGAAGGTTATAGATAGAAGGATAAAGTTTGATAAAGAATTTGTAAAGTGTGTAAGGAAGGTTGCAGACTTAACCTTAAGGTTCTGACTATATAGATACTTTTGTGGAAAGACTGCTGCAGCCTTAATAATCTCGAATAAGCTTTATACCCTCGCGAGATTTATAATTCTAGATTCAGGATTAATAATATATATTTTTAATAGTATTAAATAGTTTTAAATATTTTCAGGAGCTATAATAGGTGACTACCTCTAGGCTGGTACTTAGAAAATTACTATAGAAAGCTATAATAATATAGAGATAAAAGTATGAAGCTTCTAAGGTTTTATAAAATTATATTTATTTAATATTATTTTATATTCTAATTTTATAAGTAATTTAGTATTATTCAGAAAGTTTTATAAGTGTAAATTATAATAGGATCAGAGTTTAGGTAATAACTATATTTGAAAGGCAGATAGGAGCTACTTCTACTTTCTCGAGATTGTAAATAGGTAATATATACTAAAGTATAACTCTCTTAAGGAGGTATCTTTCTAGGTGTCTGTAGAGTGAGTGCTACTACCTAAGGATAAACCTCCTAAATTTTATAAGTTATATAAATATACTATATCCTTATAAAAGTAGCTAATAGCTAAATTTTGGAAGCTCTAGTATTTAAGGCTAAGATACTTAGAATCTGAGGTAATAAACTGCTTATTAACTACTATAAGAGGCGTTAGAGTGAATAAGGACTTATAAGTAGTCTATATAGTAGATTGTAATATATATACAAAAAGTAAGATATATTGAATAGTATGAAGAGCTTAGAAGGAAGCAGTATAGTATACTAACTTAGGGGAGAGAATTATAATAGATTTTTATAATTTTAAAGAAAATTATAAAGGTTATATATCTGCTGTAATCTTTATGAATTAAGTAATAAGTTTAGTGTGGGACTTTTACTTTTATATAAAGAAGATAGGGAAGTTTCTAAGTATAATTAGAAAACTTCTTAACTTCCTGAAGATTATATATAAAATATTAGTTAAGGAGATTAAGGTGGATAATAAAATCTAGAAGTATAGAGTGATCTAGATAGAGATTTAAGAGAGAAATATTAAGTTTAAATCCTCTATATTAAATATTCAGGTTTAAAATAGTAGAGTAGAGAGGGTAGTAATAGTAATTAAAAAGTATATAAGATCTATAGTAATTAGAATATCTCTTCCTTCTATCCTATAGCCTAAAGTTCTGAAAGCTACTATATATACTTATAATTATATATCCTCAGCCTCTTGAGGCTGGAAGATACTATATAAATAGTTTTATTATTACTTCTGGAAGGATAAAAATATATATATAGTAACTTCAGACTTCTCCCACTTAAGGATATATAAATACTGAGTATATATAATAACTTAAGAAGTTTAGCTTAAGTAATACTGCCGCTAGAAGCTTACATTAAAAGTATTCTTAGGGTTTCTAGTTAACTATATCTTAAATAACTTTTTTAGGATCTAGAATTCTCTTTAGAAGGAAGTTTTCATAATAAGAGATATAATTTTTAATAAGAAAAAGTTTTTTAATAGTAACCTAAAAAATTTTATATTAGAAATCTCTTAGATAAACTTTAAAGAGATCTAAAAGAGAATTACTAAACTTATAGAGCAGTTAAAAAATATAATTATAAGGTAAGATACTAATAAGGAAGTAGATAAAGTTATAGAATTTTCCTTAACTACTCTAAACGTTAAGTAAATAAGTATTTAAGATCCCTAAGATAAACTAGACTCTTAAGAGGAACTACCTTTCACTGGAACTAAATTTAAGCTCTAACTAACACTACTAACCTCCCTAGAACCTATAAGCTTTATAATAATACTCTAGAAGGTATTTATTATTTAGTATAAAGTAGGGAGGTAAATACAGTATAATTCTGAAATAGTAAGAATAATATTATAAATACTTTTTTAAGCTACTTTTCTAGTAGGACGTAAAATATATTAATATCTTAAAGTTTATATAAAACTAGTTACTATATCTAGTAGACACTTGAGGCTTAGCTAGCCTGAGGATCCTAATAAAGTAGATAATTTAGAGTATATAGTAGAAAGGCTGCTAGATAAGGTAAGCAAGGGGATCTATAAGAAGCTTCTGAGGTATTTATAGAGATACCTACTACTCTCAAGCAGTCTGAAAAACTTAAAGTAAAGCTGAGAGGAATTTTATATACCCTCAGGAAGATCCTAGCTGCTATTATATAATGTAAAATCCTTAAGTTTTTAAGATACATACTAGTGAGAGTTACCTCTTCTCCTAATATCTCACTAGTAGCTTATAAGTAGAGAAGAGTATCTAAACTATACTAAAAAGAGTATAAGCCTTTAAGGTCTTTACTCACTAGTATAAAGTTTCAGGGAAACTGAGGAAATATACTTATAAAGCTACTAAATTTTAAGGTTGTGGGATAAAGTTAATAAGCTAACTGCGAGAAGTCAAATAATTCTTAGTTACTACTAAGTCTATATATATAAGCTTAATAAGTATAGGTAACTACTTAAGTTAAAAGTTTACTTAGTAATACGAGGAGACTAGTAACTAAAGGATATATATAATACCTATATAGTAATACTCACGGGAATGTTATTTTAGATACTTATAGTAATTATAATACAGTTTAACCTCAAGCTTCTTCAGTATAATATAGTTAATATTTTTATCTATACAGATATTAATAAAGAGATCTATATAAGAATACCTCTAAGGTATAAGAAATAGGGGAAGGTTCTGAAGCTTCAGAAGATACTATACAGTCTCCACTAATTGCCTATCTTTTAGTAGTAATATCTTAAGAAGAATCTAAAAAACTTATAATTTTCTTATATTTCTAGAGAAGACTACTACTAGCAAAAAAGCTAGATTCTATTCTTTTTCTATATTAATAACTATATCCTAACATATCTAAAAGCATACAAAAGTCTTATAAGGGAGGCTATTAGAAATCTTTAATTATAATACTACCTTAAGGAAGGAGAGAACTTATAGTAGTTTCTAGATATTAAGATACTATATAATCAAGAGGCTTAAAAGCTATAATTCTTATAAACTATATATATAAAGAAGATTTATAAATTCTTACTAGAAAGCTATAAACTTAAGGAGAGAAATTACTTCCTAATAATATACTTAGAATTCCTCCTATATAATAGAGAGGTTTTATATTAAGAGATTAACCTCTACTAGAGGAAAGTTAGTATTATACTATATATAATAGTAATAATAAGGTTAGATTTAGTATTTACAGCTAGTTAACTAGCCTACTTTAATTAAAACCTAGAGCTTTAATATTAAGAAGTAGTAAATTAAGTATTTAACTATATCTATAAAACTTAATATTTATACCTTAAGTATAGTATGGAATCTGGAAGCTTAGAAGATACTTTAGTAGTTTCCTCTAACGTAAGCTTTAGAGATAATATATAAGATTAAAAAAGTTCTTAAGACTTTATAATAAAACTCTTTAGAGGTAATATTACTTAGAAAACTATAAAGTAATCTATAGTTACTATATTAACTATAGAAGTAGAGTTACTTTCCTTCTTTTTAGTAGCTAAAGAGATACTATTTATAAGTTATCTACTAACTTTATTATAACTCTAATTATCTATAGGGAGCTTAAGAGTAATAAGGTTCCCTATCTCTAAAAGTATACTAATAATAATTTAGATTAAATATAATAACCTCTAAATAGTAAGCTTAATAATAAAAGAGTTTATAAGACTTTAAACTTATCTGAGATATATAGATATTTATAACTACTAACTTTATTAAGAGATCTCTAAAAAGAGATTATTAGTTACTTATACTTCCTTAGTGTAACTTATAGTAGATAGTCTAATAAAAATATTACTTAAGTAATAATTTAAGAGGTTCTAAAAGTAACTTAATCTATATTACTAAAGGAACTTCCTTAAGTGAAATTATATTAGTGATCTTGAGAAAAATAAGAAAATATAGCTTAAATTCTCTTAGTTAGAGTTAGTATAGGATATAACTTAATTAGAAACCTTATAAATCTATAATTAAATAAACTGAAAGTATAAGAAAGTAAAGTATTCCTTAATTTAAAGCTGAAGTCTATAAGTAAAAAAATATCTAGAGTATAAAGTCTATAAATAAAGATAAATCCTCTAGAACTAAAGTTTAAAATAAGAAAACTAGAAACTATATTACTATCCTGAGGGACTACTATAATAAGCTACCTACTTATATATATTAAGAAGAGATTTAAGAAGGATATTAGAAATATAGCTATTTAGTATAATAGAAAAGTAAAACTTAAGTAAGTAATATAAGTTAATAATTAGATCCTTAGTTAAAAGAAGAAAGTTAATATTATTAGTATTACTAATAAAAAGGTCTATAAGAGATAAAGTAGTAGTAATAGAAGCTATAAAAACTATAAGTATTATAGAGATAGTGTAAAGAGTAGAGCTACTCTTAGTAGTAGAAGCAGAAATATAATAATTATTATAAGTAGTAGTAATAGTATCATAAAGCTTTTAGCATTTAGCGTTTCTAGTCTGAAAATATATAAGTTAGAAATTAAATTAGAAACTTCAGAAAGAAGTATTTACTATAGGTTTAATTATCTCGTTATTATATAAAGTGAGGAATTTAATATAAAGGTAAATAGTCACTTCTATATTTAGCTTATAAATACTACTAAATATATAGTATTTATAGTAGTAATAAAGACTTTAGTGGTAAATATTAAATTAGTTTTAGTTTTTAGTGAGAGAAGAGGAGTAGTTAAGATAAAGATTATAAAGTTTATTTTTATTATTCTTACTAATATATTTATATTTATAACTTAATAAGGTTAAAGTTATTTTAGTAGCTTTTATAGTGGGAGAGCTTTTAGAGGTAGTAGTTCTTTTTAGCCTCTTAGCTGTAAGTATAGAAAACTTAGAGGTAGGTATAGAGTATTTTACTAGATATTTAGAATAGTAGAGAGTATTCTCTTTAACCTTCTCACAATTAGAATACTCTTTATTATAAGTAGAGATTTTATTACTAATAGTCTTATTAATAGCAATCTTAATTATACTATTAATTACTTCCTTAATATACTTAATATTAGTAAGAGATATATAGAGAGAGGTAGGAGTCTCTTTAGGAAAGTTATTATAAGTAGGAGAAGATATTTTAAAATTTCTATATAAGGTTAGTAATATAATAGTAAAAAGATTCTATTCAGAAAATTATATACTATTTAACAAAAAATTAGGGCTGAAAAAGAGAAGAAAAATAAACTATATAACTATATAATAAGTTTAATAACTTATACTAAAGCTTAAGATATCTTAGCTAATAAGAAGCTAAACCTAGAGAATAAAATTAACTTTCTTCTAACTAATTAATATCTTACTTATATAACTTATAGTTATTATTTAAAAAATTACAAAAGAATATAGAAAGTATTTATAGTAATCTCAAAGGAGTTCTGAATAAAAGGATTTATTTTTAAGTTTATTTATAAGGTATATACTAGTAGGGAGAAACTCTAGAGATCTCTCCCTAGGGGGGCGTATTAGATTAAGAGAGATATACCTCTAGTATATACCTCACGGAATCTCATTTATATGCTCCCAAGAGGTATATAGTATATCTATAGTCTCGTACGCTATTTTTTGGTCCTGAGAAAACAACACAATTAATTCGACATACGCACACAAACAGTACTACCAATTAAGCTATATCGCATAGCCTCGTCAAAAGGTACGTAACAACAAGTCGTCCACTTGTTGTCTGGCTGCACTTAAGTAGGGTGCGTAGCGTGTTCCGTATAGGGCTGGCCCGTAATACTACCTTCCCTCTCCCGCTCCTGCCACGCCGCGCTACCTGCCTGTTGTAGCCTCACGGTAGGGGCTTCCGAGCGCTTAAGTAACATACCCCCAGCGTCGCTGTTAGCCAGGGAACATCCACACGTAAATCCATACGTAGCCACGGATCGAACCCTAGACCATTGGGGTGACTTATTATATATGAAGGGCTGGCCCCACAGGGGCGTAGCGTTGCAGCCAATAACGTCTCGGCCTTCAGTACCTATATGCGCGGGCGCGTGCACACGAACAGTACTACCAATTGAGCCATATCGCATGGCCTCGTCAAAAGGTACGTAACAACAAGTCGTCCACTTGTTGTCTGGCTGCACTTAAGTAGGTTGCGTAGCGTGTTCCGTACGGGGCTGGCCCGTAACAAAATTTATATCTTCTATACTAAGCGAAAAATAGTAGTAGCCTAGAGGCCTCACTCTAAGAGGCAGTTTTACTGTAAAGTAGTAGAAGCTATAGTTTTAATAGCTATTACTTAGTATTTATAGGTTAGCTACTTAGCCTCCTTATTCTCAGTCTTATATTTAGTATTAAACTTATTAGTGTGAGAAGTTTTAGCCTGGAGGGCTTTCTTAGCTGTAATCTATATTTTAGTAAGTTCCTCCTATAGAACTAGTTAGTAGGGAAATATTAGGAGTTAGAAATATAAAAAGTTACTTTAGCTTTATAAATAGTAGTGAGGAGGTTAGACTCTAATAAAAAATTATTAAAAAGATAGTAGAAAATTAGGATAGAGAAGGTAGTAATATAAGTAATTTAGAAAATATTAAAAAGAAATTCTCAGCTATAAGAGTAACTTATAAGAGGGAAGATAAAAGTATACTAAAATATACTCCTTACTATATATAACAATATAATAAGAATATTTATTACTAATATCTAAAATAATTAGAATAATAAAGATAGAGAAACTATAGAAACTTATTAGTAGTTTTATAGTAAAAATAGAATATTAAAGTAAGATCCTGGGGATTCCAGTTAGCTAAGAGATAGAGATAGTAGCAGTAGGGAATAGAATATATAAGATTAAAATTATTATTATTATTAAAACTATCAGTAAGTAGCTACTTATAAGTAGTATAAGAAAATTTAGTTACTTTCTTCTTTAGAGTAAGAAGAGGGAATAGAAGTAGAATACTAATAGTAGTAAGGATAGATATTATATTATTATTATTATTATTAGTATCCTAAAAATAAGATTATTAATAAAAGAAAATAGTAATTATATTTATAAAATTAAGAAATTCAATAATAAAAATAGTTTTTACTTAGTTATAAGTAATTAAGAGTTTTACTAAAGTAGAAAATATATAATTTAATAATAAAGAAATTACTTAGAAGTTACTAGGAGAGGATAATAAAAGTAGTATAGAGGATAATATAGTTTTCTAAAACTGAGAGAACTATAAAGTAAATAATATCTAAATCTAGACATTAAAAATAATATTCTATAAAATAGAAAGAAATAAGAAACCTACTAATAGTTACTAGAGAATATTTAAGAGAGTATCTCTGAAAAGAAGAGAGATTATAAATATAATAAATATAAAATCTTTATAACTAGAAGTAAGGAAGAAATTCTTTTAATATTCTTATAGTTAAGAAAGATAGATTACTTCAGGAGGGATATTAAGTTAACTAAAATATAATTATAGTTAGAATATATCTTAGGAGGCTAATATTAGTTAGAACTTAATATTAAGAAGCTGAAATATAGAATCTAGAATAAACTTCTAGATCCTAACTAATAAGAAATACTAGAGAGGGAGTAGAATACTACTTCTCTATATTAAACTTTAGTAGTTAGATCCTGAGGATAGAACCTCTCAGAGGGGGAATTATATTAGACTATAGTAGAGAGGGGAAATATTAGGAGTTTATTAGGTTCCCTATAAAAGAATACTGACACCTAGAATAATAGTTATTCTGGGTGGTAAAGCTTAAATACTAATATAGAGCAGCAGCTAAGTGAGGGGAAAGATAAGTTCGAATAGTTATATAGCATAATGCCTACCTATTCAGAGATCCCATCACTTGGTACGAACCCAGCCTGACAACATGAAGCAATCCTGCAATAATCAACACCAGAGATGTCATTCGACAAACAGAATCCGCCGGACTAACGCCGTTGGTTCCCAAAAAAGAAGCTCAATGTTGGAGCTCCCCTGTTGGAGCACTGGCGTCGGTTCGATGGCAACCGAGTCAGGGTTGTGCATGCGTGGTGCATAGACACGACCGGAGAGCCAAGATTACGGGGACGAACGGCCGAATCGACGGCAGGCAACGCATACGATGATACATACGGCACCGTCTTCGCGCCATGGTTCCCTAACGAAACCAATTAGGAAGCGCTTGCTATCAAGACCGAGGCGTTCCGAGGTATCCACGACTAGGACATCAACAACCTCACATCTGCAGACGGCCCACAAGGCTAACCCACAGGCTCGGAGTGGATGTCACCCTTCAGCTGAATCTGTGCGAAGCCGGATCCGAGGAGCCGCGACCCTTAGGGGCGAAGCATGCACCGTGGGACTGGTGTTCGGCGACCGGATGTCGAATGCCAGGGTGTGAGGCCATCTGCCCTCACCTTCCTCATTGTTATTCACTATTGAAAGATGGCCTTGAAGGCCGGTCTTATACAATACTTCCGGGGCCCCTTGGAGATGCCACTACAATGTCACCAAGTCCCAAGATGCTGTTTTCGCGGAGTCTATTTCCCATGCGAGGGGGGCACTGAGCTGCCTGAATAAGCTCATCAGTTCCCAGTTTTACCGCCGCTCTAGACGCGGTTTGTGCACATGCGACACCGTGCCATCCTATCCTGATCGTACACAGACCTGGGGAGATGAAGAGGAATCTACGTACGAGAATCTCTTGCTGGAAGGTACGGAGACGAAGACACGATAACCTTGATACTTCCTGCGGAGAGATGGAAAAGAGAGAACCGGCGGCGTCCGTCTCGCTCGGCTCCGTCGAGAGGCAGCTACCCGAGGCTCGTCGGGACTCGGGCGTGCCGTCGGGCTCTCAAGTTGCGCTGCGTTGCAGCCGGAGGGATGCCGAGGTTGGTTGTCGACTCAGTGTGGCAACGATGGTCTGCTCTGTACACCAGACCGGAGAACCGCTTTCAGCTCGTCTCGAAATCAAGCTACAATATACTACAATATACTTTGTAAGCGTGTCGATGCCCTCGTGACAGGGGCCGTTTGATTGCTTGGAAATGCAACGCGTCTTGGAGGAAGCGCCAGGGCGTCGGATGAACACCACCCACCCACGCTTGTCCAGCAACTCGGATCGATGTCGCAGGCATCATGTCTGTCGCCCCTACTGTCAAGACTACAAGGTATGTATCCGTACGGAGTAATAAATGAATAGCGCGCGCGCCTCTGAGTATGGGACGTCTGCTGAGTATCACACCCGACAGTGGTATCCGTATCCGCACAGGATCCCCGTGGCCCCGTGGGACCAAAGTGGAGGAGGCGAGGAGCTTTTTGAAGTCGGTTGGTTGGGATTTGTGTCATTGGTTTGACAATCATGAAGGCGATCCGATCTCGCCATTGGCTCCTGGACTGCGGACTTGATCCGAGTTGTATATACCATGTACGGAGCCTCCCATGCCGCCTTTCCCGACCTCGTTCCCGAGCAGTTGCCGGAGGCATCCCCCTGTTGCTGTGGCCGATGACAAGAGATGAATGGCCAACGCTGGTTGCACTCGAGCACTCTCTCGCGTGCGTCTGCAGGGATGGCATTCGGCTGGTTGCCTGTGAACCGGTCAGTCTCGCGGAGACAACCAGGCTAGACAGGGGCATCCCCATGATTCCCAAGGTCCCTTTGCACACGGCCGATCCACCCAGAGACATCTACTTCTCCCCTTCTCCCCTGCTCGGTGCTGCATGACTTGTTGCTCGCGCTGTGGCGACGGGCAGGTCCCGGGCGCCCTCCCATTGCGGTATTCCGCGCCTCGGCCACACTCTCTCTCTTTGGTGTCGGTGCTGATGGGGCGAGCTGCCGTCCCCTGCTCGTACAGATAGAGAGTAGATAGATGCCTGGGTCTTGATATGGTGTGGTGAGTTCTGTGCATAGTACTCGTCGACTCCGTACTGCGCCGTACGTTATTCCCCGTCCTTGGCCACACCCACCCGTCTTGGTGTTTGCTTGGTGATGCTTGTGTGATCTTGGCTGCCATCCCGTGCCGCTCGTCAGTCTTGGCGGACGGGCTGTCTGCTTGGCGATCGGAGCGTGGTGTACACAGTAAGCGGCTGAAGCTGACGATGACGTGCGAGCGAGCTGTCTATGCCGCAAGTATGTGTGTTTGGACTGACTGTGGTTTCTGTACATCTGTCTCTTCAGTCTTGGGAGTGAAGGCATACTCAGTACTCGGTACATAGTTGGTCTTATCATCAGACGGCCTCCACCAGGGCCCGTTGCGCTGGGTAAAGCATCCTTCATGTCACCGTGTTTCTCCTCTGACTGGTCTCCGGAATCGCACCGCAACGCACCGGCCAGGTCATACTACTTGATATGTATCCGTAATACACAGTAATAATATCCTCCAGTCAACATCCCATCCCATCCTATCTGGAGGTGGAGAAGGGACGGACGCAAAGTCCACCCCCAGAACACCACCATGCCACATCCCAGACCGTCCGTCTCCGGGTAGATCCAAAACCTGGTGGTCCTTTTGACGGGCTAGAGCTGCTCTACATGTCGCGACGCGAGGCCGCGACTTCCTATTGAGTTGCGCGATGCTACCATACTTTGGCAAAGACACTCCACGCGAGATATCCTGCTGGTCCTGCTGGACGGTGGCGAGAGAGAGAGACACAAGCTAATACTAAGTAATCACTGCGTACACGGGTGCTGTACAAGTTTGGGAGAAGACGCGCCTCGGGAGTCAATGGTTGACCATGGCCAGGGGTAACCTTGCCCACCAGTCACGTCGGTGCGATTGTCTGTCAGTTTGTCAGGTCAGGCCCAGCGATGAACCGAACAGCCGCTCGAACCAGGTTGAATCAAGCTTTCGGAAGCATTCGCCTGCGATGTCTACATGGGATACGTACTGTAGAACATCCAGATCCCACCTGGCCACCGACCTCATCCTCCAGACCTAAAGGAAGCACGACAAGCATGTATCCATCCGTATCGCCCGATGCTCGGCCAGGGTGGCCCGCTTCGCCTTGGATTGACTCCATCAGGCAGGTCACTTATCTCGTGGCCCACTGACCGCCGATATGGCTACATAGTATGGAGAGTACTCTCGGGATGGCAACGGAGATGGACGGATGTGGGTGTGTGTGTGTGGTGGTGTTTGTGGTGGTACGGCGAGTCGTGGAAAGCTTCCGGCGAAATCTAAATACGACTCGACGCGCCATCCCTCGATGGAAGTCTTCTTGACCCTCTGCTTCTTCAGTTTGTCGAGGTCGACGTCCCCCCTTTGAGTTTCTGTTTCTCCCGAGGAACTCACTCAGGGTCCCAGTCAGTTAGTTCCCAGCAACTACGACCACGACCAACACACGACACGCCAACCTTGGGCCGCAACTCGACGAGACAGACACACAAGTCATACAGCACCAGGCCATGGCTTTCAGCAAGTGGCGAGGAAAGGTCTCGGACCGGCCCATCGTGGTCGACGCCGTGGCGACGGGTCTCGACGGCGAGCCCATCAACCCAGAGGCCGAGCTCAAGAAGTTCAAGAAGCTTCACAAGTGGGATCCCTTCCTGGAGATTGACAAGCTCGACGCCGCCGACAATGCCGTCGCCAGCGGCGACATTGAAAAGGAAAAGGCCGTCGAGGCTGCTCTCCACGAGGACTCTCCCTACGCCGAAGTCCGCGCCTCGGTAAGTTCTCTCTCTCTCTCTCTCTCTCTCTCTCTCTCTCTCTCTCTCTCTCTCTCTTGTTGGCGCAGTAGAAGCCAAAGCCAGAGTCGGACAAAAAGGCTTCACGTATTCTGACCAACGTCCACAGGTCCAACCGTTCGACGACCCCGATCTGCCCGTCAACACGATCCGCGCGTGGACCATCGGCGCCGTCATGTGCACCATCGTCGCCGCCTGCAACATCCTCCTCGGCCTCCGCCGCTCGCCCATCACCATCACGTCGACCGTCGTCCAGTTGATATCGTACCCCGCCGGCGTGTACTGGGCCAAGGTCATGCCCGACGTGAGCTTCGGCCTGTTCGGCCATGAGCTCCGGCTGAACCCGGGGCCCTTCAACGTCAAGGAGCACACCGTCATCACCATGATGACGGCCGCCGGGTCCGCCGCCAGCTACGCCATCGACATCCTCCTCGCGCAGGAGCTCTTCTACGACCAGTTCTTCGGCTGGGGCTTCCAGGTGCTGCTCATCATCTCGACGCAGGCCATGGGCCTCGGCATCGCCGGCATCCTCCGGCGCTACCTCGTCTGGCCCGCGGCCATGGTGTGGCCGGCGACGCTCATCACGACGACGGTGATGCACTCGCTCCACGACCACTCGTCGTCGGACCCGGCCCTCACCAACGGCTGGAGGATCGGCCGCTACAAGTTCTTCCTCATCGTGGCCGCCGCCACCTTCGCCTGGGAATGGATCCCCGAGGTGATTGCCCAGTTCCTCCAGATCTTCACCTTTGTCTGCTGGATCGCGCCGCAGAACGTCGTCGTGAACCAGGTGTTCGGCGGCCAGACGGGCCTCGGCCTGCTGCCCATCTCGTTCGACTGGAGCGTCATCTCCGGGTACCTGTTCTCGCCGCTGCAGACGCCGGCCTTTGCCATCGCCAACGTCGGCGCCGGCATCGTCGTCATGATGATCGGCTGCATCGGCCTCGCCTGGGGCGGCCCCGAGTTCTACCGCTACCTGCCCATCAGCGCAAACTCCAACTTTGACCACTACGCAAAGGCGTACAACACGAGCCGGATCCTCACGCCCGACTTCACCTTCAACGAGACGGCCTACGAGCAGTACTCGCCGCTGATCCTCGGGCCGGCCTTCTCGCTGAGCTACGGCATGGGGTTCGCCGGCCTCGTCGCGACGCTCACGCACGTGGCCCTCTTTTACGGCGGCGACATCGTCGACCGCACGCGCTCGGCCAAGCACGAGGAGGCCGACGTGCACCTCCGGCTCATGCGAAAGTACAAGGAGGCGCCCGAGTGGTGGTTCCTCGCCATGTTCGTCGTCAGCTTCGTCTTCGGCATGGTGGCCTCGCAGGTCTGGCAGACGCACCTCACGTGGTGGGCGTATCTCATCTGCATCCTCATCGGGGCATTCTTCATCCTGCCCGTCGGCATCGTCCAGGCCGTCACGAACCAGCAGACGGGGCTCAACGTCGTGACCGAGATGGTCGTCGGCTACATGACGCCCGGCCGCCCCGTCGCCATGATGCTCTTCAAGTCGTGGGGCTACATGCTCTGCTACAACGGCCTGCAGTACGTCCAGGACATGAAGGTCGGCCACTACATGAAGATCCCGCCGCGCACCATGTTCGCCGCCCAGACCTTTGCCGTCGTCTGGCTGTCCGTCGTCCAGATCGCCGCCTACAACTTCCTGCGCGGCAACATCGAGGGCATCTGCACACCCACCCAGGCCCAGGGGCTCACGTGCCCGCAGGCCAAGACGTTCTACAACGCCAGCGTCATCTGGGGCGTCATCGGGCCGAGGAAGATGTTCGGCGCCGGCCAGCTGTACTCGTGGGTCAACTGGTTCTGGCTCATCGGCTTCGCGTGCCCCGTCGTGCAGTACTTCCTCGCGCGTCGTTACCCTCGCAGCATGCTCCGCTACGTCTTCTTCCCGGCCATCTTCGGCGCCGCCGGTATGATTCCGCCGGCGACGACCTGGTGGCTGGGACAGTGGGTTATCGTCGGTCTCATCTTCAACTGGTGGATTCGCGGCCGCTTCTTTGGCTGGTGGAGTAAGTCTTGTTCTTTTCTGTTCATCGTGTCTTCCTGGGACGACAGAGCTAACAGTTCGTCTTCAGCTCGCTACAACTACGTCCTGTCTGGTGCCCTCGATATCGGAACCGCTCTCTGCATCGTCGTCTCCGGCCTTGCTCTGGGTCTGTCCAACACCCACTTCCCCGACTGGTGGGGCAACACGGTGCCCTTTGACAACCTCGACAGCGACGGTGCCGTCACAAAGGTGCTTCCCGACGACGGGTCCTTTATCGGTCCTTCGTCGTGGTAGAGAGAGAGATGGGGCGGCAGACATTCTGGCCGTGTTTAATGGATGACGTACATGTAATGCGTGGCGATGATAGAGACGGGGGCTGTTGACTGCTCCTCGCCACAGTTGAGCGTTTGGTATATAGTGGCTATAATCTCTATCTTTACGAACCAAGATATCCCTTCTTTTACGAATACAGCGGTGATTTCTATATATCGAATATGAATTCTATCTTTATAAACCAAGATATCTTGAAATAAAACTAAAACTTCCATGTACTAAGTTACTAACTGGAATTTCCATCTTTACAAACCAAGATATCCCCTCTTTTACGAATACAGCTGCGATTTCTATATATTAGCTTTGATTTCTGTCTTGACGAACTCAAAACTCTCTTCTTCTACAAGTAAAGCTGTAGTTCTATATCGTGTACATGATTGCCATCTTTACAAACTAAGATATCCCTTCTTTTACGAATATAACTGTAAATTCTATATATTAGCTTTAATTTCTCTCTCTACCAACTAAAAAATTCTTCTTCTGCGAGCAAAGCTGTAGTTGTATATATTAGCTTTAATTTCTATCTTTACGAAAAAAGACATCCCTCCCTTTACGAATACAGCTGTGATTTCCATACAGTAACCAAGATTTCCATCTTCACAAACAGAGATATCCCTTCTTTTACCAATAAACCTGCGATTGTCCGAGTCCCATCGTCATCGTGTCACTCTCAGAGATGGGGTTCACCTCAGGTCGAAACGGAAGCCATCGTCTGATTCACATTCTGCGCGAGTCAGATATCTCAAGCCCTGGGATGACTCTATCCAACAGTAAACACACACGCCAACGGACCTCTCAGGCCAAGCGGTGTGCAGTGGAACGTGGATGATGAGCAAACCACAACTACTAAGCTTCCAAACATGCATCTTGACCGAGAACGACCGACTCTGTATAACCAACAGTGTTCAGCTACACCAACTCTGTAGGATCAGCAGTAATTACTCAGCTACACCAACAAGGGACGAAGATACAAACGCTGCCATCAGCAGACCCAAAGTTCAAGGACTTGGCGAGGGGTTGATTTGCCCATGTCGTACACGCAGCAGCCCCCCCGAGAATCCGCTTCCTCGCCGCCCCGACGAATGGGCGGTGCAGCGACCCTGACGTTTGGCATCTTGGCGACGCAGGGGGCAATGGAATGGATGGTGTTTTCCACCCACACACACAGAGAGAACAGACTTACCACGTACTATGTAGTCAGCACCAACCGCGCGCCAAGGAGAGAGCCGAGGTCAACCGTCAGCGTCGGCCAAGAACCACCAAGAATGCCCGTCAGCCATACGCAACAGCGCCGAGGAAGAGTGCTTCTTGGGGGAATGGGGGCTGGTCTAGTTCTTGTTTGTCGCGGAGGCATCGTCATGTCGCCTTTCTCTGCCGCCCCGGCCCCCATCCGCTCACCACTTGAAACGAAACAAAGCAGCCTGTGCTGATGGAGAATATCAGTCTTGTGGATGCGAGCATGCCATCCAGGGGACGGGTGTTGTGCGTATATAAGTGCTGCGTTGATGTCTGGAATCTGGATGATGATGCTTCTTGGGACAGCTTTCCACATCGTCCAAGTTGTAGTCGTCACACACAACACAGACACCGTCCGCCCATCATGAAGTTCCTCTCGGCATTCGTCACCCTCGCGGTAGGCGTCGGTGCACACTCGGTGATGCAGCAAATCTCCGTCAACGGCAAGCCCCAGGGCTACCTCAAGGGCGTGCGCGCGCCCGACTCGACGGACCCCATCATGGACGTCAACGACGCCCACTTCTCGTGCAACAAACACATCGCGCACAAGGACTCCAGCATCATCACCATCCCGGCGGGCGCCTCCGTCGGCGCGTGGTGGGGCCACCGGGTGCAGGAAACGCCGCCGCCAAACGACCCGGAGCAGCCGATTGCGGACAGTCATAAAGGTGTTTATTCACTCCGTCGAACTGTTGGCACCCATGGCTATGGATAAACGAGAGCGAGATGACTCACATGCGTTGTAAAAGGCCCGATCCAGGTGTACCTCGCCAGGGTCGACGACGCCGTCAACGCGGTGCCCGACGGCTCGACCAGGTGGTTCAAGATATCCGAGTTCGGCTACAACCAGACGCACTGGGCCGTCGACGTGCTGCGGAACCCGAGCCGCAACGGATGGTGGTACTTTCGGATGCCCGAGTGCGTCAAGGACGGGCAGTATCTCATGCGCGTCGAGATCCTCGCGCTCCACGAGGCGAACGAGCACGGCAAGGCCCAGTTCTACATGGAGTGCGCGCAGTACGTTGCCGTCATGCCCCCCGTGAAATGGTTTTGTACGGAGAGAGTGTGTCTGATACTGTGACAGAATTCGAGTGACTGGCGGGGGTTCGAGCACCGGAAGCAATTTTGCGACGTTCCCGGGGACGTACAAGGCTGACGACCGCGGCATCTTGGTCGATATTTACAACGATGCCGGCCTTCCGGATAACAACCACCAGGACTACCAGATTCCGGGACCTAAGAAGCTTACATGCTGATGCTGATGCTGGGCAAGAGTTTGTGTGGGAGGATGTGGTGGTTGAGTTTGGTGCGGGTGTTTGGGAACTTGTTTTTTCACAGCTAGATACCCTGATTTGGTATGGCAGTCTTTTTATTTACTATTTATGCCTTGGACATGCTAAGACTTGGCCTTTAAAGTCACGAATTGGATTTGAGCACAAGTCATTTCAACTTTGTTCACTCCCAAGATGAACTCCTCAGCACGCATACCGCAACCGCAATCATATCCTCTCAACCACCATTCCGCAAGTCCGTCTTACTGCTCAGGTCTTACTGCCCAGGCGCCAGCTGGATGTTGTACTGCAGCTCCAGGTCGGCCTTGGCGTCGCCTGTCCTCTCGGTGAATCTCACAGTGAGAGCATCCTTAACCGCAAACACGGAGTCGTCGTCGAGGTACTTGGACTTTTCATCAAAGATTTGCGTCGTCACGGGCTTGAAACCCTGGGACTGGACCTGAGAGTAGTGTCAGCAACATGTCGGCAAACCGAAGTTCGGGACCGAGTCTCACAATGAGATGGATGTGGGCAGGTCTGTACGGATGGCGGTGCAGCAGGCTCAGAAGTTTCCCTGCTGGGCCGTCGTCGGGAACCTTGATACCAGTCAGTAAGACGACATCATCAGTTTAACCAAGCTGGATCTCACAGGATACGGCGTCGGTCGTAAGCAGTAGAACCCATAACGACCCTCCTCGTCGGTGAAGAACTTTCCGCGCAGGTTGTGCTCCGGCTGGTCGGCGTCCTGCTGCTCGTACAAACCTGTGGCCGATTGGCAAAACAGCACACTCACCCATGAGGTTGTCGAACGTCAAAATCTCACCGTTGGTCGAGGCCTGCCACACGTCAACCGACGCCTTCGCCACGGGCTCCCCCGTGTTGGAATCCGTGACCCGGCCGTACACGAAGGCCACCTCGGCGTCGTCCGGGCACGCGAGGACGATGCTGCCGCCGTTCTCGCGGGTAGGCGTGTCGGCGCGCCAAAACGGACCGAGGATGGCCGTCGCCGTGCCGGGGTTGCCGTTCTTGACCGCCACCCTGTTGGTGATGTCGTCTACCAACCTGGGAAGTTTTACGCCGTCAGCTGGCTTACAATGGAAGAAGTCAAGGGTTGCAGAGTGTGGGTGATGTGGGCGAGCTCACGATTCCAGTCCGATGACGTCGCACAGCAGCTGGCCCTCGTTGCGGCGGTCGTCGCTCATCTGGCCGGCCCAGTTGATCATCTGCACGCCCGCCATCCACTCGTCCGTCGTCAGGTCGACCTCGCGCGCAAAGTCGTGGACGTGCTGGATAAAGGACGCCAGCACCTGGCGCAGTCTGGGGTTCGTCTCGTCGCCCATGGACGCAATGACTCGCTTGGTGAAGTCCTGGCCGAGGCCCTCGTGCTGGCCGTCACTGTTCTGTAACGAGCCCATTGTGAGTGACGTGGAGTTGATTGCCGTGTGTTATTCAACGTGAGCGTGTAGCTGTTGTATGAGAATGGGGACGTAACTGAGGCCGTAGTCGGTAGTCGTCGTCTTCTTTGTCCTGGTGGAGGCGAGACTTGTTATCACATTCCAACGACGCCAACACGTATCCGTATTCCGTATTCCCCCTTGCCAACTGAACCAACTGCTTTGTAATTTGCACGTGCTCTCTGACCGTTCCCATCGGGCAACGGCCGCCGAATCCATCCCGGTTCCGGGGGTATGCTTGAACATAAGATCCACTGGGCCTCTTTTTCGGATACGGGGGAGTTCGACATGGACGGTTTGTTTCCCGACGTACGTTTGTCGAGATCTCCCTTCGACAAACCTCTTCTGATGCCTGTCAAGGAACTCTGGCTGCTGATCTCTCGCCTTGTCCAGAGACTGTGAGCACCGCACTGCTCGTCGGCAGCGGGACGTCACGCGCGGGACAGGTGCTGGCTGATGTGACCCCTGCCATGGGATGATGGGATCGTGATGACTGTCGGCAGCGACCTAGACGTTATCCGACAATGGACATGGGATGAGGAACAGCTGTCAGAGGGAGGACATGATGGGCATGGTCAACCCTACTGAGTAGATGGTGGAGGGGGTAGACTGACAGATGTTTCTGGGCCACTGGCAATGGCCTTCAGCGCACTCGCCAGTTCCGTCTCTCCGAACGGGATAGTCCTGGTTCTCTTTTCAGCTTCAGTGGGCAAGTTGATTGTGCCGAGGACGAGGTCCAAGATGCGCCTCGTCTCGTCGACGGCAGAGTACCGCATTCCCGACATTTTGCCAGATCCAAGGCGGTACATCCAAGGCGGTACTGAGTATTGCTTTGCCGGGCCCGGGAATGCAAACCAGGCTCGGCAAGGCGTCTATGATGCTCGTGGTGATGCTGGCAATCCAAGTGAGTGATGTTTGCTCTCAAGAGCCAAGGGTATATATAGACCGTATAGCCATACCCGACCATGACATCTTCATACGGCCATCACGTGGGGAAGCAGCCTCCCACCTCGAGATACCCAGTAAAAAGGGTTACCGGCTTTCCTTTCCGGGCGTCACATCACCACCCACAGTCGGTTCGTCCATGTGATTCGTGAGCAGCTTGCGTGACAGAGACCAACCACTCCAACGTCAGACCCGCATCGATGATCGGAGATGTATCGGGTGGCCACGGATGCCCAGAAGCAAACATGCATAATCACTACGTACGAGGAGAAAGAAACAGCGCCTCAGAGCGGCATCTGGATTGGCCCGGTGAACCCGACTCCCGAAGCCAATCGGAACCAGGGTCCTCGGCGCCAGCGGAGCGTGTTGGAGGCAACGGTGGGCGTGCTCGGACTCCGGAACTCGGCGGGCTGGTCCGTCTCCGTGTTTGATCGTCTTGTCGGATGAGGGTTGTTTGGCTTCATGTCGTGTCGGATGAGGGACTCGCCAAGAAGGTCAGACTCGATGCGAGAGTCGTTGGACATTGGACGGATGAGAACAGGTAGAGCCTTCTTGGACAAGTCATGGCCATCTTCAGAATCACGGAATCATGGACACGTCGATGAAGGGACGTGACCGCTCAGGATTCGGTCCCCTGCTCACTCTACATGGAATGCCGAAAATGCGGGGAGGACTCGGGAGAGGAGAGGGTTCGTTTCGTCACGGAGACGCTGCGATGCTGAGATGCAGAGTCCCAGACCCATTGTCGCCCGGCTTCTCGGCTCTCAGAATGGGTCACACATGGGCAGAAATGCCTCACGATTGCAAAGTGTCGCGAAGGAGGGACCGTGAGATATCTCAACGCTCTCTGAGCAGACGACACGAGGCGAGTGTGACGGTCATTGTGCAGCTCTGCCGCCTGGGTGATTATTTATGCGGCCCAGATCCCAACCAGGGTCCCAGGGTCCCAGGGTCCATGGATGATGGAGTGATGGCCATTGATTACGATTATGCATGAGATTAAAAAGGAACCCGTCATTGGTCCATCTCTGCCAAGTATGGCCGAACTACTGCCCTTCCTTGATCTCCGTCGTGACTCGATCTCCATCGTGATTCGTGACTCGATCTCTTCTCTGCCCTTGGATCTCTGGCATCCTGGATACTCCGTCAAGGGAAACGCAAAATCCGGGGAAGACTATCCATACCCAGGATAACCCTGGACGGCAGAACACGGCCTTTATCCGCAGAAACGCAAAGCTGAAGCTGCTGGGCCGCGTCAGCGAGAAATCCTCCGAACTCGCAGTCATCCCGTCGTCTTCCACTGCCTACCATCGCCAGCTTTCCGCATGAGTCGACAGCCCCGACGTCTGAACGTGAGTGAGTCTCGCTCAAAGCCACTTCGAGCCAGAGGTATGAGGCGAGGCGAGGCGAGGTGTGACTAGACGCAACCCAACGCAACACAACGCAACCCAACGCAACGCAACGCAGCCTTCATCATGCCAACGAAGAGAGTGCGCCTCAGCGACCGCCGCAGATGCGTCAAGGCCTGCGGGAACTGCAAGCGGCGCAAGGAACGTTGCGATGGCCAGCAGCCGTGTAGACGATGCGTGATACGCCGCGTCGAAGCAGACTGCGTCTTCACCGGTCCTCCGACGGAATATCCTGCCGAGAACTCGAACTCGTCGTCGTCGTCGTCGTTGTCGTCGTCCATCAGGACCCCGAATCGCATTCCGCCGCCAGCTGCGAGTCCTCCCAGCCGGCACCTCTTCCACTCGTACGCTTCGACGGCCTCGCTCCACGGCTCTGTCGTGTCGCCAGGCCATCACCAGCACCAGCACCAGCACCAGCACGAGCACGAGCGACGACCGTCCTCACCATCGCACGTCTGCCACGTATCGCCGGGCACCGACGTCCCGCAGCTCTCGCGGCTCATCGGCGACGGACGGGGCCGCTTCATGTTCATCGGCGACGCGGCCAACCTGGCGTTCCTCAAGGTCATCCGCCGCCTCGTCCGCGACCGCATCGGCTCGTGCCTCTTCACCGACGACCCCCTGCGCCACGTCATGGTCGAGGCCACGCCCGAAGGCCGCCCCAGATGGATCGTCACGAACCCGGCCGACATACCGCCCAAACCGAGCGCCGACGAGGCGAGGTACCTGCTCCGCTGGTATCTGCGCGCGACCAACTGCATCCTCGAGACCTTTGACGAGACGCGGCTGCTCGGGGACCTGGAGAACTGGCTCCGCGGGGACGCGACGAGCCTGGACGACGACGCCATGAACTGCATCTTCTACCTCGTGCTCGGCATCGGCGCCCAGCGGTGTCCGGACGACCGCGACGTCGTCGCCGAGCGCTACTTCAGCTACGGACGCTTCCTGGCCGTCGTCTTCGCCATGGAGAACCCGACCTACAACACGGTCCGCAGCTACGTGCTCATCACCGTCTACCTCCTGGGCGCCTCGAGGCGGAACTCGGCCTTTATGCACCTCGGCGTCGCCGTCCGCGCCGCCTACGCCCTGGGCATCCACCGCAGAGACGACACCGAGTCGCTCTTCGCCGTCGAGGAGCAGGACGCCCGCGACAGGTTGTGGAAGGCCCTCCGCGTGCTGGACCTCTTCCTCAGCGCCTCGCTCGGCCGCCCGCTCGCGACGCTGGAAACGAGGGACACGTCGTCGTCGGCCGCCGCCGACGGCTACTCGGCGTCCCTGGATCTCTGCGCCATCTTCGAGTCCATCCTCAACGACGTCTACGCCAGGCGCATGGTCACGCCCGACACGCTGGAGCGCAACAGCGAGCGGCTCCGCGGATGGGCGGCGAGGTTCGCGGATGGTCTCTCCGCGGACGGCATGAAACCCGGTTCGCACATCGAGGGCGACGACGGCGAGAGGTATCCCAACATTGCGCTGTACCACATGAAGGAGGCGTACTACTGGAGCATCATGCTGCTCTCGCGGCCCTTTCTCATCGACTACGTTTCGCGGCTCATCGCGAGGGTCCAGACGACGCGGACCTGTGGCGGCGGCGGCGGCGGCGGCGACGACGATCCGCCCGTCTCGTCGCCCTCGGAGCGGCTCCTCGTCCACGCCTGCGTCGACTCGGCGATACGCACCGTCGACCTGCTGTCGGGTCTCATCACCGACACCAACGTGTCGAAGCGGCACCCCTTCATCATCAACTCGGTCTTCGTGTCCGCGATGGTGCTGGGTCTGGCCGTGTTCGGCGACCTGGACTGCACGTTCCCCCTCAACAAGAACCTGTCGGTCGCGCGGGCGCTGCTGGACAAGTTCAGCCGGTACGACCGCGTCGCGAGCAGGGACCTCGCCATCGTCGAGTACCTCCAGGGCGCGTGCGCCTTGTACGCGGAGAACCGGGCCCAGAGGAAGATGGAGTGCCAGGGCGCGCTCATCGGCGAGCTGTTTGGCAGCGTCCACGAGGGCGCGCACCACACGTCGTCGTCGGATGCCATGAAGTTCGGCCCTGCTGGCGGAGCTCACCGAGACGTGCGGAGTTTCGTTCCGAGGTTACACAGCATGTCGGATGCCGGGGACGGGAGCAGTTTGGACCAGAGCGTGTCCGCGGCGACGGCGACGGCGGCGGTGGCGGGGAGTGTCGACGGGCAGCAGCATGCTGGCGGCGTCGAGGTTGGTAGGGGGCAGAACGTGGCGCAGGCGTTGACGCCGTCGACGGACATGATGATGCCGCTCTCGCCCAGGACGTTGCTCTTCGATTCGTACAGTCACGACATGCCCTTCTTCCCGACGATGGATGCCAGCATGGCGCACATGGGGTACGCGGAGGAGATGCTCATGTCAGATACCGGAGCCATGCTCGAGCCTCCGTGTTGATGAGACGTACGAGGAGCATTACTGATGATGACGAGTATTGACTTGTGTATGGGAGTTTGTTCCTGCGCGGCACTGTTTAGTAGACCACTTTTGCGGTGAGATCGAGGAGATACGGCGAATGCTTGTCAGGCAGATGTATGTACGGCTATTGGTCTGTCTTATAGTCTTGTTGTGTGTATGGAATGATTGGGTTAGCAGCCAGTCATGTTTAAGTCCATGACTCGGAAGCTGTGTTACTAGACTCTCTCGGCATTTGAAGCCTAAGCTAATTAGTCTTTTTGGTCACGGGTTGGATATTGCCTTGAGTCTATCGGGTAACCATCACTTGCAAAACTTTGGCAGCGAATATGAAGGATCAACGCTAGCTAATATCAAGGATGGCTGGCTGGGCACGTAAAGACATATCATCAACACTGGGTAGGATTATTCCATTCCTTGAGAGCAAAGATAGAGCACGTACAAAACACGGCATGAGTACTTTTACCCAGCAGCAACCCAAAGCCGTCTTGGGTAGTACGACTTCAAGGTGTTGGAACGGAAAAGAGTAGATTAAATACATTACATGACTCACATTACCGTCTTCATGACTCGATATGGTTGATGCCACGCCATCAGTTGATCTCACCAGCAGATCGTCTCAGAACCTGCGTGACAAGGTCCGGCTTGATCATAAAAGGCGAGTGTCCGGTATCCATGCGCTCAACCACGACGTCGACCCCGGAGCCCTCAATCATCAGCTCCTGCGCAACCGTGGGAATCGCGTTGTCCTGCTCGCAGACGATACAAGTCACCGGCACGTCTCGCCACGCGGCGTACGTCACCTTGCTGAAGAAGGTCCGGTAACTGTGACACTTTAAACGCAGCGCAGCCTCCCGGGCCGCGTCTTGGTCAAAGTCGTTGTAGAGGATATCTTGCGGGTTGATGGGATTCACAACCATGTCGTCGTGCGATACCACGAGCCAAGGCATCGCTTGTCCGCGGAACAGATCAGAGAGCGAGGTTCCTTGCAAACCCCAGGTAAGCTTACGTCCCCATCTCTCTCAAAAAAACAACTCGGACGATGGATTCCTTTTAACCACGAGAAAGTCTAACCTTCGGGCACCATAAAGGCGGCGCAAAAGACCAGTCGGACCACACCCCCAGCCCTGCCCGCGGCGCGGCGGCTCGTCCTGTCGAGGCCCCGACACGCCTCGCAGCCGACGAGGCCGCCGTAGCTGTGCATGAACAGCACCACGTCGTCCCCGCGATCCGCGGCGCGCTCGATTGCCTCCCGGGCCGCCGCGGCGTCGGGTTGGAAGTCCGCGAGCGGCGGGTCTGCGCCAAGGGAGGGCAGCTGGACGCACTGGGTACGGTAGCCGAGGGCCTCGAGCCGGGAGGTGACGGGTCGGAATGTGGTTGTGCAGTGCCAGGCGCCGGGGACGAAGACAAAGCTTGGCCTGGCCGACATGGTTGTGAAGACTGCGCGAGGTTGAGACGGACAGGGTCTACTTGGACATTGGACCTCGGCTCGGGTATGTGATGGGGTTGTGGCGGTTATTTTGTGAGCCCGGCCGACGACGGAGTTGCTGTCAAGAAACGAGTGATCACTTGAAGAATAGGAAGATGCTCTCATGGCGCCCTTGTGTATGTCTAGTCTCTGCAACCTTTGATACGATGACTGTTACACTTGGCCCAAGAAGAGGGTTGCCAACAGTGACACCAAGACATCTGAAATGTCAGATCGTTCGTGCAATAATAGCCTGATAGCCATCCTCGTGTGAGCGGACCATCGAGGATCTCGCGTGTCTAGGACGACAGCCTCTGGTCCTACGTGCCCAATGGCAAAGCCAGGATTGGCCACCATCCACAACCACATGCTCGGATGGGAGTTTCGGACTGGCTCTTGGAAAAGGCAATCTAGGATGTGCTCCCTTTTCTCATCCCGCTTACCCCTCTGCGGGTATGCAAGTCCGGGGTCAAGGCAGCCGTCATCCGAAAACGTCGTCGGCTGCTGGGTGAACCGTGAAGCAGCAAGCTACCCAGCCGCTCCAATGCCCATTGCCGAGTCCGAGCTGCATCATGCAGGCTGCCCGCAACCCGAGGGCGTGATCCTACGCACGTGAACCAAGGCCGGGGAGGTGACAGAGGCTTGGTTTGTTTGCAGGAACGCTCTGCCGAAAAAACGATCGACGTTGTGAGGCTCTGTTCTTGGTGGACCGCAGACGCAGGAAGCCGATATAGCAACATCATGATTCACAGCTCCATCACGAAGGACGTCATGGAGCGTCCGAGTAGCCGTGGTACCTTGGTCTGGACACATGGGACACTGGTAACGATGCTGCAAGTTCCTGTGTGTGATGATCGGTCATGGCTGGGCCGAGCAGGCTGGGCCAACGTTTACTCGCCAAACTCTCGGACTTTTAACGCATCAGACACAACCTTGTACGACATGTACGAGTCTGCATTTATACCAGCGTCAGTCCCCTTGGGCTTCTCTTCGGCCACAGACTAGAGTCTAGAAGCTGTACATCACTCAAAGCGAACCTCTCCAGTCCCTCGTCTTGTGTCACGAACGCACGGAATCCTGACGTGACCTCTTCAAACATCGTCTGAACTTCCTCTCCCACAGCTCGTAACTCTCCACAGCTCGTACGTCACCTCCAAAGACCACTTCACACATCCATCACAGGAAAGTGAGGAAACGATGCCCCCTCCGCCAGAATTCACCCGCCCGCCAACCAAACCCTTCACCATCGCCGTCGTGGGCGGCGGCATCGCCGGGCTCACGCTCACGCTGCAACTCCTCCTCCTCGGCGTCCCCGTCACGCTCTACGAATCGGCCCCGCGGTTCGGCGAGATCGGCGCCGGCGTCTCCTTCGGCCCCAACGCCCTGCGCGCCATGTCGCTCATCTCGCCTCACGTGCGCCAGGCCTTCGAGAACCAGGCCACGTACAACCAGTCGGCCGACCACCGCCGCGTGTGGTTCGAGTTCCGCTACGGCGAAACGTGCGACGGGCGCCGCGCCGAGAACGAGCTGATCCACCGCCTCGAGTGCGACAACGGCCAGACGGGCATCCACCGCGCGCACTTCCTCGACGAGCTGGTCCGGCTGCTGCCCGAGGGCGTGGCGAGGTTCGGCAAGCGCGCGGTGGGGTACGCGGACGACGGCGGCGAGGGGGGCGTCACGCTGCGGTTCCAGGACGGGACGACGGCGAGGCACGACGCGGCGGTGGCGTGCGACGGTATCAAGTCCCGGATGAGGGCGGCGCTGCTCGGGGAGGACAACCCGGCGTCCAAGGCGGTGTTCTCGGGCAAGTATGCGTATCGTGGGTTGGTGCCCATGTGCCAGGCGGAAGAGGTGCTCGGCGAGAAGATGGCCAAGAACAGCCAGGTGTACATGGGCAGACACGGGCACATTCTGACCTTTTCGATTGCCAAGGGCCAGACCATGAATGGTGAGTTTCTTTTGTGCTCGCTCCATGTGTAGAGGGTTCTGTTGTTGGACTGACGCCCTGTCTAGTCGTGGCTTTCCGCAGCGCGGACGACTGGAAGCCGGACGACTGGGTCGTGCCGGTCAACAAGGAGGACATGGTGGCCGACTTTGCCGGCTGGGGCGAGCAGGCGCGCGACATCATCCAGATGATGCAAAAGACCGACGTCTGGGCCCTGTTCGACCACCCGCCGAGCCACACGTACTACAAGGGCCGCGTGTGCCTCCTCGGCGACGCGGCGCACGCCTCGACGCCGCACAAGGGGTCCGGCGCGGGCATGGCCATCGAGGACGCCTACGTGCTCGGCAACCTCCTGGGGCTGGTGGCCGGCCGCGAGGATCTCGAGTCGGCGTTTGCGGTCTACAACAAGATCAGAAAGGAGAGGTCGCAGCGGCTGGTGGCCGACAGCCGCGAGCAGGGGCGCCTGTACGAGCTGGAGTTGCACGAGGACCCCGAATGGATCGCGAGGAATCTGTCAACGCGCATGGACTGGGTGTGGAAGCACGACTTGGTTCAGGAGTTGGAAAAGGGGCGGCGGATGCTGGAAACCAAGGCTCAGCTGTAGTGGGCGATCAAGTTTGTCGAAAGAGCGATGATTTGCAGAAGTCTTGTATAATGGATCTCATCAAAAGTAAGCACCGATATTCGTAGGGTTGACGAGGTCGTTTGATACTTCTCAGAAGCTTGGCTGGCTGGCTGGCTGGCCGGTCTGGTTGATGTATCATGTTGAAAGCTCGCCTCAAGGGCTACCATGGGAATTGTCAAGATCCTAAGTGAGATATCAGGAGTATACTATTGGAAATGGTCACATGTGAACAAGTTGCCAAGTTGAAACGACTGAATTGACTCGCTACCAACTCCAGTTTAGAGATGCCATCTATCTCTATGCCAGTTCAAACCAGAACGAAAGAGGGAATCCTAAGCCACGCCCAAACTTTTCGCCAGCCTATATACAAACCTCACCCGGGTCTCCTCTGCAACCCATCTGCCACTCGGCCAAAGCGGCTCAGTCAAAGTGAATGCGCCACAGCTCCCTCGGAGAACCCGCGGTGAAGTCGCTGCGGGTGTGCATGGCCAGGATGTTGTCGCTGACGAGCATGTCGCCCTCCTCCCAGGAAAAGTACAGCGTGTTCCTGCGGTCGTGCAGCAGCGCGTCGATGACGTCGCACACTCCCGCGCTCTCCCGCCGGCCGAGGCCGTCCACCGTCACCTCGGTCGCGTCAAAGGCCGTCTTGGACTGCGGCCAGGGCTCGTGGTAGCGCAGGCAGGACTCGCCGGTGGCCGGGTGGGGTGTGACGAGCGGCAGGCCCGTCATCCTGGTCGAGTCGAAGGAGCTGGTCGTCACGCTCCAGGTGAGCTTCGAGAGCTCGTCGAGGGGCAGGTGGGACGGCAGGTTCTGGAAGACGAGGCGCGAGGGCGTGAAGAGGGTGAAGCCCGTGTCTTTGGGCGAGGGCGTCACCGAGGTGAAGAACTGGAACCTGCAGAGGTGGACGCCATTAGCTATCAGATCATCATCAGATACACACACACCAGGTGTGACTGTGACCCTGGGAGTGGACTCACCTGGGAGGGTTCGGGAGAAGCTTCTCGGTCCCGTCCTCTTGGGCGACCTTGTGCGTCTTGAACAGGCCGTCAAAGTGAAAGGGCATCCACTCGGCAGAGAGGACGTTGTTGAGCCCGCGGGTGTCGGCGCCCTGGTCCTTGACCTCGAGGACGAGACCAAACTTCCACGGCAAGGGGGAGCCGAACTCGTCAGACTTCTTGACAAACAGGTCGCGGTCCTTGGTCTTGGAGAAGCCGCGCATGACGACGGGGGAGTTGACCTCGGCCAGCGCGCGGACCCTCTTGGCGTCGACGTCGTGGATCGAGAGCTTCTTGGGGCCGGCGGCCGGGCGGATGACGATGCCGCAGGGGTACAGAGGTTCAAAGGTGACGTCCTTGTCCCACTGGTAGACGTCGCTCCTTTCGCGGAAGTAGCTGGGCCGGCCGTCCTCGTGGACGAGCTCGTACTTGACGTCGTTTTCGAACTCGGATCGCGGCCCGGCGACGACGGCGCCGCTGACGCCAAAGGCGATGGAGCAGTGCCAGGGAGTGGTGAAGTAGGTGGACGTCGGCAGCGGGCTGATGGGGATCTTGGTCTCGCCGACGGAGGGGTGGATGGACAGACGGATGTGGTCGCGGAAGTTCTCGCGGACCGCACGAGCAAAGGCCTGTGGTTTCTGGTGTTAGTCAAGCAAAGGGGACCGGGGACCGTGTGACACGTCTGGCGAGGATGGCTCACATCACCGCGCTGAAGCATCTGCTTGGAGATGTACTCGATGCCGGCCTTGAACTTGGTCTTGGAGCGGTCCTCTCCCACGGGGTAGACGTGGCGCAAGTCGGTCTCGAGGAACTTGATGTATCCGCGATATGTCAGGCACGTGTCCTCGTTCTTGGAGATCTCGTGGGAGGGATCGTAGTCGGCCCTGCCGAAAGTGTTGAGGAGCGCGCGGCGGAAGTTGGTGGCGTTGGCCACGTATGTGATCTCCTCGAGCTCGTTGGGGAGGTTGGCAAGGTGGACGAGATCCTGCAGCCGAGAGAACTGTATGTTGGACAGGCGCTTCTCGGCCGCGATGCCACGGAGAGTCTCCCCGTACGCCCAGACTTCCTTGTCGGGAACACCGAGCAGGTCTGTCAGACGAAGATGTGTGTGTTAGCAGCGCTCGACACCAAGAGGCTAGTGGCTGCCTACCATTGTACACCAGACCGTCGGAGATGATGGTCAGCTTCGCACCAGGCTCGTAAAGGTCCTTGATGGCGGAGCAGAGACCGTTGAGGTTGGCGAGAGCGAACTCGTCGGCCTTGTCGGGAAGGCGGCCGAGCACCTTGTCACGTGTGTTGGGAGACTTGAAGGGGAACGCGGGAAGACACAAGCGGATCTCGGCGCGGGACTTGACCTTGCGGTAAATCTGGGAGAGGAAGCCGAGTCTGCCTTCCAGCTCGGTGGTGGAAGTCTCGCTTGGACGTCTGAGGCGATACCTGCAGATGATGTCGAGAATGGTGGCAGCGGTGGTGAGAGCCTCCTCGTCCATCATGTGAGAGCCAACCTTGGAGAGCAGCTTGACCTCGGGCGAGGGCTGACGAGGCGGTGCTTCTATGACAGAAGGCATGCTGTGGGATAGAGGTCGTTGCTGCCGGTGGTGTCTGCAGAGAGGGAGAAGGGGTGTGGATATATCAGCGAGTATGGCTCGATAAAGAAAGGAGTTTAGTATACCAAGATACCACGTCGTAAAACAAAGTTCGAGTAGGGCTGTAGATGCAGCTTGAGTGTAACTCCAAGTGAGTGCAAGCCTGGTGATGGAGTAGCGTTAAATCCAACGACTTGGGAAGACAGGAGGCTTATATCCAAGAACCTCCTTCCTCGTGGGATCCTTGAATGCCCTCTAGGATTCGAAAGATGGCACACCATGTAAGGATACCAAGTATGCAGACTTCCACGTTCGGACGTGAACATGGCGCATGTGGAAAGGAACTGGTCCATCGTCTGGAGCAAGGAATCACGGCACTGCCGCACTGCCCGTGAGAGCAGAGAGCTGCATCAGGTCACATCTGACCATGCTCCTTTTTTTTCCTTTCCCCCAGTCCATGATGGAAATAACCATGTTCGGAGTGTGGCCGCTGGCTCCCGATGAGTCCACTCCTTCTTGCTCCTCGGAATGTTTCCACGGTCGATTTACGGCCTGGCGTGGTGTTGCATTGCCACGGCCCACAACGGGGGGTTGGCGACGGTCGACGATACGGGGAACCAAGGGGATGGGGACGCTATTCGCAGATGGAACCAACAACAACATCATAAACGGGATCAAAAAACATCCGCCCAACTGCCTTGCCATGCAGCAGAACCGGCAGCAACATGCTTCATCGTTCATCGTTCCATCATCCATGCGGAACAGTCGTGTTAGCATGTTTTCTCCCCAGCAGCAGCAGGCGAGCGAGCCCATCGTCGATCGAGTCAGGGGTCGCCACTCCACCTCGAAACCCGGACACGACCAGGTTCGATCAGGAAAGTGTGACGTGCCAGGCTGCCAGCTACACGCAGTCAGGAACTCGTAGCAGGCAGTGGACTCCTATAGACGTGCATGCAGAATCTGGGCCAAGTCTACGTACGGATGCAGCATCAAACATGATAGCCAATGCCAGATGACCCACGCGCGGTATGGGATGATTTCATTCCCACCCTCCAGCTCACGCGGCCCAAAGGAGAGGATTGATCCAACTCGGACAGTCTCCATCTCTACTAATGACATGCCAGTATACATACTACGTAGTACGTAGTATTACAACCATCGACTCTGTACAGTCAGCCGCGCGGGATTGACGCCGAGGCAGGACGGATCACAGCCCGTCAGCTGGCGGATGCTCCAGTCTCGACTCTCGTGTGGAGGAGACGAGTCAAACCCCACACCAGGAAATCTAGCCACTCGACTTCTTCTTCGTCTTCTCCCCTAGCAGGTCAAGGATCATGATCCTCGGATTCCGCGGTACGTATACACAGACAGCAGTAACCAGCATATCCGTACGCAGCAAGAAGATGATGAAGGTGTGTTATGTGCTTGATTCCGTGGCGGCAGGATCCTCCCGCGGTGGTGGGGACCAGGAGTCAGGACCCCCGGAACCCATTCTCACGACGCCTTTCCCCATCCGATGAAAGGACCGGAGACGGTGCCCGGAACGACAAGGACTGGCCGCGGACAGAAGCGGGTCTGATTTCTTACAATGGCAGGTCGTTCCAGACACGGCACTGCGTAATGATATACTGCGTAGAGAAACGGGGCGTGCCACCGCCTGCAGTGCGACGTTGGCATGTCGTGGCATGGGAGCGCATTGAGATCGTCGGATATAGGCTATCAAGTATGTACAAAGCATTTCAAGTTTGTTAGGTGGGAGAGCACGTCCCGATGGATTGGTGAACATGCCGAGAGCGTTGCGGAGTGCATCCACACCCTTATTTTGCCTGAGTAGCTTGTCTTCTGTAGCATTCTTCAGTGTGCGGATCCAACGTCTCCATGTGAGGTCTCCACGTGAGGTCTCCATCCACATGAGAACACACTACGTACATGCCATGTAGCACATACCATGATGTACATAGCTTCCGTACGTGAATGCGGATAACAGCCCGGGGCCCTCCGATATCAGATGATCGTCGCGATATTCCTTCAAAGTCGGTCTCACCGGACTCGCCTCATGTACGGAGCTGCTTTCGGCGTCATTCAGCGTTGACCAGAGTCCTGATCTGGAGACCTCAAGCCCCCGGTCGTCAGATATCTTGTCAGACGGTTCCGCGCAAGCAATATCTGCGACCAAGTCAATATCTGTGACCAAGAAAGGCGACATCTCAGCTCCGCCCCTGATCTCATCGGCTTAGCAATCGGCAGTCGTTCGATTCGGAATTATTGCCTTTGTCCTGCTCCAGCAGATCTCTCCAGATCTCGTACCCGACATCTAGTGCCGAAAATCACATCTTTAGCTTGGATATCTTGGACCAACTCGACGGTTATCATCACTGCCTCAGCTCGCATCACAACTTCTTTCCTTCCTATCTGGGGTTCTCACCCATTCTCTTACTCACCCTCTCACTCACCCCCTCACTCACCCTCTCACCCACCCTCCCACTCATCCTATCACTCACACACATCATCTCCTTTCCCTCTGAGCTCTTACACCTCACCTTCCCTCATCACGCAAACCTCAATCGGCACAATGGGTTCCATTCCTCGTGATGAGACTCTGGTCGACTTGACCATCATCGGCGGTACGTCTCGTTCGGCTCCGAGCCTCGTGTCGGCGCAGATCTCTAACCGGGAGTGATAGGCGGACCGACGGGTCTTCTCACTGGATACCTGGCCGAGCAGCTGGGTGTCTCCGTGTGTGTCATCGGTGAGTATGCGTACACGCTGCTGCGCGAAAGAGTCGGGACTCGGAACGCCTGGGCGTGGATGACTGACGCGCAATCAAGACAGCAAGGAGGGTCCCCTCGAGCTCGGGAGAGCCGATGCCATGAACGCTCGCACTCAGCAGCACCTCGAGGTTGTCGGCATCCTGGACGAGCTCCTCCCTCGCGGAATCACCTGCAACAGTGAGTCTCGCGACGAGCATCCTATCCTACATGCAAACTCGTTTCCCTGCTCACACCTCTCGCAACAGCAAGTTCGACCTTTGCCGATGGCGAGTTCAAGTCCCGCCAGAGCCATTGGTGGACCGGCCTGGAGCACGCCTTCCGCAAGAACTTCTTGATGCTCGGCCAGCCCGTCATCGAGGAGGCCCTGTCGGCCAGAATCAAGACGCCCATCTCGTACGGCGAGAGCGTCGTCGCCATTTCCGAGACCGAGGCCGGCGTCGTCGTCGCCACGAGCAAGGGCCGCACGATCCGCAGCAAGTACGCCGTGGGAGCCGACGGCGCGCGCTCGACGGTCCGCGGCGCCCTCGGCATCAGCTTCACGGGAACCAAGCCCGAGATGGTCTGGGCCGTGCTGGACACCTTCATCGACACCGACTTCCCCGAGTGCACCGAGATCATCACCTTCCAGCTCAACGGCCAGAGCCGCGTGTCGTGGATCCCCAGGGAGCGCAACATGGCGCGCTTCTACGTCCTCCTCGACGGCGACATCACGCAGGAAAAGGCCGAGGCTTCGATCCGCGAGCACATGGCGCCCCATCGGGTGGAATTTACGGCGACGGAGTGGTTCAGCACCTTTGACGGTAAGCCGCCGCCATCTCGTCCTCGTCGCCAGTCTCACGCTTAAGCGAGGCGCGGGGACGACAAGGCAAGACCTCGGACCTGGCTGACACGGCAATGTACAGTAAAGGAGCGCATTGCAGGAACCTTTGTTTCTCGAAACGGCGACGGCCGCATCGTCTTGGCGGGCGACGCGGCCCACGTCCACTCCGTCAACGGAGGCCAGGGTCTCAACACGGGCGTGGCCGACGCCTTCGCCCTGGCTTGGAGACTGGCGCAGGTCGTCACCAACGACAGGCTCGGCCCCGAGGCCGTCAACGACCTCATCAAGAGCTACGACGTTGAGCGGCGCACCGTCGCGCAGGGCGTCATTGACGTGGCCGCAGCTCTCGTCAGAGACACCATCAAGACGGCCAAGGAGTACGTCTCCACCATTGAGAAGAATGCCGGCTTCATCACGGGTAAGCTCATCTCACATGTGACATGTCGTCTCACACGGTCGAAATTCGTTCGTGTGGTCTGCGTACACTGCTCTACACCACACCACGTCAGACGAGACTGAGAGATGGCACTGCGATACAAGCGCTCGGCTAACTTGCTCCTCTTAGGCATGGGCGTCTCCTACGACGGCACGGGCTCGCCTCTGATCCAGGGATCAGCCCAAGGCATCTGGATCCCCGGAAAGCGGGCGCCGGACGTCTACCTCACGCCGGCGGGTGCTGCTGCTGCAGCTGATCAGGAACCGAAACGTCTGTACGAGTTGCTGGCGGGCAAGTACGGCAAGCACACGGTGCTCAAGATCGGACGAGGCCAGCAGCAGCAGCAGCAGCAGCAGCAGCAGCAGCAGAGCGGCAGCGGTTCCGCCGCGGCAGATGATCTCAAGGATGTGGCTAGAGTCTTTCGGGTCGCCCCCCACCAGGCGGAGACTCGTACGACGCAGGTCGCCGAGGAGGAGGAGGATTCTTCAGCTTCATTTACTGCTGAGTGGGCAGGTGCGGATGACGACTTTGCTGTCGTCGTCAGGCCAGACATGTACATTGGGCACGTCGGCCAGGGCGACGAGTGGAAGAGATACCTGGCGTACTTGACTCGGTAGACTGGTATGGGCAGAAACAGGGCGTTGATGTGGTTTTGGATGAGTCTTTTTGACACTACGGATGGGAGCGAAACGAAAAGCCATTGCAATCATTGGATTGGACACTATCAGTGTAGGGTTGTCGGGCCGGTTAAATGCTTCTTTTTTCTTGCTTTTCGTCATAGACATTGCCAACACACTGGTTGGATCTGAACCAATCGAAGTACACAGAGTGATGGGGGTTTCTGACTAAATAGCTTGTCAGAGAGCTAGATCCATCTCACCTCGCACCAGAAAGCGTCTTCGACCAAGTCACAGAATGCACCATCGCGAGTCAATCAGTCAGTCAGTCGGTCAGACAGTCAGAGAGCGAGAGAGCGAGAGAAACTCGGGGCCAATAATTACGGCAAATTCCGCTGCAAATCCTGGTAGTGAATGGAGACAGACCCTGGCCAGATTGCCGTTTGAATATTACAGAGCACAGACTACGGATACTGTGTACTCAGCAAGAGGCCGAAACTCGGAAGACGATACGCAGGCATCTGATAACGCAATGGGCACGGTCAACACCAGGTTCATCCCCATCTTCATGTAGGCGGTAATCGTACTCCATGGTTGCTGAATCTACAACCTAATCTCTAAACTGCCAACGACCTGCCACATCAGTACCAACTACCTCGACTGTGGGTTGGCTGGCTGGGGGAGTCCGCGTCCCATTTTACTCATGAGGTATGGAGTACTGAGTAACTACTACAAGTATGTACATGGTACGGATACAGCCCGGATTCCAGATTCCGTTCCGATGTTTCGGAACAGACGATAGGGATGTGGGATGTCGTCGGCCCCCAGGCAAGAGAGAGAGAGAGTGAGAGAGAGAGAGAGGGAGGGGGGACCCCTGGGCAGGGCATTCCCGGTTTCATCTTTTGCAGTGAAGACGACGAAAATATGTGGAACTTGAAAAAATTCTTGGCTACGGGACCGAAGACCCATGACGAGCAGCGTCGCGCAATGCCCGGGACCAGATAACGACAAATGGGACACATCAGATAATCTTGAATCGTCAGGTAACTTACTTGAAGGTTTTACTATTACTATGTAGTCGGCATCTCATCGTCCACGTTGTTTCCTCTCGGGAATAGAAACACGGCATCCGGATTCTCGCAAAAATAGACGCCAGGAGAGAGAAAGTAAAAGAGGAAGAAAATTGCAAAGCCCCCGCCAAGAAAATCCAATTGACTACGGACCATGTCCGAAGGAGTCAGAGTGGCCTCTTTTTCTTCTTGTCTCTTCTTCTCTCCTTCACCGCCCACCGTATACAGACGGCATCTAACCAGAATCGTCCAAGAATCGTCAATGGCAAACTCCACCATGCCGAAGTTTCGACGAGAAATCAGATGGAACTCTCCTGAACACCGAGATGTTTCGAAGGTTTTTCGCAACGTGAACTGGCTTCATCAACTGGGCAGCCCGCGGGCTGGCACCTCTCCGGGCACCATTTTGCGAGAGCTTCGTAAACGTTCGTAATCTTTGTTGCAGCACGAAAACGATCAGACATTACTTGCACGCCTATACTTGAAGGCGCGATATCATCATAACACGACCTTTCTGCATTCGCCCGCCAATACCTCCACCACCACCGCCGGACCACTACGATACTTATCTGCACTGGCGATCCTTCAACCAAAGTCGGCACTTTTCTGACACGGTTTTTTTCTGGTCATTGGGCGTCTGTAGCCTATTGTGCCAGCGATCGAGAGTAATCGCCTAATAACGACAACATCCCGGACCGCTGTAATACCTCATTGTCCAGCTGCCTCGGACTCATTCTCCGTGTAAGGCCTCGCCAGCCAAGAGAGCCTAGCCGAAATAGGGTAGCCGGCTGTGTCTGTCAGAAACAGCCATCGTATAATTCACGATTGGAAAAGATATCAAGTTACCTGAGCTTGGGGACATTCTGATAATCGGAAGCCAGCCGAGGCATGACCCTCTCGTCGGAGAAGGAAAAGTCCTCCGGGCTCGGAGACGGTACAGACCAGGAGGGCCTGGCTTACCCGTCATCCGGCACCGACGAAGAAACTGGCCTTGAGGATTCCTCTTCTCCATCGCCGCCTCCGGTGAAGCCGGCCGGACCTCCCGACGGTGGCTTGACTGCGTGGCTGCAGGTTCTCGGCTCGTTCTTTATCTACTTCAACACATGGGGTAAGTCTGAATCCCGACCTCAACATCCCATCCCCTGTACCGAATTCAGAGAATCGTGAACGCGAGATGGCCCGGGTTGCTGCTGTAAGAATGCAACCACACACTCGCGCTTACACGGCATGACTCTTGCCCTTGTCGTGCCATGCCATGCTATGCCAGGCCATGCCATGCCGTATGGGCCATTCCTTGCTCACGCATGGCTGCATAGTATTTGCATGAACACCATGTTCGCAGGATTCCCCCGTAGCATCACCATCACGCAAGGTCTTATCCCTACGCCGGATACTGTACTCGGAAAAATCCCCACGAACCTCCCGGCTGACTAGTTGACCAGGTCTCGTGGCTAGCTTCGGCACGTTCCAGGCCTACTACGAAGACGACCTGCTGCGGTCGTACTCGCCCTTCGCCATCTCCACCATCGGCTCGCTGCAGAGCTTCCTCATGGTCTTTCTCGGCTTCGTCGCCGGGCCCTTCTTCGACCTCGGCTACGCGCGCCAGCTGCTCTGGACCGGGTCCCTGCTCATCCTCGTCGGCACCGTCGCCCAGAGCCTCAGCGCCAACCTCTGGCTGCTGCTGCTCTCGCAGGGCCTCTGCGTCGGCGTCGGCATGGGCTGCCTGGCCGTCCTGGGCGTCGCCGTGCTCTCGCCGTGGTTCTCGACGAAACTGCCCGTGGCGACGGGTATCGCCGCCGCCGGGAGCGGTGTTGGCGGGTGAGTTCAGCTTCCAACCCTGTTCATCTGCTTGTATTTTCCCTTATTTCTCTTCTCCTCTCTTGAGGGGCTTCTTCCACAAACCACATGAAAACTGCGCAGAGGAACAAGAGAGACGGCTGACATTCCGCTTCTCACAAAAAGCCTGGTTCTGCCCATCATGTTCCGCTCTCTGGAACCCAGCATCGGGTTCCGCTGGACGGTGCGCTGCATGAGCCTCGTCGCGCTGACGACGCTGGGCGTGTCCATCGCGAGCATGCACACGCCCAAGGCCTCGCCGCGCCGGCGCGCCTGGATCGACAGGTCCGCCTTCCGCGACGTGCCGTACCTCTTGTTCGTGTGCGCGTGCTGCCTGGTCTTCCTCGGCATGTACACGCCCTTTGTCTACGTCCAAGGCTTCTCCCGGGCGACGGGCACCGCCTCGCCGCGCGTGGCCACCTACCTGCTGTCCGTCCTCAACGGCGCGTCGATTCTCGGCCGCACGATTCCCAACCTGTTCGCCGCTCGCCTCGGACCGATGAACATGCTGGTGGTCGCCGTGTTCGTCATGTCCGTCTCGGCGCTGTGCCTGACGGCCGTCGAGAGTGCGGCCGGGTTGATTGTCGTCGTCGTCTTTTACGGCTTCAGCAGCGGCAGTTTCTTCTCTCTGCAGCCGACGACGTTTACGCAGATCACAAAGGACAGGGACTACATCGGCACGAGGCTCGGCATGGCGTACTCGGTCATGTCGGTCGCCCTGCTGCTGGGTTCTCCCGTCGGGGGAGCTCTCGTGCGCCAGTTTGGGTACGACCGCGCCTGGATATGGGCTGGTGTTTGCTTGGCGCTGGGAAGCGTAATGATTGCATGTTCGCGAGGGGTGGCAAAGGGTTGGGGATTAAGACACAGACTATGATACCACTGGGCATAGATAGACGACTGCTTCGGAGCATACGATACTCACGATGGACTAGACGACACAACTCTGGACGTTTAATACGAGTAAAGATAATAGCGTTTCATGACGCCAGTATACACTCATCTAACCAAAGGACCACTGGCATAGCCTGGACAGTTTATTCGTGTGTATATTTAAGCCATGTCACATGAAGTATCCGTAATGCTCTACGCATGCGGCATGGCTGCAGACACCCGACAGCTATCCGTTATGCGAATTCTCATAGTTGCCTTCCACAGAACCCCTCGGAGCTGTCGACAATCCAGTGTCGTTTCAGGAAAGCCAACATCTGCGATTTATGCACAGTTGGCGGTACTGTTTGCCCGTCTAGGTAGCTTTATCGTCGAGCAAACCGTCAGCAGAGATGTCTCCACTTCTGAAGATTATCTTCTTGATGGGTCACGATGCAAAAGTTCTGATCCTCACCTCCACCTGGACCCGACCAAGGAAACGGCAAAAGCAATGGGCCCTAACCAGGATTCGAACCTGGGACCTCTCCCATATCAGCTGTGGAGCCCTAAGGGAGAATCATACCGCTAGACCATCAGGGCTGGTGGTGTCAGTTGAAGCTGACTTGTTGAGACCGTGGCAAGCTAGAGTTACTTCTGTAGCATGCGTCACGATTCACTTGCAGAGGTGAGCGAATTGCCATGGTACGGATAAATAATAACTTTCGTCACTACGTTTCCTTGAGCATTCTTGCTAAATCGAGGCTGCCAAGTGTCTATCTTGTTTGCTTGCCCATCGTGGTATACCTTTGGTGTTCGATTCCAACCGCCGCCCACGAGGCAGACCCCTAGATACAAGCCGGCCACGGTCAAGATTCGTTACTGAGACATCATGTTCTGCTCCAGAATCGTCATGAGCTGCTGGTTATCTCCGTACCAGCTGCCTAAGCCCATCGTCTCTTGGCCATCTTGATACAGGCCCTGGACGGATGTGAGGCTTGACCCCAACTGGTGGAAAAATCACTGGTCGACAAAATGTCTGACAGACTCCCAGCAATGCTCGCAGCTGGCGTGTGAGCCTGCTGTTGAATGTGACACTGGGCTGTTTTGCAGAGCAGCTGGTATAACCGATGCGGATGGGTCGAGCATGCCGCAGACGCGTCGTCGTCGTCGGGCCTGAGGGACTCGGTAAACCGATCCAATGCGGCCAGATCCTCGGTGCTCACGGTCTTGATGGCGTGGACGAATAGTATGCTGAACGAAACGAAGGGAACGTTGATGATGGACCTGCTCACATGATTATTCGCAACGTTACACAATACAGACGGAACACCTACCAGTTGATGTACTTCTTCGTGATCTCGGGGTCCGTCTTGCAACTCCGAATACTCGCCGCGCACTGCTGATGGATGTCGAGGGTGAGACGGGCAACGGCGACGCACTCTTCCGACGCACCGCTCGGCGAGGGGGTGACTGGCGGGATCGCTCGCAGGATGAGAGCGAGCAGAGATGACTGGCATACCATCGCCCCCTGTATGCAAATCATGCGCAAGGGGTCCGCGTCGGCATCGAACGGCTGACGGTTTGCGTCCTGATAGAGCAGAACCTATCAGCTGGCGGTTGAAAACTCCCCCTGCTTTGTTATTTGGCATCACGTACCTCCATCTCGGTGTTGGACTGTTGGATTATCTGCCGCATTTGCTGCGCTATCGTCTCGGCGTCGCGGCTCCGAACGTCGTCTGGCTTTGCGAGGCCGGACGCGCTGTACAGCTGATCGTACACCAACCCCTGAACCCTGGCCAGCCTCACTTGTCGCGGTTGGCTTTCTGGGTCAAAGTCCAGGGTGATGTCGACGTCCCTGATGATGGACGGCCGGTCGAGTTGCAAAGACAGGCCCTTTTCAAGGCTGTATACCATCCAGAAGAGCCTTTCTCGCGTCTCACGGAGGCCCAGGCCTGCTTTTCCCGGGTGCCTCTCGCGTCGATGGAAGCCCATGGTGAAGCAAAGATTAGCCGCGGACGTGATAAAGGTCCAGGCCGCCGTGGCTTTTGCGTTTTCCAAAGCGTCAAAGGCCTGCGGTCTGTGTTAAATATTTACATCACGATGGATGTCATTATGATCGTTTGGGTCAACCTACGCAGACTGTGAGGGCAGCAACGCCCTCCAGAGAGGTTGGCAGGAGGAGCGGGAGTCTCGCTGCGGCGCTGTGGAGGTTGTTGCGACACATGGTCCAGTGATGTCGCGAAGTCTCCGTAGCTGTGGCGGCCAGGTGTTCGCCAAAGATGTACGCCAAGTATCCGTTCGCCAGGACGAAGTCGATGTCGCTATACTCGTCCACCGAGAAGCACACCCTGCGGCATACATCGGCGAATGTGTCCAGTGGGAGCACCTGTGCGATGCGGGTGATTCTGAAGTAGTGCTCTCGAGCTGTTCCATCGGTTCAACTGCCGTAGCTTTGTGACTTGTAGGAGCGTGGCTCACCTTTGGCCCATCGTAGCACCGTCAGCGTGTCTGCTAGGGATGGCATTGCAGCGGCAACATCTCCAGCAGTATGGGGTGACGCCTTGGGTAGATACCGGCAGGGAATCGACGTGGCGTTTTCCAAGGTCTTGACGATACCTTCAATCGCAGATATGGCTTCCGCTGCTTCTGGCGCGGAGCGGTTGGAGTTGGCTCGTCCATCCTCTACGACGGACTTGAGAAGACTGATGACATGCGCCGAGTGATCCCAATCATTCGTGGAGTCCTGGCTCTCATCACTTCGACCGCGGTCTCTGGGGTGGACCGGTAGAGATGGTATCTGACTCGACCCAGGGTCTGTTGTCGGCTGCGCCGAGTTCGAAGAGGTGCCACTGCTCTGGTTTTGCAGTATCGACTTGACACCATCGATGCCTGCGAGGATATCGTCGATCTTTTGCTCGCTGGGGGCCAGAGGCCATTAGCATGTCGACATGAGTCTCCGTGGGAGCCTAGTAAGTTGAAGAACCTACTACTGGGCTGATATCAACACCCTCTGCTTCGGTGTCGTGCTTTGGGAGGCAACAGCGCTGTAAGTGCAACTCACTCTCCCAGCGATGCAATTGTTGCATGGTGTTCCTCTGTCGCATCCAATCTGCGTCGTTCCACCGTCAGGATACCCAAGCTTCTCAGAATCTCAGCAATCAGATGTCCAAACCTTCCGCGATCTACACGGGTCACACTGTTGTCCCTCGTTAGATCACTCAGAACGATCCAACGGGTTTCAAGGACTCACCGAGCGACGAGCGATTGGGACACGCGCTTTCGCCCGCCTTGGACTTTCAGCTCCGCGGGATTCCATGGTTCGAGTGTCATCAACTCTGTGTGTATCAGCTCTTGCGTAAGGTCAACGTGAACTGGCGAGAATCCATCGTTGGGCGAAAGAGACCAGTCGCGAGATGACTAATGTTGGTTCTGCATGTGCTGACAACACCCGACGGAGGAACATCTGTGGAATTGTCCGGGTTTGCCGCTATACAGAAACTCAGCACGGAAATCCGCGGAACTGTAGGTAGCACTCGTGGCGCGAACCGCCAAGGGGTTGGTCAGCCGGCCTTCAGGTATCACAGTCGCGGCGAATCCCTCAGCACGGGAGAGTCGAGTCTCAAGATCGTGTATATAACATGATACCGGTTGCCATTAAACATCTTGAAACCCAGCAGGAGCTCAGACAAGACTGATCAGATTGAACGACCAACATCATGGTTCACAACATCCTCATCACCGGTGCCGCCGGCTACATGCAAGCACCCTCCGAACCCAGTCGCAAGTCATGAGACTAACACAATTACAGCGGCGGTTCGATTCTCGCCGACTTCGTATCTCGCACAAGCGCTGCCATCAAGGCAGCAACTCTTTTCGCAGCAGTCCGGTCGGAGTGGCAGATTCGGAAGCTTGATAACCTCGACGTTTATCCCATTCTGCTTGACATGGGCAATGAGACAGCCGTCAAGAAGGCCATTCTGGACAACGAGAGCAAGTAATCATTTGCGGAGAAGCAGTTTGTAGAATAACCAGGACCCTTCAGTCGACTTTGTCATCCACGCAGCCGGTTCCATCGACTCGAGCTACGCACTCAACTTGGTCAAGGCTCTTGGAGACCACGGAAGGATCTCTGGGCGACAAACATACTTTATCCTGGTAGGCATCCTGGGGCCATGCACCCGGCAAGGCTAGAAGAACCTCTGACGTGTGCAGTCATCGGTTTCCATGCTGTACTCCGACCTCAACGGCTGGCCGTACGGTAAGATCAGCGACGATGAAGACGTTTTTGAAAAAGAGCAGTCGATCACCACGGCGAACCCAGCACGAGTTGTGAGTCATTTCCCATTAACCAGGAAACAGGCCGGAAAAACTAACATGCACGTGGACGAATGTCTCGGTCATGGAGCTGTCCGAAGCCCTTGGGGTGATGGCTTTCAATATCGGCATTCCATTTGTCCGTAGGTTAACCGGTCGTCTTGCTTGTTGGCAGTGGTGTTCATGACTCAGACTGACCAATGTCACGACAGACGGAAGAGGTAGCGGGGAGGTGAGGAAACTGTCCACCGGTATCCCCGCGAACATACGAACCAGCATCAAGCACAAGCTCGTCCACCGATTCGACAACGATGGGGTAAGTGGGCATATCCAAGGCCCTGCAATCGTTGCGTATGAAATTCTAACAGCACGTCAGAACATTCCGCTAGTGCACATCTCGGATTTGGTGTCGTTTTACGGCATCATCACCGAAAAGATTCTTCTGGAGGAGCCAGTCCCAAGCGGGAAAAAAGGGTACTACTTTGTCCACTCGCACTTTGCGTCTTGGTGGTCTGTCATGCAACGGATCGCCGAAGCCATGCATGCGCGCGGCCTCGTCACCCAGTCCAGCACAGAGGTTTGGCCGGACGACGACATGGCAGCCGAAAGCCTTGGGTTCCCACGACAGTTCCTGCGTGCCATGGTATCTTCTAGGTGAGCGAAGCCTCCCCTGCCAAGTTGTTCTCGTAAATTGACTGGCCCCATCAGTCCAGAAATCACCGCCGTAAATCCTTACAAGATTGATTGGGAGCCCCAAAGGAATGCGACGAAGTTCCTTGAAGCCATGGACGATGAAGTGCGCGATGTCTTGGAGGCTGGCGGTGACTCGAACAGCAGCATCTTTGACTTTCTGCTGTCTCCCGCTGAGAAATGACAAGCCGTAAGGCAGGGAACGCAAAGGCGACAATGTCATGGTGATTGGCGATGTTTCTATCAGGTGGAACCACTTTGCTTCATCCTACAAGTTATCGAAGCTTCAGTAGGAGTAGTCCATAATTCAACGAGGGTATATTGCACTACATCCTACTCAAGAACATTGTCTTGTGTAGTCTGATCTCGGGTTGACTTGCTACAGTGAAAAATGGCAAGACTTTCTGCTCTACGGATAGACAATTCAGATGACGTTGATCCGGAAGAAACGGGTTTGTAGACGCTTAAGGGGCTTATTGCCAGAGAGTATCCGTACTACACAAGTTATTCTGTCCATGACAGCTACAGCCGCCACTGGAAAGGGGCCCATGAATTTGACTTGGGTTTAGATTGCTGCGTAAATTTCATCTGTTGGTTTTCGGGCCGACCAGCATGATGATGACCGTTGTAGAAACAGTCAGGAATATGCTGTTCAAGCACCGAGCAGTAATTCTATGAAGTCCTTACTTTTCAATCAAGTGCCATCCCAGCTACAGTGATATTAGTCCAACATCCCGGAACGACCTTGGACGTACGCAGCATACTGAGTCTGAATCAGGGACAGGGTATTATGCGAGTGGCTGACATCTGATGCCAACCTAATTAATCATAGATCAGCCCATCAATGGGATCCACTTGTGCTCCCTACAGCACTTCAATAGATAGCAGAGATTAAAGTGTTTAAATACTCTCAAGATTACCGTCAAGAAGCTCGCGCGCCAAGAAAAAAGAAATACTTAAGCAGGTTCGCAAGGCACAGCCTGTAAAAGTCTACACTACACTGAAGGCAGTTGACAGGAGGTGAGAGTGGGCTGCAACGTCCCACCACCCAACGGTATGAAAGATACTCCGTTTTCAACAAGGACTCATTTGTCATGACATTAACGTGGATAGCCAGGAAGAAGTCTCTGGCAGCCTCCGTTGAAGCATCATGTCCCCACAAAACTTGAACTGTCGAGCCCCTGGATGGGAACCAACGGACCATACATGTACGTGTAAGGATTGACGTGGCTGAGCCTTGCGAAGGGCCTGTTGATAGAAGACCAGAATGGCAAGTGACATCGTTGGATTTAGTTACCTCGTCAGGCACTCATCTGCACCTTTTCGACAGCCATAATGGTTTTTTACTTCCCGCAATGACTCATATTTCTGTCGATCAGAGGAATTGCCGATGTTGGAAATAGTAAGGTAGGTAGACTGAAATAGCAGCTTTAATAGAATCATCGCGGTTTCTTTGCATTTGGAAGCGGTTGGCATAACACAGCACGACAGCAAAACCAACGAAGATGCTACGCAAAACTGCAAAAGAATGATTTCGCCCGGACTTGAACCGGAGACCTTCAGTGTGTTAGACTGACGTGATAACCAACTACACCACGAAACCAGCTGTTGTTGAGGACTGGAGTGACTTAGCGACCTAAGACTGGCAAGAGCAGGGGGGGGATGTGGAGTGCACCTGTCAGTAGGCCTCATCGGAAAAGGTGGCCGAGAAGAAGGTTGGTTCGACTTCGAAACAAATGATAAAGAATGCTCCGTAGATACAAGGGAGTGAAATTAAGGCTGGCTGTTGCGTTACTGTAATGAACGTGTACATCACCCAATCCAAGGGTTGTGCTTTGTATACGACTTCTTGAGACCAGGGCAAAGCATACAGGGCATTCGAAACCGTTTCCACTTGAGAAATCAGAACAATCAATTCCTAGATTTGCCCGCTAGTCGCTAAGTGCTAAAACTCTCGTCAAATACGCCCCCAACTCCCCCGAAAACCATTTATGCAGGTGAGCATTTGAAGGAGCTGCGTCCGTAGAAACCGCACTTATCAGTCGTCGACTTCCAGGCGGCGCAGTCGCCGCAGACACGGTCGACGGTGACCCTGCAGAGCAACGCCTTGCCGTTGCCGTCGGAACCTCTCCAGTAGGAGGTCGCCAGGCCGGAGTCCTGGCCGGAGATGGTAGCCTCGAAGGCGAGGGGGTTGGCGTTTTGGGCGAAAACGCTGATTCCGTCAGTTGTCAGTCTATTGTAAAGTCGGGCCAGGCAATGCCACGGCGAGGTAGAAGCGAGTCTAGACTTACGCCGAGCATTTGCAGTCCACTCTGCTGGGGCAGCTGCCACGTGCGACGAGATGGCCGGGTTGGTTGCTTGGGGCGGCGAGGACGCCAGAGACAGCAGCCAGAGTGAGGGAGAGGAACGAGAGCTTCATTGTGGAAATTGATGGGGAAAAAGGGTAAGGCGAGAGGCCGGATTGGTTTAGTGAGCGTGGTCTGTGGAGGTGAGCTTGGTGAAGATAGGGTGAAGAGAAGACGACTGAAATGTTCGAGGCGACCAATGGAGGCTTTAGTAGTTCATCTCTACACCGGCGTCGGATAGAGCCAAGCGCGAAGTCCCCAAACTATCAACAGCGATGATTGCGATGAGACGAACCAGACGCTAAATTAGGTTTGCAGTATGAGGCTGTCTCCCTTCGAGGGTAAGTAATTGCTGACCTTTGTGTCATGTCGGACCCGGCAATTTCCAGACGCAGGAGATGAGACAAGTGAATCCATATTCTCATACACCCGCGATGTACTAATGCGGGGGGAAGACTCCATTGCCGGCCAGTCTTGGGTTCTTGGTCTTCGTTACAGAACGAGTCAGACGAGCAGCACAGCTCGAAATGTCCCATCAGTCTAGCCTATTCGATGCTAACAGCGCAAGTAGCAGTGACAGCATTGCGGCAGCTATGCTGTCTTCTGCGAGGTACGAGCGCTGAGAGGACGACAGCCTTGGGTTCCGTACATGTGCCATCAACTACCTTCAGTTGAAATATTGTTGCACAGTAAAAGTGAAACCACAATTACCGGTAGGTAACTGTGGGCTATAAGGCCTAATATATAACAAACAGGTAAACTCAAATTTTGTACCGTAGAATGAGCTCGCTTGGGCATTTGTGCAAACTATAGCCTCCTCATCATCTATCCAACGCAACAAACACACGGTATGCACTTCTTTCAGCCCAAAAGCTCGATATGTCCCTCCGCCTCCAAGGTTTCCCTCACAGCGGCGCGCACCTTCTCGTGAACCGAAGGCGGCGCCGCGACGAACCCGTAGTTGGCCACCATCTTCCGGCCGGCCGTCAGGTCCACCGGTCTGCCGTCCACGTCCGTGACCTTGCCGCCGACCTCCTCGAACAGCAGCATGGCGCCGGCGTGATCCCAGATCTTGGCCAGGCGGTCGCGTCGCCTGTACGCCCAGAAGGTGCAGTTCGCCTCGCCCAGACCCAGCACCGCCCAGCGGAGCACCCAGCCCAGGAGGTCGTTGCCCGGGTACGACACGCCCAGCCGGTCCGCGACCTTCTCGTGGATCCCCGGCACGGCCGAGTCGGATCCGTCGATGCAGGTCACGGACACCAGCGGCGGCTGCTGCTCCGGTGTGTCGGCGTGGCGAGGGATCTTCCTCGGGGCGAGGTCGAGCGGGCCAGGTAGCGGGCGGATGAAGGTGCCGCGACCACGCACGGCGAACATGATGCTGCCCGTGCCGGTGGGGTCGATGCTGTCATTGTTGATGGGGGCCTTGGCGTCGGCGGCGAGTGTGGGGAGGCCGACGATGCCGACCTTTTGCTGGCCGTCTTCCATCAGGCAGACGTTGATGGCGTACAGCTCGCCGCGGACGAACGTCTTGGTGCCGTCGATGGGGTCGAAGACCCAGAACCTGCCGGCGGGCGACGGTTCGCCCAGGCCGCACCAGTCGATCATGTCGCACATCTGCTCCGGGGTTGCCGGCAGTTTGCAGAGCGAGTCGGCGTCCTTTTCCTCCGCGACCTGCTGGAGCAGCGCCCAGACCGACTGGAGCAGCGCCGGGTTCTCGCGCAGGTCTGCCGCGGACTCTTCGCCGACGAATTTGTCGTCGGGGAAGGCGGCGTGCAGTGTCGAGGTCAGGAGGGCTTGGATGGCGAAATCGGCGACGGTGACGGGGCTTAAGTCCTCCTTGGTCACGACGCCCTTGTCCGAGGCGACGAGGACTCGTCTGCTGAGCCGTGCGGCATGTTGGATGGCCGCAATGGCGACCGACAGCTCTCGGGCGTACGGTCCGTCCATGATTGCTGTAACGAGGTAAGATTGCGATGGGAACGAGTGGTTCCGGAGCCGAGCGGGCCAAGCTGAAGCGCTGATCCTGTTAGGGGTGCTTATGGATGCTGCTGAAGATCAAAGACGTCGATGGCGGGGAATAACAGGAGAATTGGATTGTGCAGTATGTACAGATGGTCTCCCTACGAATGTGCTGAATAGGGGGGGGGGGGGGGGGGGGGGNNGGGGGGGGGGGGGGGGGGGGGGGGGGGGGGGGGGGGGGAGTGCCTGATTCAAATGGTTTCGTCGCGACCGGGGGCCACGATGATGTCAGACGAGCGGGAGCAGCTCAGCTTTTGCAAATTTTCCCCGGAAGAACTCGGCCGGTTCTGCGCCGGGATCCGTTTCGGCAGCCCCGCCAAGGTGGGTCACACACACGGTAAGGACTCGGGTCCGATCAAAAGCCACCGACTATGAGACCGGTGAGGACTGGAGCGGAGCGAGACAACTCGTGAAGGGTGGCCTTTTCGGCAATAACGTGGTATCATTACTTCATTTCCAAGCATTCCGGTAGCAGTGTCCTACGCTCCTCCACGACCAGGAAGCCCCGCGGTGCATGTTTCCATGATGTGTTTCCCTGCGTCAAGATTAGCAAGCTGCGCCTGTTTCGTCTAGGAGGAATCCTCACTGTCTTTCCAAGTGCGTTTGTGATGGAAGAGAACCGCTTGCTTCTCCCACAGACGCGAGCACCATGTCGCAACCAGCGCATCACGCTGCGCTCGCTCCATGGGCACCATGATGTTCAGGCTGCGCATGTCGTCCTTGAACTCCTCCACGGCAATGCGCTCGCCATTCCCATCGAGCCAGTCCAGCACCTGGTTGTTGGGTCTGACGTCGAACACCAGCTCCCGTGCCTCATACTCGCTGACCGACTTCGGCTTCCTCCGGACGCGCCACGCTTTGCACACGCTCTTGCCGATCTTGGCGAACCTCACGGCCAACGTCCCGAAGCTGCTGCGAGACGAGGGCCAGAGGTAAAAGGCAAAGGAATCTTGTACAACAGGCGGTGGGCGCTCAATGGTGAAGACCTGCTTCGGGGTCGCGACGATGTCCGGGTCGCTGGCGCTGGCGCTGGCGGAGTTGTTTGACCGTCTTTTGAAGGTGTAATTGATGCGGTTGAACTCCACTTTCCTGTCAGTCTCGCGGAGAAAGTCTAGCTGGTGGTTGATCTCGTAGAGTCCGGCCGAGTCGGCGTTGGAGGAGTTGGCAGAGTGGATGAAGCGGCCGGCGAAGCGGAGCGTCTCGGGCGGGATCGTCTCTTGGACGTTGGCCGCGTCGGCCGAGTATTCAGGAGGCAACGTCGCGTTTGTGGTTGGTTGCGACATCGTGACGGTCACTTACTCTTGGTGTTCAGACAAGAAACGTCAGTGGCAATACCCAAAACAGAAGGATAGCCCTCAGTGTATGATGGCGAATTTGCGTCAGATTCCTGCAATTTATGCGATCGCGCAAGAAGACCAAAGTCAAGGCAAGGCGACCGAAAACTGACGTCTGCCTGCGAGAATGTAGAACGTCAGTGTTGAGCACGATTGCGGGCCATAACCGGATTGGCGGCCGGCTTCGCCATTGGTGGTGACATTTCCAGAAAGGGATACTGCATGGGGTTTTTCTTTCATCACTTAATTGAAATGGTCACCTGTCGTCGCTTCTTTCGCCCGGCTTATGTGCGCCTGCAGTGGATTGCTGACCGCTTCTGCAAGCCATCCACGAATGCGACTCAATACCACGTCGCGACTCGCATTCTTCATCAAGCTCGCGCCAGGCAGCGGCGATGCCTTCAGTAGCAATTTACCAGTATTTTCTACCTCACAACGACGACTGTAACTTCATGATTTCTCCACAGATTCCTCCAAAACTGCCCACCAGAGAGATCGTGTGATGAACCATACCGTATGGTCTACGGAGATAGGTAGATAAAGGCTTATTTATGTTAAAAGCTATCTATAGAGTGGTCTTATCTGATATATAGGTTTATAGATATATCTTATATAAGGAATACCTTATACAAGTAGGTTATATAATCTAGGATAGTGGCCCATAGGCATGAAGCTATCACGACAAATTGATATTAGCTATATGATGTGTCATTGAACTGGGCACAAAGACATCGGCAGCATAAACAGCTGGTCTCTATATCTTCAATGCCAATTACTGATGCACTGACTCCTCCGTAAGTTGGATCTCCTCGCTTGTGCTCTCGATTTCAGGGTGAGCCAAATGTTATCTCATATATTATTAGGCGGTCTTGCAGTCCATGCATGAAGGAAAAAAGAACTCACCATTGCTTCATGCACGGCTTGCTGGTTTGACGAACTGAGGCAGCAACACGTCACCTCCGGGTAGCCAAAAGATAATATCACAACAACACTGCCCAACACTGCCAGCCATACTAGTCCGGCCGATGGTCACCTACCTTTATCTCAACAACTTCAGGATGAATTGTGTTGGACAATATTACTGTCATACTCATGGCTGGCGTCAACAGTTCAAGTTTGTTGTGATACGGCTGTGTATGCGGAGCTTGGCGCGCAGGAATGGTGCTTAACGCAATGTTACCCATCACCTGGCTGGCCGTCTTCAGCCTCGCACGTTGGGGCTCGCCCCTTGAGGGTTAATTGGGGTTGTCAGCCACAAGAGCGAGAGAGTTCGTAATTGTTGTCCGTGGCTGCGGGCTGCGCCCATCTACGTTTTTGGGCGTGGGCCAGCCGGGCCCTCTTTGCTGTGTACGGATACCCCGTACCTGGACATGACAGTGGCACGCATATGCCCTGTGTTTGCTGCTACCTTGAGGCTTTCCGAATGCAGGGTTGATAGGTAAATTCGTTGATCCACAACCTTGTTTCTTGCCACCATTCCGCTGCAGCCAATGCGACTGCAGATCCCCCTCGGTTGACCGGAACCAACTCCGCCAGGTTCCAGACAATGTCCATCTCACTCTCTTGAATCTCTTCTTGGACAGGTGTCGTCCAACTGCTTGACGATCTCGCCGCACCGCGAAAGCCAAGGTTGGTTCGTGAGGGATGTGCCGATTCGGTGAACGTGAAGACGCCCTCAACCAGCTTGGGACAGACAACCCCATCATACACGCACCTGGCGTCTGCTCGGCAATCTGCCGGGAGCCCGTGGTACAATGTCCTGCGAAACGTAATCCGAGGTCGACCTTGCCAATGACCCATGGGTCGACCGCTCTCGAATTTTGTGACTGGGATGACGCTGGATGTCAACATGCGACTAGCTATGGAAGCATGTTCGCACATGGAGACCTAGAGGATATCCTGGTGGCTGGTGCCTGGCCACATTCGCCCTCACATGTTCTGGCCACTTCAAGGGCTAAGACGGCTGAGACGGTTCGGCAGGCTCCATCCACCTCGGCCGGCACAGTTCGCCTAAGCCGTGGGCTGCGTGATGCTTGAACCTGGATTAAATGACGGCGAACGGGGTTGGCATTACGCACTAGATGATTCCATTCCTCTTCGATTCGCCTGCCAGACGCACCTGTCTGACCACAGCCGAGGCTGGCCGGCTGAAGCAGGCTGGCTAGTGTGCGTGTGTGCATACCGCAGAACCCTTTAGGGAAGTTCCTCGTCTGACAGGCCAAGCAGGCTCGCTTCGGGTCGGTGGCCGCGCGATTATCATTCGTCGGCAAGAGCGCCTGGCAAGTGCCAGCAACTACGTCATCACTCTGACGAGACGCAGAATCGCGGCTGGGGCGGCAAGGCGATTGGAAGAACGGAGGGAAAGTCTCCACCAGACGGGCCCCGCAGCCAGTGGGGCCGTACGGTCTGTCGCCGCCTGCCGTTCCAATCAGACGGTCGGAAGCGGATACGCCGTCCGACTCGGCGTTATGCAAGTCCCCACTAGTGAGGACTGAGGAGCCACTCAGCTTGCGGCCAGTCTTTTTTTTTTTTCTCTTTTTTTTTTTCGTCTTCTCGCCTGTGCTCTGGGCGGTACGTACCTGACATCTCTCACAGCACTCTCACCTATCGGGATCGCTCTCACTCACTCACTCAATTTCTCACCCTAAATCTATTCTCACTCGCTCTGAATGAAACACCAAGCAATTGCCAAACCTGTGCCAACCTTGCCAACCGGAACCGAGCAACGCCCATTCGACTGCGGCTCAAATACCCCGAAGCTTGACTTTGATTGCCCAGATGCCCTGTGGTTATTGCTCGGGACGGAGCTTCTTTCAACGTCGACGGTAGTGTCCGCGACGCGGTGCGACAACACGATGCCACCAAGTAGACCATGGCTGTCGTCGGAGTAGTCCAGCAACGGCACGGCGACTCAGACTGTGGATCCCCTCATCTGTTTTGCTTCCATTGGCACATTTTACAACTCCACAGCCTGCTGCATATTAAGTGGGACGAGAGAGAGGCTGTCCTGTGCGCCCTTTGGCTGATTCTGCCTCGCGCCTCATTGCCCCTACAGAGTTACGGAGTATTATCGAGTAAAAAGGCCTGCCTTGCTCTATCAGCCTTGCACTGATTGGCTGCCGAGTCCGTGTTTAGACAAGACAAGATCAAACTTTTCGTCGATTCCTCACGAGCAACCCACGGAAAAGAATGGGGGGCAATCTCGTTTTCTGCACTGGGATTGGCCTCTCATGCGCGTACGTACTATGTAGTACACACACCACCACCCTTGGCCGAAGGGGAAAGAAAGTCTCACTGGAAGAGACAACGAGACGGGATTGGCCACCGAGGTGCACCGTGGTCCGAGGCGATGAGGCCTTGATGTCCCTATTGGCTACCTCTACGATGACAGTTCGAGCCCAGTGTTCCACGACGTCCCATATTTTTGCCCGCCCACCCCATCTGTTCCCATCTTTTTCTTCCCCTCGTATGTACATACAGTGAACCCTTGGTCCTTGGTCCCTTGGGGATGGGACGTCGCTGATGGATACCAAAGATTGGAGGTTTTTTCTCTGTTTTTCATTCTCACTGGGCACTTGGGATGAGTGATGGAGATAGTTGTATCCAACGCCTCCAGCCCCCCAGCAAGACCGTTGGTAGACGTGGAAACTTGTCACTCGGCTCCCTGCTAGGCCATCGATGGCGCGTCCAATAGACGTCCGATCGCATCTTCGGACTCTGCGATATCGATAAAGGGCCCCTTCTCTTAGTCAACTGATAGTATCCGCACCCATTGATACCAAACCGCTCTGCTTCCCTATCAACGCCGACAAAGAGACGAGGCAGCAAACCATGGCCACACTGAATCCAGGACCAACCCACACGACGGACTAGACCCCGTCGCTAGCCAATAGCTGCCGTCTGCCCATCTACACTATGACGACATTGCGGAAATATTTGACCCTGAGCCTGCTACTCCGTCCCCCCATGCCTGCGCCAAAGGAGTGGGATGGGGCAAACCTGGGCAAAAAGTCAGGGTTCTTTCTACCCTGTCAACTCCACGCAGAACGCAACTCTTGAGATGGCTTGGATGGGTACTCGACATGTCCCTGGATTTCTGATGCAGCACTCCGCGGCCTGTAGCGAGTGTCCGCAGTTTTGAACGTGGTAACAAAGAAGAATCGTTCCCTTGTCGCTCATCTGCCTCTTCTGTGTGATTTGGTACGCGTGTGAGAGAGACTGTGGCGGGCATGGATGGTTCTGCGCAAAAGTTTGCTTTACCGCTTTAGGTGTGACTTAAAACAAAAATCTTTCCCATCCGGATTCCCATCCCATTCCTCTTTACCTTGACATCTGCTCTTCTTGATACCCCTCCGTCCTCCTCCCCCCACGTTGTTTCTCCTCACAACCCCACGGCTTTGCTCTTCCCGTACGCATGTTACCTGTGGCTTCAAGTCGTTAAATATACAGTCCTTACCTCTCCCCTCGAAGCGCGAGAGATCAACCTCATCAAAGACCAAAACGTCTGGAAGGCTTCATACACCTGATCACACGCACACATCATCATGGCTGCTGGCCCCGAGCTCAAGGGCCCCGAGGGCTCTGCCGGCACGCAGAGGATTTCCCTCGACAGCTACGGCTCCTCTGTCCGCCACAACTCCGACGGCCTCCAGCGCCGACTCGACAACCGTCAGATTCAGCTCATCGCCATCGGAGGCACCATCGGTACCGGTCTGTTCGTCACCATCGGCGAGGGTCTCGTCAAGGGCGGTCCCGGTTCGCTGCTCCTCGCCTACACTCTCTACGCATGCGTCGTCGCCCTCGTCAACAACTCCATTGCCGAGATGAGCACCTACATGCCCGTGTCTGGTGGGTTTATTCGTCTTGCTGGTGTCTGGGTCGACGATGCTCTCGGGTTCATGGTCGGCTGGAACTACTTCCTCTACGAAGCGCTCCTCATCCCGTTCGAAATCACCGCGCTTAATCTCGTGCTCTCATTCTGGAACGAAAAGATCACGGAACCGGGCCCGACTGCTGGTATTTGCGCCGCCATTATTATCGCATACGCGTAAGTCACCTTGAGCCCGCCCTTTGGGGATGATTGACTCTCTCATTTCTTTCGTCTTCTTTTCTTCAGGGCCACATAAGCGACTTGACCGGCCGGAAATCTCTAGAGCTCTCAGTGCCCGCCCGTGACTCTATCTTCTCCCAACCTTCTCTCTCCTCTTCTCCTTCAACTCTTCCCCCTCGTGGTACGCGCGCCCAGTGTATGTATGCTAAACGCTTTCCCGTGTGAATATAGTCTCTTGAATGTTGTTGCCGTAGGCGTGTTCGGCGAGGCCGAGTTCTGGCTCTCGGGCGGCAAGGTGCTCCTCATCTTCATCCTCTTCCTCTTCACCTTCATCACCATGGTGGGCGGCAACCCGGCGCACGACGCCTACGGCTTCCGCCACTTCAACAACCCGGGCGCGTTCGCGACGTACATGACATCGGGCGACACGGGGCGCATGGAGGGCTTCATGGGCGCCCTCGCGACGGCCACCTTCACCGTCGTCGGCCCGGACTACATCTCCATGATCGCCGCCGAGGCCAAGCACCCGTCGCTGTACATCAAGTCCGCCTTCAAGACCGTCTACGTGCGCTTCGGCCTCTTCTTCGTCGGCGCCGCCCTCACCTGCGGCATCGTCCTGCCCTACAACGACCCAACCCTCGTCAAGATCTACATGGAGGGCGGTTCCGGCGGCGGCACGGCCGCCGCCTCGCCCTGGGTCATGGCCATGGAGAACCTCGGCATCAACGGCCTGCCGCACCTCGTCAACGCCCTGCTCTTCACGACAATCTTCTCCGCCGGCAACACCTACACCTACTGCGCCACGCGCTCGCTGTACAGCCTCGCGCTCGACGGCCGCGCGCCGGCCGTCTTCCAGAAGACGACCAAGAACGGCGTGCCCATCTGGTGCTTCGCCTTCACCATGGTGTTCCCCCTGCTGTCGTTCCTGCAGTGCGGCAGCGGTTCCGCAAAGGTCCTCAGCTGGCTGCTCGCCCTCATCACCGGCGGCGGCGTCATCAACTACCTCGTCATGTCCATCACCTTTCTCAACTACCACCGCGCGTGCAAGGTGCAGAACGTCGACCGCCGCAACATGCCCTACTACGGCTACTTCCAGCCCTACGGCGCCTGGATCGCGCTCGTGCTGCAGACCATTGTGCTCCTGACCTACGGCTGGTCGGCCTTCCGTCCCGCCTTTGACGTCGGGTCCTTCTTCTCAAACTACACGATGCAGATTGTCGCCCCGCTGCTCTTCATCATCTGGAAGGTCATCAAGCGCACAAAGTACGTCCGCCCCGAGACCCTGGACCTCACGTGGGACCGCCCCATCATCGAGGCCTACGAGGAGCACCTCATGGTCCACGAGCCCCCCAGCACCTTCTGGAGGGAGATGCTGGCCATGGTCGGCATCGGCCGCAACAGGGTCATCAAGGGCGAGAAGGCCTAGGCTAGGATGGCGTTGCTGCGTGGGTGTGTGTGTGTGTGTGTGTGTGTGTGTGTATGTGGTGCTGCTTTGATAATGCATGATGAGTTTACCCGGTCGGTGATAGGCTAGGTTAAAACAAGATAATGAATAATAAAAAATAAATATCATCATATCCCTGTCGCAGCAGACCTCTTATCGCGTCTCCAGTTACACCACGGCGTCCGTGGTTATCTGAACGTCTCGTCCATCGTAGCGCCAGACCGCTCCCGTTGTGGATGCTGTGGTTCGTGGTCGTGGTCCTGGTCATGGTGGCACTGGTGGGTTAGACTCCACGCGGAAACGGCGTTAGCTTGTTCTCATATTTTTCCCACGCATGGCCCCTGGCTCGACCTGATTTGGCGACATCGTGGGGTTGTGAGACATGGCCGATAAGGCGGCCCAGCTGAAAATCATCAGCTCCTTTCCCTCCCTCCTCCCTCCCCCCCCCTTCTCGCGCGTGTGCGCAGAAGTGTAGGCGGACTCCGGTTGCAGTCCATCCCGCTGGAGATATAACCAGCAGACGTCGAGATCTCGGTATGCGGCATGGTGTACCGTGACACGTGACCGGTTTCGATGCCGCGAGACCGCGGTGAAGGGGTGGGTGATACTTTCGTGATACCGACGATCCGAGTATCGCGGGCGAAGGCAGTTTCGCAACCCTGAGGATGTTGACGATCCCGAATTCCCGACGGCGCGTACAAGGTTTGCGTCTGCGTGAGGCGTGCGGGCCCTTGGATGTTAGGAGTTGGAGATACTTGGTGCCAAGAAGTTGGCACTTCGTCTCAACAGCCCTGGCCCCTCACAACATCAGCACGGTCTACGAACTTGGCTGAGCCATGGTAAAGCTTGAGATTTGACGGGTCCTCCGGTGTCTTGATGTCCGATGTTGTGTAGGGATGACATGATGTCTTGTGGCTTGTGCAGGTCAACGCCACTTCAGCCTTTACGTATTCTGAATCTGTTGATGAGGCCTCAGATGACACCCTCAACCAGACTTGATCACTATCAACTGTATCTGATAACAGACCACCACCACACTCTCTCTGTAGCACGGACGAAGCCGACGACATGCAGTAGACGAAAGGATAGCCATACCTTTCCGTCTCCTTAGAATGTCAAACAGCCACCCACACGTATCCACATGCGACCTCAACGAGTCTTCTCGTCTTCCCGAGTTCTCGTCGACGCATGGCGTACTTCCAAGCAGTCTGCCAACAGCCCCGCAACCTGCATCGTCCACCACCAAAAGCTACCTCGACGAGTCGACAGCCGCAGCGTGAGCAGAGTTCCGGTGGCAGAAGCCACATGACCAGTTCGTGCATGAGCCCAGAGAACACAAATACGAGTGTGTTGTTGAGACATCTCCACGCTGTCCCTCCTCTGATGGTTTTGTGAGCACCGTGCTTCATCAAAACGAAGCGGGCATGACTGAAGAAGGATCGGTAGACAAGGCGATGCCAGTATGGTACCCGAAATCGTCGAATCAAGTAGGCTTGTGTGATATCGCCGTAGAATTAAGATCAATATTCAAGTTCGTCAACATCAGTGGTTATTGTTGTGATGGCGAGGATCTCGTAGTAGGAAGAAAGGGTCAAGCTGTCTCTGACGATCTTGCGAAAGACCCAGCGGAAACAGAAAAGAAATGGCCGTACAATGGTCGGACTTAAATTGCTTTCACCACTGATTCCGCTGGAGTAGAAGCCAAGAATGTGACGAATAACTGGCGAATTGCTTGGGGAGTAGTCGTCGCGGGTGACTGGCCGGCCATCTGAAAGGTAGTAAGTGAACAGGGGGTCGTAACAGACGACTCAAAAGGACAACAGACCTCCAGATGATAAAGGAGTAGCGAGGAGTGCTTGCTGTTGTCAAATGAATTGTCGAGGTGATCGTGTCAACCTTTCGACTGTCGATCTGGTCTTTCGACGATTCGCCAACAACCGTGCCTTGCGCTGTGGTATTTGACCGAATTCTGCTCGGTATTACCTCCCATCGGCATCCGTAGCAGAGAGGGTTGAGTGTTGGAGTACGGCCAACGGGCTGTACCCACCTTTGCGCCACCTCATCAGACATGGGCACGATGCCCTCATTCGTGTATAATAAGGGCCAACACACCTTCTGCCAGATAATGAACATTCTACCTAGTTAACCACCTACCTACCTTTCAATATTGAACACAATCTTGTATGCAACCTTCCAGTGGTTATCTGATCCATTCTTGCCGCTGTTGTTCGTCGTAACTGATCTTGTTACCTTGTACATTTCTGCCACTCCTCGTCCAGTTCAGACTGGTGTATAATACAGAGCAGAAATGACCGATTGGATACGAGTACCAGCAAGAACCTAACAAAGGCCTCATTGACGTCAGAATTGTGACTAAAGCTGTTCGCTTGGGTGGATGCTGCCAAGCTAAATATTGCAACGAGAGAAGAGGTTGTGAGAGGTTGTGGACAATTCTTCGCCAAAGAGACGAATGCGATGGCAATGGACAGGGTAGCCAGCGCAACTGGGCTGGTTGATCTCCATACGCTACCGACTGAGTCTTCCCAAGAGTGTTGCAATTAGACCATTGCTGAGGTCATTTGCCACATGGAAGCACAGACGGGTTGACGCAGTCACGCAAGATTTGCTCAACGAATTCTGGGAGACCACCGTGAGACTTTGTTTTACCACAAAAGGTTCACGCTGACAAGTGAATGAGCGTATGTACGCATCAGGCAAGAGTAATTCACCGCTTCAGACCTTAGGTACTCATCGGGAAGGTCATTTCCTACGATGATCGTGACTATGAGGATATAATTCCGACCAGGGTTGGTGTAGCCGCTGTCTAAGACCCATTGAATGAGATGATTTCTTCGAAAGTCAAGCACGCGTTCTAGTTATTGTTGAGACAGGGTCTTGCCAATGGTAAAGAACTCTAAATCGAACCTGCGAAGTGATCGAAGGATTCTAGAAATGGATACTGAGTTGTCAAGTCTATATTACAGGCCAGGGAAAAAGAGGCTCGCTTGAGTTGCTATTCCGAGCCGACGAATCGCCTTTGTGAGTATCGAAACGTGAATATGTGTACTCTTGAGATCAACCTCCTCTCCCACGACCGAGGGGGGACTTCATTTGCGATAGGACCAGCAACGATTGACTGTACTGATCCCAAAAGATTCCAAACGGCCAGTATTTCAGTGCGGAAGTACTGTAAACTAGCCAGCTGGGTTTGATGTACGCAGCACGACATTCATGCAAAGACTTGATGAACCTACAGACCTAAGCATGAGCATCGAACTCTCACGACAACGCGCTTGTATCAACATCAACACAATCAAAATGAAGGTGTGGCGTTCTGTACAGTCTCCCAAATAAGCTAAATACTCAGGTGTTGACCGACAGGTCATCTCCATCGTCACCTTTGCCCTGGCTTCTGCCGGCGGCCCCAACCCGCAGTCCCGCACTCTGACTGCCCTTACCATCGGCTCTCGTGACGTGAACGCTGGTCTCACGTCCATTTCCCGCCGCTGGATCGGGTCTCTCTCCAAGCGCGAGCCAGAGGTTGAACTCAAGTCTGCCTCAGCTGAAGGTAAGAGGGTTTTGGAGACGGCCTAGTCCATTCCTTGCCCCAGAAGTTGAAGCCCATTCACCACGAACTCGCCAACTGTATCCCAGTTGACCTAGAACTCAGTTGAAAGCACGTGTAAAAGTGGACAGAGGCAATTTTTGGTCTACGACTGAAGAAGATATCATATTCGTGTACGTAAAAACACAATCATCTAGTGTTGAACCGGGTATCCCATCGTCATTACTCCTCCATGTGATTCGTTTCATAAACTCATCCTCCCATCAATGGCCGTGGCTCCAACTCCACCGAGACAGCCCACGAGGAAGTGAAACGAACGAAATAAACTATTTTCAACGAAGGAAGAAAAACACCACCCTTAGTAGTACTTCATCTTCCCCGTCACATCAAGCGGCTCCGTCAGCGTCTCCTCGTTGAGCACCAGCTGCACGTTGCGGTGCTCGTCCGCCCTCACCCTGACGAGCTTCTTCCACGCCTTGCCGGAACTCACGCCGGCACCCGCGTCCGCCAGGTCCGCGTCCCCGGGCGGCGGCGGCGGCGTCTTGAGCGCGAGCACAACCAGGTCCTGCAAGTCGGACCAGGGCACCACGCTCAACACGCGCACCCGCCCGCCGACGCCGACCAGCTCCAGCAGATGCGCGCCGCCCACCGCCACGGCGTAGACGACGACGATGCCGAGGTAGATGACCATCACGACGAGCGCAAAGGTCAGCGTTTTGCGCGGCCTGCCCGTGCCGTAGCCGTACCGCCGCACGTCAAAGTCGAACTCCATGTTGTTGTTGACAATCTCCTCGACGGCCGCCATGCTCTGCGCGTTGACGGTTTTGCGGAAGCCGTTGTCCCAGAGGGTGTGCGTGTCGTTGATCGCGGTGATTTCCAGCCGGCCCTCGGTGGTGCTGTACTGCGCGCTGAGGTCGATGAGCGTGAGGCTGTTTTCCGTTTTGCCCCGGCCCAAGTACGTCCCGGCGCCGGCCCCGACGCGCGCGATGCCCTCGGTGAGGTATACGCCAAAAACCTTGGCGAGGAAGCCCTCTGCCTCGGCCAGCGGGCGCTCGTTGATGCCTTCGTCCTCGTCCCGGAAGACGTCGACGAACTGGAGGAGGGCGGTGGTGGGCTCGCCGGCGGACGTGTTGAAGTGCGGGTCGATGAGGTCGACCCAGGACTCCTCAAAGGCGATGACGGTGGCGTTCTCCGCCGTGCCGTCTCGGAAGATTCTGCCCATGGCGACTGGGTCGTTGAGGTCGGCCTGCATCGTGTCGGTGGCCTTGGGGTCGACCGAGTAGTTGGACGCCACCCAGCTCGCGAGCATGGCGCACGTGTAGATGATGTCCTTTTGCCTCGTTTCGTCGGCGTATTTCGGAATCTGGCCGGCCATGAACAGGACTGAGCTTGACTTGTCTGTCCCGTTGGTGCGGTACGGCGTGGCGAACTGCGTCAACTCCTCCGTCTTGTTTCGCCACCACGTATCGACAAAGGCTGGCGGCTCCTTTTGCATTTTGAGGCACTGATCGTTGCCGAAACAGTTGAGCGACTTGACAGGGTACAGGATGGGTTCGTCCTTGTCGAGCCACTCCGTCTTGTTGTAAACATCGCACTTTGACTGGACCAAGGCCTGGAGAATCGGCTTGTCAAAGACGCCAGTTTCGGAGTTGTTCAGCTTGGCCGTGAGCTGGTATCGAGTGTCGTCACTGATTTCCCCGACGTCCCGCTCCGACACGTACTTCTGGAACAGGCCGAAGGTGTTGAGGAACCAGAGAGATGGCGTGGTGGAGAGAACAGGCACCGTGCTGGCTTCGTCGAGGCTCGGCTGCGTGAAGACCAACTGTCGCGTCAGATCCGCGGACGGGTAGCTGAAGGTGAGGTTGTTCTTCAAATCGGTCGAGCGGTACGTCTGCGCCCAGTTCCAGACCTCGCTGTAACCACCGGCCGGACACTTGGCTTGGTAAACACCCGTGATCCCGGCGCAGTCATTGTCGACGACGCCGCTGCTGAAGACATCGGGCCAGACCTTTTGCGGGACCGTGTCGTAGAGCAGCGGCATCTCGATTTTGCCAAAGGCTTTGCCGGCGCTGAGTTCGAACCAGCCCAGGGTCGGCACGAGCAGTACGGCAGACGCCGGTCCGATAATGGTGGACAGGATGGTGGCGAAGACGAGGTACGCGACCAGTATCATCTCCCATGGCATCTGTCTGTTGACGCCCTGACGGACAAACGGCGACGAGATGAGGTAGTTGAGGTCGCCGACGCGATAAGGTCCGGTGAGGAAGCCGAGCCGGACGCCGTCGCCCACGAGACTGCGCTTCAGCATGGCCACGGCAATGGCCGATAGAGATGCGATGACGAGGAGTTCATGGAGCTTCGCGGCGAATTGGAGGATGTTGTTGATGATGTCGGCGCTGACGTCCTCCCAGGGACCGTCCTCTGGGAACCAGAACCACTTCTCCACGCTGATCCACATGACGACTGCCGTAGAGCCAACAGCCGGAATGTGAACCAACCATCCGTTGAAGTAGCGCTTCAGATTGTTACGGGTGATGGCTTTGGGTTGGAGTGGAGCGTCGAGCGGGCTGCCTTGGGGGCCGTCAAGTCCAGGACTGTGGTACGAACGGACCGAGGTCACGTAGTCATCCTTGCCTTTCTCATCGCGATATCCAGAAAGTGGTTCTTCTACCGCGATGTCGATGCCACGAGGGTCGCTTCCAAGGCCCTGTGAATCTCCGATGAGAAGTGGTTGTTCAAGAGTCTTCCTCGATTCGGGCGCAACCGGTCTGCGACGAATCGGAGCTGGTTCGGCCGGGTCGTACGAGACGGCAGTATCTGTGTGGTCGTCGAACTGGTTATACACCCCATGAGCCGTCTGGTGTTGACCGTTGGTGTTGACCGGATGGTACGTAGAAGACATGATGTTTAGCCAACGAGACGTTCATACCGTGAAACGAGCATAGCGATCTGGAGATCAACTGAGAGAGAGGAGCGGTTGTATAAGACACAAGAATGAAATGGATTCCCTTTCAGTCTGCCTTCGAGACAAACTACAAGGCTGGCTTTGGGACTTTGGATCGCTCCCAGGAATCACAACCTTGTCATCTAAACTCCCAAGATGGGTTTAGTGCAACCTCAGCCCCGACCCAGGTCTGTCTCTGAGCCGGGGACAATGCAGTCTGCCTGGAAGTCGGCGGGAAGCCGTGCTTACGGGCGGGGGGTCTCCTGCATTGGCAATGAGCCCATCACACGATGCGTCATGTTGTTGCGCAGATTTGGAACTTCCAAGCGTACCTGTGAGGTTTTAAAAAAAGAAAACGTCGACGGCTGGGGTAAAACTGCAGTAACCTCATCATGAGGCAGTGCTCTGGACGCAGACTTGAGATGAGATGAGAGAGAGAGAAAACTGTTTCCATATCACGGCCCTTCCCAAGAGCCCCTCCACGCAGTCACATGTTTCCGTCTCTACACTTGGCAGGCTTGCGGCATCGAGGCTGATGCTCCTCCCGAGGGCTGGTGGTGTCAACGAGAGGGTCTTTAAACTCCAGAGATCAGGCTATTGCTAGAGATCAGGCTACTGCCAAATCCGAGTGCATTCGTGACCTGCCACGAGGTTTGCCCAACCATGTTCCACTCATTTGCCCAAGGCCTGAGGTCTCATCGAAGGATTCATGTTGTATCCACAATATTGGCTGTTACAAGGGTAGATGCATATTCCCGCCAGATAATCTGGCTGCCTTGATTCCTCTCCGCGACTTGCTTCTGGCTACTTGCTTCTGGCTAGGGCACAACCGGGCTGCTCATTACTTTCACTCGTAAAAAAGTGCGCGAAGCGATACCATCTGCGGCCGTAAGGCTGTGGGAATAGCTGGCGGCTGAGAAACATAAGCTGTAATTCTCAACTTTCCCTTCCTTTCAACCACAGTCGAGGACTTACTTGACTAGCACAAGTGCGTGAGATATCGTGACGCAGTACTCCCTACAGAGTGCGCTTGACCATCTCAGCCCCCGGCCAAGCCATGTGGCAACGGCAAGCTGCGGTGTGGTGGAGTCTTGGTTTGCTATGCAGTCAAGCCAATGGATAGAGGGTGGACTTCGAATGGCCGGCATGAGTTGCGGCACAGGCTTACTACATATAGACAATCGTAATAAATAGACCATGAGAGGCGACGAAACGGCTTCACATGCTTGCACAGCCGCCCTGATCTGCATGCTGACCCCTGTGTTATACCACACGACACCACCAAATATCACAGCCTGCTTCACCGTACATCGTCTAAGAGGCCCAATCATCGTTGTGGAAAGTACACCAAGAGTCATTTCACTGCTCTTTTGCGGCATCACTCAACATCGATCCAGAAGTAGTGCAATGCTAAAGATGGCCAAAATAACCACGATTCGTAGATAGCAGCACGTACAATCACACTATCTGTCCTGTTGATGCAGCTCTCCTTCAATTCCACTTGGATACAACCCGGAACTATCCATTCCCCCTATCCTCTCTCCCACAAACCAGTTTTTTGTATCTTTGTCTTTTCCTGGGCTTTACTTGCAAAGAGTGCCGAGAGTATGGAGGTCTTGACGATGTCGATGTCTGCCATGGACCGTGGACGTCTCAATCGTATTTATGATGAGGAGTCGAAGAAGGCAAGAAGGCAAGAGAAGACAATCAGGACAGCGAGCAGTGTGAACCATGACCACTGGATGTTTTCATACACCTCGGGCACCCAAGGCTCCAACCTTCGCCGGCAACGTTGGCGTTGGTAGGAAGAAGTCTGATCACGGAGTTATTAGCACTGCAACTGGAGATCGAAGAAGTAGGGAGGAGATACTAACGGCCCACGGGTCTGTGAGTCCGGCTGCCGCGTTCTGCGCCATACTCTCCAACGCATCCCGCCACCTCATGGTCGAGTCTTCCTCCTTGTGTCCACACTTCATCTCATCCACCCCTTGGGTGCGCATGTCGCTGCCACTGAGGATTGAGTTCTCTCCAATTTCAACGCCGATACCCCCGAAAGAGAAGTCCAAGAGTTCTCGGAGCCCTTACGAGCACAAGTATGTTGGAATGACGGGACTGTATGGTCATGCCTGGGTCGTTGGGTATGGTTATATTGCTGCCAAGTCGTGGGGGAGTTGTGTCGTATGTAGCGAGGCGGGATAGGTCTGAAACATTGTAGGTCAGATACTGATATCGTACTTGATATTTTGGGCATCAGTGTCTGGCCGGTGGCGTACGATGTTCCTTCTGAAACTCGGAAAGACATTGCTGAGGACTAAGGTAGGTCCCAACCAGTTCTTCCCGAGGCTACGAGCTCAGAAGCGGAGAAAACGGAAAATTACTTACTCGTCGTCTTTTGATAGACAGCAAGAGGACTGGAATGAGCCCATGTGCAGTTACCTGTGAAGCACTGCGGCTCCTTGGAGGGAAGCTGACCATCGATCGACCTGCCAGTGAACACCCAGGGCGATGCCTCGCGCGGCCAACGCCATGGCATTCCCTGCTCACCGAGATCAGCTTTTCGAACAGGGGCAGAATATCCCCCATGAACCTAGCCGTGGAAAGACTGTGAGGCACTGACCAATAAAACTGCAACCACCAGGCCCCTACATTGCCCTCTCCGGCGACAAACACATGCCGAGTCGAGCAAGTGACCGCCAACTACGTCAGGGTAGACGTAGTGATGGCAGAAGGAAGCAAGAGCGCAGAAATGATGCTAGTAACCCAGCTTTGTAGTCAGAAGAGAGGTTTCGGTGTAACGCCTCTAACCTGCTGTCCCTTCGTGCGGACGAGAAGCTTGAGGCTACCCCCCCCCCCCCCCCCCCCCCCCCCCCCCCCCCCCCTTNNGCTGGGGGCCCCCCCCCCCCCCCCCCCCCCATGTGCCTATCGATGCCTGGTCAAATCTGTAAAAGTCCCACAAAAGGCGCGGCTTCTGCTGATAGCAACTTAATTTTGCTTGTGATAGAATCTCTGCTACTGCTCTCACGAACCCAGTCCCAGTAATTGTGGCTAGAGGTGCGAACATTTGTTGAGAGTGATGTTCGAAGGCCACTCTGTGATGGGCTTGTCGTCGACAGCGTGTAGAACAGCTACCAGAACGACAAAACCAACAATGCTGAGCCTTCACCGAACATTTTCCGACCATCAATCTTTGAGAATCACCTATTTACGATGGTTCCATCTGGCTTGGAGTATTGAGTGCGATGGTTGAGGCCGAATCGAGGTACTCATGCGTCATGCCAGTATTTTGGCCCGTGATCGCACTAGGGAGTGGCTCGTTGTTCGTCTGAGCATCAAGTAGTGGTTCTTTCGCCGGTTCAACGGCCGAATCCGAAGCATCATGGAGGGAATAGGATGGTGCCGTTAACACTAGGAGCTCAGGTTTGTGCCTGCAGAAAGACGTAGTCAAAGAACTATCTTGGCAGCATCTGAGCTTGCATATGACGATGCCGACAATCAGCCATTCATTAGAGCCAAGATCAATCGAAAGTGAACAAGAATGGATATTCGAAATCAGGCATTGGGCCCATCTACGTCGTTGTTCCGGCTGCGAGTGGCGAAAATGGCGGATATTCGACTGCCGATGAGCACTGGATATGAACAGGGACAACACTCCCAAGAACCATTCCAACGCCATGATTGGTTTTGCCTATTGCTGCGCTCGCTTACGCACCTCTTTTTCTTTACTACAAAACGCAAATGCTCTTGCACGTAGACGCTGGCTTGTTGCCTGTCGTCCCGTCTTCAGTATGGAAGCCAGAAAGCAAGATATTTGAGCGCGAAAACTAGCCCAAAGGGTTGGGTCCAAACAACAGGATAGATGAGCCAAAAATTAGGAGATACCAGCCAAGTCAAACTTGTTCTCCATGACAGGGTACAGTCGGACTCGCAGTCTTGCTCTCGGCTATTGCAACGAACTACGAGCTAGCGATTCAACGCGGGTATACTACATATACGTAGCAAGGTTGGTCCATGATGAGCGTTGCTCGTAAATTCCAGCTGCCGCCTGCTGGTCTTGTCATCATCCTGCAGGGTTGAAGGATTGCGCAGACAATCTGCCCACGGCCAGCAGAGGCAAAACGGACTCTCCAAGTCCCTGACTGAAAGTCGGATGACATTCGTCTTCTCAGCCATTGGACCGGGGAAGCTCTTCACTTGAATAGGCAACAAAGTGTCGTGGGCTGATAGCACGCCATAGTCCGAGACAATGGTGAATGGATTGCGTGCGCTGCAAGCGAATGGCGCAACACGCCAAAGTGGGAATCGAGTCGCATCAGCCCCAGTAAACGTTGGCTTTTCCACGTGCTCTCGAGCGAACGGAGCCCGATATCTGATCCAAACGCCAAGGGATATGAAGGCGTGTAATGGGCAGAAAATAAAGGAGTCCAAGAGATGGGAGAGGCTTGGTGACACGGAAAATAAATAAGCTTGAAAGTGTGATTAAAGACTAGACCTAGGGACCAAAGACTAGCTTCAGAGTTGGCGTGTATTCTTTGGATATGCCAGCATGGAATCACGTACTTGACAGCATCTCGTCCCGCTTCTCCTCGGACGATTACCGCAACGTACCATGTAGTAGGGGGTTGCAACCTCGATCCCCTGGGTGAAGCATGGTTTCGTCACTTCATGTGGGGGACACACAGCTTCCCGATGCGCGAAAACTGGAGTGCGGGAATCCTCCTCTGCCTATTGAAGCCCGCCGTTCGTCGTCACGTCTTCGAGGCGGCCATCCATTGAGTCCAGCTTGGCGTCCAAGGCCATCAACCGGCGGCCCGGGACCAAGAACCATGAGGTTCGGGAGGCGACCGAGATCCCTGTAGAAAGAATCTTTTTTTTCCCTTGACTGTCGTCGTTTGAATAAAAAGATTGCGCCGGGCTGCTGCTCACTGTCCGAGATCCGTCCGAGATCGGTCGTCGTTTGTCTTCGTTTCTTCCTCGATATCCGGAAACACAATGTCTGCGCAACAGCAGCCGGCTATCAAACCCTCGCCCGCAGGGTCCGTCTCCTCCTCCGACCACGCCGGCCTGGACTCCAAGTCGGGAGGCGACAAGGATGCCGTCAACGCGGTGCCTCCTACCGCGCCGGCCCTGGCGACGCAGCAGACTCAGCGCATGGAGGCGGCCTTGGGCGACGCCATTCTGCGCTTCTTGAGGATCCGAAAGGGGCCAAAGGGGGACGTATACGACCTCGACGCGGTGCGTTGATCATTTCTTATGTTTTCTGGTCTGCGGAAAAGAAAAAAAGAGGAAAACTAACAGGCCAGATAGATTGCGACCCAGCCGAGCATCTGGGATTCCGAAAACGTCGAAGAATACAAGCAGACCTACATCCACGATCAATGGGAGAACAAGGAGGCCTTTGACCCGTCCTTCCGCTGGACTTGGAGAGAAGAAAGGGCGGTGCGGAGGAAGGTCGACTGGAAGATCATGGTAGGCCGCGACGTCGTTGAGATTTCGTGATGGTCACAGGTGCTCATCCTCCGCAGGTCTGGTGCTGCATCATGTTTGCATCTCTCAACATCGACCGCAACAACATCTCCAATGCCGTTTCCGACAACATGCTCGACGACCTCGGTCTTACGCGTGGCGACTACGTGAGTTGGGACTGTCTCTGCCGAGGATTGTTTGGGAGTGCTGATTTTATGAAGAATATTGGTCAAACCATTTCTCGAGTCGGGTTCCTCGTGGCCGAGCTCCCGTCTCAGCTGATTTCAAAGCGGTGAGTCCACAGCCATATCATCGCGAAGGTCATACTAATACATTCCCAGCATTGGTCCCGATCTGTGGATTCCGATTCAAATCTGCCTTTTTAGTCTCATCTCGGCCATGCAGTTCTTCCTCAAGGGACGCGCGTCCTTTCTCGCGACAAGATACTTGATGTCAGTCACCGCGTGGTACATGATGAAGCAATCAAGCATTCTAACAAGAGCAGTGCAACATTTCAAGGAGGCTTCATTCCGGACACCATCCTGTACCTCAGTTACTGGTACACGGGCACATCTGTAAGCACCATCGCCCCTCTCCGTCTCGAGGATCACCCACTGACTCTTGCAGCTCCCCATCCGCTTGGCTTGGTTCTGGATGTCGTCGCAGCTTGGTGAGCAGCCTCCTCAAGCAGCTGTGCTCTGGACTTTTGGCTGATTTATTACTTTTCTAGTCGACATTGGAGTTGGTTTTGCCGCCGTTGGTCTGGTTTCCATGCGTGGTATCCTCGGCTATGAAGGTTGGCGCTGGATGTTTCTCATCGAGTAAGTCCATGTTCTTGTGCCCCATTTCCACATTTGACTCTAGCTAATCGCTTGTGACAGAGGATGCTTTACCTGTACGAGCACTCTCCATTCCAACCTGATCTCGCCCTACTGACCCATCTCTCTGTAGTCTTGGTCGGCCTTCTCTCTTTCTTCCTCATGCCCCAATGTCCCGCCAGGACCAAGAGCTGGTGGAACCCCAAGGGCTACTTCAACGACAAGGAGGTCAAGATCATCGTCAACTCTGGTGGGAAATTTCTCACCTTGCTTTCACTGGGCGTTTACTGACATTCTTCGCAGTCATCCGTGACGATCCCCAGAAGGCAGGCATGTACAACCGACAAGGTCTCTCCGTCCGCCAGATATGGGAGTGCTCCAAGGACTTCGACATGTGGCCCCTGTACGCCCTCGGTCTTCTCTTCGGCCTGCCCAAGTACCCCGTCAACCAGTACCTCACGCTCTCCCTGCGCGACCTCAAGTTCAACGTCATCGAGTCCAACCTGCTGGCGATTCCCAACATTGTCGGCTCCAGCATCACCATGCTGATGATCACCGCCTTCAGCGAGCTCGTCAACAACCGCAGTTTCGTCGCCATGGCCGAGGACGCCTGGTTGCTGCCGTGCTTCGTCGCGTTGATTGCGCTTCCGGACCCCATCGGCCCTTGGGTCTACTTCGCCATCGCGACGGTGTTGCTTTCGTTCCCCTAGTGAGTCCGGATTTGCTGACTGGCTTCACGCAACACTTGCTGACTGGCAAACAAGCACGCATCCCATTCAAGTGGCGTGGACTAGTAGAAACGCGGGTTCCGTCCAGAACAGAACCGTTTCCGCCTCGTAGGTCGACTCTTCGTGTAGCGGAAGAGGTCAAACCTAACTAACCGTGCCGCAGTCTCTACAACATGTTTGTGCAAGTCAGTGGAATGATTGGTGCAAACAGTAAGTTTTGAGTCCAAATTCTCTTCTTGACTCGAGCTAACTCACAAAGTCTACCAACCCGACGATGCACCTCGGTACAAAAAGGCAAACACGGGCCTGTTGGTCATTTGCATATGGATGTGTGTAAGTGGTCGCACTCCCCATCTGGTGATTAAGACCACGAAGTTGACATCGCACGCAGCTGATCCAATACCCCTTCACCTACTTTTACTACCAGTGGAGAAACAACCAAAAGGCCAAGCAGTGGGATGTTCTGACGCCGGAACAGCAGTACGAATACCGCATGAACACCACGGATAAGGGCAACAAGCGGTGAGTCACCATGCTGTCGTACATGGTCGTGGGACGTTATCTGACACACATCTTCGACAGACTTGACTTTCGTTTTGCTACCTAAAATCCCCTGGGCTGGGAAAGAGGGTATCGCATGTGGTGGACGTTTCCGCATTTGAATATTCATGCCAAAGAAACGATAGAATACTTTAACAACTTGTAGGTAATGGTATGGTTAACCGGCTGTAGGCATAGACAGAAATAGCCTTATAAAAGTTGTACATCAGTCTCGACCAAAAGACCTTCACACAATGACCGTCGTTGCTTCAAAGCTCTATTCAGTGAGATGCTGGGGTAAATGCCTCTAAGCTACCAGAAGCAACATCATCGACATATCTGAAGACTCCACGACTGCACGAGCCTACTTCTTGCCCTCCAGGTACAGCTCATACTCGTAGCTCGAGAACAGGAAAGGGGCAACGCCCTTGAGATCGTTCTCAAATAGCGGCATGCTGGCGTAGTACTGTCGCATCGATTAGCACACCTGAGCCGAACCTCTTGGACTCGCACGTCACAACTCACCTCGAAAGAGCCGTTCGAACTGAGACTGCCAGTCTGCACAGTCCAGCCATAGACCAAGGCGTTGTCGCTCTTGCGAGAGGAAGAGAAGGTGTCCGTCATCAACTTGTAACCACTCAAGGCCGTCTTGAGGTACTTGTCGCCCTCGATGTACCCCAGACGCAGACTCTTGAGCAGACCGTACACAAACATGGAGGAACCGGAGCTCTCAATGTAGTTGCCCCACTGGCCCTCGGTGCCGGGCGTCATCACCAGCCACCAGCCCTTGGTCCTGTCGTCCTGGGCGGCGACGATGGCATCGGAGACGGACCCGAGGTACTTGATCAGACGCTCTCGGCCGGGGTGGCTTTCGGGGAAGAGCTCGAGGGTGTCGACGAGGGCCATGATGTACCACCCGACGGCGCGGCCCCACACGTGCGGCGAGGCGCCGGTCTCGGGGTCGGCCCAGATGGCCTCCTTGCTCCAGTCGAAGCCGTGGAGGGGCAGGCCGTTGGTGCGCTCGCGCTCGGCGGTGGTGCCGGCGTCGATGAGGTCGAACTGCAGCGCGATGTCGTCCCAGGCGGTGGCGTTGTCGGCCTCGAACTCGCGGGTCCAGCGGGCGTAGTAGACGTCGAGCATGTAGATGCCGTCGAGCCACATCTGGTCAATGTAGACGGGGTAGCGGTGGTAGAAGCCGCCGTCGGGCGTGCGGCCGGTGCGGTCGATTTGGCCGCGCAGCGTCTGGGCCGCCGTCTTGTAGATGTCGTTGCCGGTGAAGCCGTAGAGGTCGAGGAAGGTGTGGCCGAAGCGGATGTCGTCGATGGAGTTGCTGTTGTTGTACAGCAGGATCTCGCCGTCCCAGGCGGGGTACAAGACGACGTCGGCGGCGTGCTTCACGTAGTCGAGGTACTTCTGGTCGCCGGTCCGGTTGTAGGCGAGGAGGACGCCCGAGTAAAAGGACGAGATGGTGTAAGCAAAGGTGGGCTCGACGCCGTGCTTGATCTGGGAGTCTGCCATCCATGTCAAGTATCGCGGCTCGCCTTGGAACTTGCCGGGCTTGATCTTTTCCTCGGGGGCGATGGAGAACCATCCGTTTGGGAGGGAGATGGCCGCTGACGAGAGGGCGGCGCTGGCCAGCGTGGCGGCTGCAAGAGTCGAGACCTTCATCGTGATGGTGATGGTATTCCCGGCTTCAGAACCTCAGGAGATGGGAGATGAGCTGGTGATTTACTGCAAGACTGTCCATGTTTTCAACTATTTATACACGTCATGTCGCCTTGATGAGCCATCACTGGCTTCTGCCAGACCATCTCATGAAGTTGCAGTCTCCCAGGTTCCCCTCATCTGCCCAAGGTCGGCCAAGACCCCGAGTCGTGAGAGCACGATGTTCCGTGTGCATATCCGAAGCGTGCCAATGAGAATATTCTCTCACCATCGATGCCTGCTCGGCTGCAAGATGAGTTGTAAAGGAAGATGATGTCAAGCCGAAGGCCGAATGGCTGGTGGTCATGGAGATGTTCACGGAAAAGCAGGGACTGGGCGAGCCCGCGGGGTCTGCCCTGCCTCGATAGCTTGGTGTTTGCGGAGAAGCGGTCGGGATCGGAGTCCGTCCGGGGCAAGGTCAGTAGCTTGCCGTGATGCTTATTTTTACCCTGGGGTTATCCTTCTTCTGGATGGTAGGTTTCGCCCGTGTAGACAGGCAATCGGGCCTTGGGATCTAGTGTCATGAGCTGTTGGTCGTTGGTGAACCGTGATGCCGATGTGTGGTTAGCAATCTCGGCGAAGACGAATCAAGCTCAACCTTTTCGCAACCATCGGGGATTTGATGTTCGCTTAGGAGATGTACCGGCACGACAGTCAGTCGTTGGCTGCCCCCATGAGCTTTGGGCTGACCGACATCAAAGCCGCGCGGTGTCTTGAGCGTGCCAGCATGGACGATTCTTCCGGTCCCTGCGGTCCCCGATAAACCAAGGTGAAGGTGTTCTAGTTCTTACACCAATCACACGAGATGCCATGTTATTCGAAAACGGAATTCATGGCTTTCAAGGTGGGCGAGTCCATCAAAATGCCTCGCTTGTCGCTAGGTCGGCTTTCTTGCATCACATTCTTGGCACTACCATTGATATTACTGGGCGTCGGCAGGCCTGCTCAATAAACGATATGCAGCATCGCCATTTTGCCAAGGCTCAAGTCCGAGCCGACTCCTACGGCCGGCTTGTGCCTCGGCTTATCCGCCGGCAAGCCGCAAGGTGTCAGCTACGCTGTTGTAGCTTTCCCGAGCCGTAGTCGGGTCCTGGATAAATCCCAGATGCTGTCGTGACTACGTCTGGTCATCCAAGCGGCGAAGCTGAGGTTCATTTCGACTCACTGTCGATGTCTTCACAATGACCTACGCGAATGACCAAGAAAATAGCGAAAGATGAGCCAATACGAATCACAAATCAGAAGACAGAGAAATCATGCTGCAGTCGCCACAATAGTGGTCAAAGTCAAGACTAGCAAATTGTCGCAAGTTGCTATGTTGCGTTAAGCAAGAGAGCTCTGAGTTCGAGTGGCCGAGTATATATATCTCGGGAGATATATACCCATAAGGCGTGTATATTTGGGTGGTGGGAGCGATTTGAGTTGGATGGGGCCGGTGACGGAGCAGTTATTGCAAAGAGAGTATGCAAACGCAGAGATTCGATTAGATTTGTTTTGTTGAAGGGCATATTCGACACAAAACGATTTCATCATCGTGAGCCTCGGCACATATATAGGATACGTATGTCCCCACGCACACAATGACGATGAATGCGCCCCCTTTCCTCTACCTTGCTTCCTGAGCAAGTGGCTGACTCTCACTTGGCTTCTTATTCCAACCATGCAGTACTTTGCATGCTTCTTCAAGTGTGTGATGTCGTCGCCGGAAATGTACGTCGATTACTTGCATGCTTTGTCTGTCAATTTTACCTACATAGCAATATAGATAGATCACGTCTAGGTTGGCTCTCCGCAGGCTGGCACTACCCGAAACTCTAAAGGCTGCCTAGCATATAATTAGATGTTTGACTAGATTTGTTGGTCCACGAAGGACGCATGGTACATGGGTGTAGAGAGCCCATTACTCGGAGAGGACTACTTAATGCAGAATTATGTGACCAACTCTAGTCAGCATCTTTTGGTAGTTGACTTCAACTTCGAACACCGGCCCCAGGCTCAAGCTAACATCACTACAAACAAAAGACCCGCTGCCCTTCGCCCGTGCCAGAGTCATCACGCCAAGTCATTTCAGATGATGGACGGTTCCCTTCCATCGCTGCTTTGACAAGGCAATCTTCCAACGTCCGGTGCGTAAACGGTAACGGCGACACCTTTGCTGCGCCGCCTCCAGATACAGGCCCCAGACTCCTGAAGAACCACTTCGTCGCGCCATCTTCGCTTTTGAGCACCCCAGATACGCAGCAGATGGGGCCTCCGCGGCTGCCGAGGAGGGCGGTCGAAGTACGGATCATGGCGCCATGGACCTCCCCAGCATGAAACGTGCCCGGCGACGTGGACGGTGGGTTCTGCTCTGGTGGACCGGCTATTTGAAATTTCTTCATTTTGAGGAACCCGGCTTTCGACTTGTTGTGCTTTGGGATCGCCTCGATCTGGATGTTGTACCCCGTTTCATCGATCCCACGGTTAGGCAGTGCTTCGAGAAGAAGGATGGCATAGTCTCCTAGGCTAAACCGTGGATCAAAGGATTTCACATGGGGGTCCTGCAGAGTCCGCCCAGGTGCCCGAGAAGGGATGAAAATCTGGCTGGTTGGAACAAACAGCCGATCACGATCCATTGTCCCGAGGTCCTTCCAGCGAAGCACGATCGGACGCGGAGAGTCTCGGATGACAGTGTAGGTATCTGCCGTCGCGGTTTTTTCCAACGGCACGCCGACAGTATGGCCATCTGCTGTACTCGCCGATAGTATAGCCATGTACTTGAACGGCTGTAGCCAGACTTTCGTAGTCAAGGTGGGGAGTTGAGGGAGCCAGAGTATGGGGAGCTGTATGGAAAGTCCAAAGTTTGTCATGGAATAGGGCACAGGTCGACTCGACTCGTCTCTCGCAGGGCGATACTCGCGGGCATTTCTGAAATTTCGAGGCGAGGGAGCGAGCATGCTCGACCACGAAGCCGGGTCGTCCTCGTTCCAGCACCAGCAGAAGAGTGATTCGCCAGTAGAGACTTTGAGAATCTCCTCCTGCAAGCGAGTAAACGCCCTCGGACCTTCGCCGTATAGCAGCGGCATGTTGATGTCAAAGATTCCCAGCATGCAATAGGCCAGATCCTCCCGTCGTGTGGTTCTGCGGCGCGACAGCCACGACATGCGCTCGGCGACGCTCGCGGCGGAGACGTGCGTCCGGTACCTCTTCTTCTTGTGATACATGTACGCGCTGCCGACGCCGGTGATTTTGGAAATCAGGTCCACGAGTGCCTTGCGTGTCCCTACCTGCCTCCATTCCCGAGAGAAGAACAAGACCTGGCGAGGGGCGAGGAGTTCCTGGAGAGTCCAGCCGCGCGTGAACCACTGGCTTTGGGAGAGCCTGGGAAACAGCATCTCCTTGCTGGATGCCACGTCCCGGGTCGTCGGCTTCCGTGACGTCTGACAAGAATGCGTAGCAGACATGGGCGTCGCGGTACCACGCGAACATGGAGTTGATGGCCTCGGCCAGCTCGGCGGAGCTTTCTTTGCTGATGCAGTTGGTGTCGACCCAGAGATGACCCAGCTCCTGGCCCCGGGCTTGCGCTCTGGCCAGCTCGATCTTGCGGAAGCCTTTCTTCTCTCGAGCTTTGGCGAGATCTTGCCAGTCTTGGAATGTCACTTCTTCGGGACCCCATGTGTGTGACAGGATTGCGTATGGCGGGACACTGTCGCCGAAAAACTCCTCCAGGGCCAGGGTGCTGGTATTTATGAGGCGCATGATGTGTAATGTGAGATGGGTAAGATGGGACTTGGACAGCTGTAGCCCGCTCAGGCAGACCAGGAGTATGAGGCAAAGAGAACTCGATCTGATTATCCAAGGAATACTACTAATTGTTGGGTGCGATTCAGATTATCCACCAAGTGCAGGGGAAGCTGACAGATGGCGCCAAGTGGGCTCATTCTTAGCCGCTGTTCGAGCATTTAATGTGAGTCCGTTCCATCTCTGTGCGCATCTTTCATCCAGCTTATCAGACTCTGATTCATTTTGGCCAGTCAATTGTGCTTCTGTGAAGTCATCTCAGCTTCGATCGCCATGCATCGCTCTCAATTCTTGGGCGCCGGGGCAGCCTCTGGGTCGTTCGCCAGCAGAGCTTCGACCTCCGCGCCTCTTTTTCGTCTTTCTTGGAGAGAAATCTCCTGCTTCGGCGATCTGGACCATCCCAGGCCCAGTTCAGGATACTGGAGTGGGATGTCGCCGCTGCTGGGCAGGCTGTCCAGATAGATGGGCCAAGGCGTACCCATCCAGGCGTTTCGTGTCTCGTGGTCTTTGCGCTGGCTGGCAGTCAAAGGGTGCACGAGAACGCTGGATCGCGTGGTGTTAGCCGACCGACTTTCGAAGAACCTTTCCCAAGCAGAAGCTAGGCAGGGAAGGCCAGCTGAGTGGAAGAGAGCCAGGTTGCTTGCCTCAAGTTGCCGCGGTTGGCAGCCAGGTAGAAGAAGACGTCGGAGAATGAAGAGTCGGGGACCCAGACTGTCGCGGCGAGGTGTCTCAGCTTGGTTCTAGTGAAGAGAGGGGAGTATCACCGACTCTCGTATGACCCGGCAGGGTGCGGGCCCATGGGGTGCTCATTCACTCTGAACAATGGAACAGCGACGAAGGCGCCTGCAATCAAAACTCAGCAAGTAGTGGATCCGTGGACGACTGTCAGCTCAGACTCACCATCGCGACGCAGTCTGAGAATGGCATCACGCAAAGCGAGCGCTGCCGCAGTCTCGGTGGGCGACTGGATCAGGAAGTAGATGTGGAAGTGCCATTCGCGGGTCCGGGACTCGACGACGGTCTTGAGGTCGTTCTGCGGAGTTGGCGGTGTGGAGTGAGTGACCATCGTCATGGTGAATATCGAGTTGGGTGATGATCGAGTACAAATGGCTGTGTTCTTGGCGCGCGAAGTTTAGAGGCTGTAGAGAGAGAGTGACGATGTCGTGTTCTTTGGTGGTTGATGGACGTTTGGCGCGGGCAGCGCTTAGCACGCCATTCGGGCGCGTCTGGCGTGCCGCGACGGGACGAGTGACAATCTTCGGTTTTATACGACGGAATTGGAATGGAAGCCGATGGATTCCGAGTCCCCGGTGATGGTCGTCGCTCTTCACGTTGGACAGGAGAGCCACGTGCGTTTACTTGATCAACTCACTCACAGCTCACCGAGGCAGCAAGCTCAGCATCCAATCCACTTGAGCTGTCATCTCACAAGTGCCAGATCGGCTGCTGATGGCAAACCCAATCTCTCCTCCCACGTAGCCCAATGCCCATGTTGACGCATGGAATGTCATCGCGGAGCTCGACCAGGGATGGTGTGGATGACAGACCCCTACCTTGAGTTTCTTTCCTCTTGGGGCAAGGTCTACCCGTGAACTCCTGGGGTTCCCGTCAAAATCAGGTGATTTCTGAAGACAAGACAATACGGCCGGCGACATCGACACGTGGACAGAGGTGTTACCAAATGCTTTTTCAACATGATGGATTCCAGTCATTTGCGGCTGACCAAGGGGTGCCGAGCCTCATCGTGGGGTGTACGGCGGGGGGGGAGGAGAAGAGATATGATACTAATTGGGAACTGTTGAGACGGACTCTCATAGTCTTGCCACTTGAATGGGGGACATGTGAGGGACGTGGGTAGACCACCACGATAGCGCAGGGCTAGCAGTTCCAGAGTTGTCCGTGACCAGGCGAAGGGTTCGAGACCACATGGATACCAACGACTGAGGAACCATCAGACGAGCCATCTGCGGGGTGCCCGAGAAGAAGAAACTCGATATGCGAGCAGCAGTCTCGCCCTTCGCCCCGAGCACCACCCGGAACAGATTCCGGCGACAATCAGTCCTTGAGTGGTGGACAGGCGAACAATCGGCCAGTCTCGCTGCGAGTCATTGCCACCGCCAATGGGTAGGCCTTTCTGGACCGGAACAAAGTCCCCGCCAGAGAAGCCAAGTCCGAGTCGAACGAACGAATAGATCTCGACATCGCTTAATCTCCTTGTGTAACATGGGTTGCCTGTCCAACAACCACCCTTGATGAAGCCATGATGTCATGCTCAAAGAGGTTAGCCAGCCCGGATTTTCTTCAAACCTGGTGGGCATTTTGACAGACCCCCATGAGTTCTAGACCCCAGATCCCTCAGGCAAATAGTCGATTGTGAAGCGAGGCCAAGGGCGGGGCCGCGTCGACAGTCACAGAACTGAACAGAAGTGGGAGTCAGCCTACCATGTACGAGTAGGGACCAGTCCAGACACATTCCGAGAAAGAGAGAGAAAAGAAGGGAGGCGGCTGAAGCGGCGAGGCGAGCTCTGAGGCTTTTGCTACGAGAAAACACGCCACTTCGGACCCTGCAAAACCTCAACTACATGACATTCCACAACCAACACATCAACTAGGTATCGGTTTCTGTTTGGGCTTTAACCCAACCTCCCTCCCCTCCCCTCGGCCTCTCTGCCGCCAATGTCAGCCTCTGCAGAGCCTCAGCGCGAGCGGGAGGTGCAGCGATATCTCCAGAGCTGGCAGGTCGCCCAGGGTTCGTCGCTCAACGTCGCCCTCAATGTCGACAGCATCGCCGCCCAGGACCTGCACAGCAACGGCTACAGGCCGCGGGCCTCGCCGGACCGGACCTTGACGGCCTTTTCGCAGCTGGCCGTCCTCAAACTCGATGTCCGCCGCGCCATGGTGTCGCTCATCGACTCCACCACCCAGACCATCCTGTCCGAGGCCACGCGCAATATCCAGCTCGCGGAGCTCGACGGTGCTGCCGGCAGTGCCAGTCAAGAAGACTCTTCCAATGCCGCCAACAACGATCTATGGTGTATGTGAAGCCTCACCCTGTCCCCGATATCGGGCACGTCTGCCAGCTGTCTCCCTCCTTCGATGAGGACCACCATACCGACAAGGGGGGCCCATCACCAATCCTGGAGCTTACGCAGGTTCAAGGGAATCGTCTTCTTTTAGGATGATGAGTGCTGACCTTCCAAACGGCTAGTGGGCGCCGCCATCCTCTCTCGGCCGGACGCCGTGTGCGAGCATGCCATGATCAACACCTGCACCGCCATTGACTCCTCCAAGGACAATCCGTACACGGTCCCCGGTCTCATCATCTCTGACTGTCGCTATGACTCCCGCTTCAGCACCCGCCCGTACGTGCTCTCGGAACCAGGCGTGCGCTTCTACGCCGGCGTTCCCATCTTCTCCCGCAACGGCCACCGGATCGGCGCCTTTGCCGTATCCGACGAGCGGCCTCACGACGGGCTGACGATTGACGAGATCAAGTTCATGCAGGGCATCGCCCAGACCGTCATGGAGCACCTCGAGTGGGCGCGGGATCGCGTGGACAGGTTCAAGGGGGAGCGCATCGTGCGCGGGCTGGCGGCCTTTGTCGAGGACTGCAACTCTCTCAACGACGACTCGACTCCGGCCAAGGAGGACGTCTCGCCGAACCCGTCCTCGACGCGTCCGCCCGAGATACCGCTCCTCTCGTCGAGACGCCCGCTGTCGACGGCGAACACGTACTTTCGCCACGGCGGTTCCGGGTCTCCGCGGAACTCGTTGTCGTATCGCATGCGGCACGACATGCCCGGGTCTCCGCCGTCTTCGTCGCCGCCGAGAAGCGTCAAGCCGGCCGGTAAGCCGAAGCCCGACAGCATCTCAAACGTCTACCACCGCGCGGCCGAGATACTGCGCCGGTCCACCCTCGCCGACGGCGTTGTTTTCCTGGGCGCCACGACCACGAGCTCGAGACAGATGAGCCGGGCCATGAGGACGGGCGGATCCAAGTCGTCCGACGAAGACGAGCAGAGCCTCCCAGTCACTTCCGGTTCCGAGGGCCACGGCATCGACAGCTCCGACTCGGACACGACGCCGTCGGCACGACCGTGCAAGATCCTGTCCTACTCCATCACGGACGAGCGGTCGCGGCTGGGCATGGAACAGGGCCCGCCAATGTCCCTGGGAACCCTCGAGAAGTACTTCTCCATGTTCCCGATGGGCAAGACGCTCTCCTTCACCGAAACCGGGGCCGGGGTCTCCTCCGAGGACGACAGCGCGAGCGACAGGGAGGCCATCCGCGTGGGACCCATGGCCGGCGAGCGCACCACCGAAGGCAGGCGACGGCGCGTCAAGATGGACCACGAGGAGCTGCTCAAGAAGATCCCGGGCGCCAAGTCGGTCGTCTTCGTGCCGCTGTTCGACTACAGCGAGGACCGCCTCGCCGGCGGGTGTTTCCTGTGGACGTCCGTCACCGGGCGCATGATGAACCTCGACCAGGACCTGTCGTACCTCCGCGCCTTTGCGAACAGCATCATGAGCCAGATCGGCCGCATCAACACGCAAAAGAACGAGCTCGCCAAGACGACCTTCATCGCCAGCATGAGCCACGAGCTGCGGAGCCCGCTGCACGGCATCCTGGGCTCGGCGGAGCTGCTCAAGGACACCGACACCGACTCGTACCAGGCCGGTCTCATCAGCTCCATCTCGACCTGCGGCAAGACGCTCCTCGACACCCTCAACCACGTGCTCGACTACAGCAAGATCAACAGGATCGGCCGCGCGCAGATGAGGAAGAGCGCGCGGCAGAACAGACCCGTCGTGCTGTCCTCGGACTCGCTGGAGAGTCTCAGCATGACGGCCGTGGTGGATCTGGCCGTCCTCGTCGAGGAGGTCGTCGACGCCATCGCGGCCGGCCACGCCTTCAAAAAGCTGGCCGGGGCCGGGGCCCTCGGACCGACGAAAACCAACGGCCTCCTGCACCACAGCCCGGTCACGATCGGCAAGTATCAGGCGCCGGGGGGAGCGGACGGCCCCGTTTCGGTGCTGCTCGACATCTGCCCCAAGACGTCGTGGCTCGTCAAGACCCAGCCGGGGGCCCTGCGCAGGATCATCATGAACCTCTTCGGCAACGCCCTCAAGTACACCTCGACCGGGTTCGTGCTCGTGTCGCTCAGCAGCCAGGCGAAACCCGACGGGTCCAAGGTCAGCACCTTGATCAGGGTGGCCGACACGGGCAAAGGCATGTCGGACGAGTTCCAGCAGAACAGACTGTTTGTCCCCTTTAGCCAGGAGGACTCCTTCCAGCCCGGCACGGGTCTGGGTTTGAGCATCGTCAAGCAGATCGTCGACTCCCTCGGAGGCACGCTCGAGGTCAAGTCCGAGCAGTACAAGGGGACCGAGGTCGACGTGCACCTCCGCCTCGCCCCCGTTTCCGACGCTTCGGCGCATCAACCGGACGAGGCCATGATATCGGTGGCCATGCAGACACGGGGACGCCGCCTCGTCATCTTGGAAGGCGACGAGAAACCGCAAACGGATTCCATCATCCGGCAGCTCGGCAAGAACCGCGAAGTAGTCGCGGAGACGTGCTCCAGCTGGTTCGGCATGAAGACGGAGAAGGAAAACGAGACGAACGCCTCAGAGGCCGACTTTTTCATCTACTGCGAACCGCCATCTCTGGAGTCGTTGGAAAGACGGTTCAGAAACCACGCGCGACGATCGCCTCGCAAGATACCCATCGTCATCGTCTGTCAGAACGCGGAAGAGGCGGTGCACATTTCACACCAGCACACCAGGGTCCTAGGAGAGATGGCCCAGATTGTCGAAGTGATACCACAACCGTAAGTCGACGTCTTAACTTGAAATCATCTCCGCGGTGGTACTAAAACCGGTCCCAGATGCGGTCCACGCAAGCTGGCCAAAGTCTTCAGCAACTGCTTGAAGCGCGTCGCCGAAGCAGACAACACCCCCAACGGAATCGACCACGAACCGGCAGAACGAGAATTGTCCAACGGCACGCCTCACCCCGAGGACCACGTCGTGGTCCACCACGACCAGCCCCCGCCGTCCGTCAAGCAGGAAGTCGCCTCATCCCGCGCCATCCGCAGGTCCCTGGACACCGTGGCTCCCTCGCCGCCGCGCAGGGTGTCCCTGACAGACGCCAACGGCCACGTCAACGGCGAGCGCGAGAGCAAACTCCACGTGCTCCTCGTCGACGACAACAAGATCAACCTCAAACTGCTCGTCATGTTCATGAAGAAGTGCGGCTTCTCGTACGAAGAGGCCGAGAACGGGCAAGAGGCCGTGGACAGGTTCAAAGAGGCCTCCGGCGCGCTGCTCCCGCCCGATGACCCCGCGGGCGAAGATGCCGCCGCCGCCGCCTGCCAGCGACGCTTCGACTTCGTGCTCATGGACATCAGCATGCCCGTGCTGAACGGCTTCGAGGCGACGCGGAGGATACGCGAGTTGGAGCGGGAGCACCAGATGTCGCCGCCGGCCAACATCATCGCGCTGACGGGTCTCGCGAGCGCCGACGCGCGGAGGGAGGCCGAGTCGGCGGGTATCGACGTCTTTCTGCCCAAGCCGGTGAGGTTTGCGGAACTGAGCAAGCTGTTGACGCCGGAGTAGGTCCTGGGAAATGGCGGAATGGGGGGAATGGTCCAGGTGTTTTTGGCTGGCGTTCGAGGGCAAACGGGGAGGGGGCATATAGTATTCTGGTTTTAATGAAGTAAATACGTATTGAGGTAACTGTGTGAGATTGCGCAACTGATGAGTTGGGAGAAGTCTGGTGCGAATGCAAGAATACTGGCACCGTCACATCATGATCCAAGATATACGCACTTCATCGTCAACAGGAATGAAATTCAACCACCCATGGTTCTACCCGGCCAGGTGTGGCAGGGGTCCAGCTGGAGACGTATCCTCCCCATACATGGACGCAGAAACTCCCCCTATTATGAACTCTAAAGGTTAGTTCTCTGCTTAGGTTTATTAGAGTTCATGGACTTGAATTAGCAAGCAATTCATGCATAATAAAGGACCAGAGACTGGAGTAATTGCATAGCTTGGCTGAACGCTGGGCAGTTGTTAGAAGTAGATGAACAGGCCGGATCTTGCTTGTGTCGAGTGCCGAGGGAGATGCCGACGGACATTCCGACCGAGATACCGATAGCAACACCGACAGAGACATCGACAGTGACACGGTATCGCGTGATAAAGTAGACTACCAGTAGGACGGGGAGTAAGGTACTTATCACTGCCGCACAGCACTACTCAGGCAAGGTCAGAAGGATAGATCCAAGAGGTCTGGTTAGCTGAATGCAAAGAAGAAAGAGTCTAGAGCTTTCTGTTGCAAAGGCTCGAGGAAGTATGCCTCTTTTTTTTCTTCCAAGCTTATCTGATAGTCAAGAGTAAGTTGTGTTTGAATAGCGATATTTATCTTACAAATAAAGCACAGCTGAAATCAGAAGAATGCTCGCAGTGAGACAGACACAGATACAGTAAAACGAATCTACCCCAACAGACTAATTAGATACCGGCCTCCATTTCTAGGAACATCAACACATCAAGTTTCTTGTTCATGCAGGAGAAGTGCCAAGCAAAAAGATGATATATATCTAGCTTTCTGAGCCACTCAGATCAAAACCGCGACAACTGCGAAATGTTCAAAACCGTTTACATAAGCATTACATGTATTGGATATTTAGACAGAGACCTATAAACATGACCTCGGACTCTGCTTGACATTGAGAACTAGTGTCTGTTCCCATATCACCATCTACCTATCCAATAACAACACTGATTACTTGATTCTCGACCAAACAGCATGATTTTCACCAGGACTTTCGTCTTGCACCTCTTATTCTTCCCTTTACTGGTAGATGCAGCCGTTACTGTCTACATGTCCACTTATCAAGTAAATAATGAAGGAGAGCCTAACCACTGGGCTATATTCTTGGACGGATCTCGAAGGGCTATCCTACAGGTAGCCAAGCAAAAAGATGACAATGGGTACTACGTTGATGCGCCAGTCTACGATAAGTCACCAACAAGAGCTCGCCGCCACAAGAAATCATATTTTATTGGCAAAATCAACAACAACAACAACAATTTTCAATCTGCTGTCAACACCATCGAGAGCACGCCTGTCGATAACGAAAGCAGCACGTGGAATTGTCAGGCCTGGGCAATAGAAGCTTTGGACAGATTGGTACACACAGGTGTATTCAAGTGGGGGCAAGGACAGGGGGAGATGCTTTTAAAGATGAGACAAAACTGGCAATAGCAAATAACTATTTAGTGTTACAATTCTTAGTTTTGGAGTATTTAATTTAATACGAACTCACTAGATGGGTTTCTGGTCGACATGGTCTTCTGGGTTAACTATCGACGTTGATTTAGTCGTTCGCCACTGCAAGTAGCCACTGCAACACCTTGATTCGGTTCCTCAATTCCCTGTCGACACGTCGTTATGGCTGCGTCTTCGCCTTGTCCGGAGGCTCTCAATGGTGAATCGACGTAGATTAACGACTACCTGACATGGGTCGCAGACAGACTGTCCACTCTCTACAGTTCGAGTGTGTCCTCCAGGAAGCAGCTAGCGAGACGACGAATGACCCAGACTCCAGACATAGAACGTCGACATGCCCCGTTGACATGCCATCAAGATTCATTGAAACCCCTGGTGATGAAACAGATGACAGTAGAGACACGGAGCAGGATGAGGAATCAGAGAGTATGGAACATAAGGGAAACGACGTGAGCTGGGAAGTGGAAAGCGACGAAGACGATGAAGACGATCCCGCGGTCAGGTAGTATCTCTGGATGGAGGGTACCGCAGTGACTGCAGAGCGCTCGGAGATTCGAGCATACACGAATCACGATCCACAAAGTCATGGACGGAGGCAGCCTGCCGAGTAGTCGCAACACGATTCAGGCAAGATTACACCACTTGGGCAGGTGTCCCGACAATCTCGACTCGAAAGCCTGTCCTGTGTGCCATGTATTTGCTGCCGTCCGCACCAGACTACAGTCCTCGCCGCATGGACACCGAACTCACGCTCAGCCAGCCGCCTGTGTCGATCCCAGCACTTTGGGGTAGACGAAAGATGAAAGCCACATTGGGTGTCATCCGCGGCCCCGAAGTCCGCTGCATTTCGGGCCGAAGGATATCTCCGCTAGCCCGACATCGATTACAAGACCATGGACACTGGAGGCTATGGGCAGGGAAGGGTCCCTCCAGCGAAACTACTAGAGCGTAAATATATAGTAAATAAAGTAGGTGTATAAAAAATAGATTAAGTATAAAAATAGGTTAATGACTTAGTAGTATAAACCTTGATAAAGCTCTCGAGTGCTTTATAATAGGGGATAAGGATTTGTATACACAACAAAATATCTATACTTTAGTATTCTTCTCCCCTTAACTTCATCGCTTCGATCCTTTGTGCTACACTGCGCTACGCACTCAGGAAGCCACGCTCTGGACAATATCTTGAGCGGATGGCTAGCTTCTTCCACCGCGAGCGACTGGTCGTAAGATTAGTCGATTTACTCGATCCTCTGACCGGCGATTCCGGTCACTCGGATAATACTATATCCCCTGTTTCAAGATATCACAAGTTCATAATCATTGTCTTTAAGACATGCACGGCGGCGCCGTCAATCTGTCCTGGTGATTGTGCACACCTGCTCTTGTCAGTTGAAATCGGTAGCAAATGCGGTTTGAAATCAGTTGTAAAGTCCTTTTAACAGTCCGGGTCATATGAAGCCAATGTTGCATGCGTTTTAATGTTAAGCGACAACATGGTGGTGAATGGTGGTCGGAGCTAACGTTCCCAACTAATGAGTCACAAGTTTTGGACTAAAGTACATATTATCAACACATCGCCAACCTCTCCAGCATCGTCTTCAACGTCTTCAAAGTCTTCGTGAAGCGCCGACATCTCAAGATGACCTCACCATATACCGTCCTCGTGACGGGCTCTTCCGGCCACCTTGGAACAGCCCTCATGCTCTCTTTGTCGTCTCTCGGACACAACCCCCTCGGCATCGACATAATCCCCTCCCAAACGACGACACTCGTGGGAACCATCACAGATAGACCGCTCATCTCCTCGATCCTGCGAGAAAACGCCTCCATCGCACACATCGTCCACGCAGCAACCCTCCACAAGCCGCACGTCGACTCCCACCCAGCCCAAGCCTTTATCGACACCAACATCACCGGAACCCTCACCCTCCTCGAAGAAGCGGCAGCCCTCGATCAGCGTATAAAGTCCTTCATCTTCATCTCCACAACCTCAACCTTTGGGAAAGCACTCGCTCCCGCGCCGGGCCAGCCCGCAGCCTGGATCGACGAATCCGTGACACCCATCCCCAAGAACATCTACGGCGTCACAAAGTGCGCCGCCGAGGACCTCTGCTCCCTCATCCACACGCAGTCCGCCCTCCCCGTGCTCATCCTGCGCACCTCGCGCTTCTTCCCCGAGGAAGACGACGACATCACCCGCCGCTCCGCCATGAGCGACGTCAACCTCAAGGTCTGCGAGCTCGCCCACCGCCGCGTCGACATTTCCGACGTCGTTTCCGCCGTCCACTGCGCCATGCTCAAGGCCGCCGAGCTGCGGTTCGGCAAGTACATCATCTCCGCCCCGCCGCCGTTTGCGCGCACCGCCGAAGACGCGCTCGGCTGTCTGAATCGGGACGCCGGCAGGGTGGTCCGCGAAACTCTACCGGGGTGCGCGGCGGCGTTTGAGAAGTTTCAATGGACGTTCCTCGCGCGGCTCGATCGGGTATACGACTCGTCGCGCGCGGTGCGGGAACTGGGATGGCGGCCCGAGTGGACTTTTGAGCGCGCCGTTGCGAGCATGGAGAGAGGCGAGGACTGGAGGAGCGAGTTGACGCACAGAGTGGGTAGGAAGGGGTACCATGATGTGCCTACGGGTGTTTATACAACAAAGTGAGGTGATGGAGACGCGAAAAAGTCAGATCTGGTATTGGAGTTCTATATGCCATCTGAGAGGCAACATGAAGGCAGAGGTAAAATGCAGCAAAAGTCCTTTAGTCGAAATCATACAAGCATGCCTTCACGCCATGTGTAGTGTGGTCTCATGCCCACCCGGACGCTATGCAATGTCAACCTCGTCGACGAGCCCCAATTCCGCACCCAGATCCAGGATTTGCCTCGCGACGGCCTCCACATCCTTGGTCTTGATGACCACCCTGTGATTCCCATCCCACTCCACCAACCTCGTCGTGCCCGGCGCGCAGTACTGCTTCAGCAACCTGCGGTGCTGATCCAACCCGGGGTCCTTCGTTCCGTGCACGTGAATCGTCGGCAACTTCAACATGTGGTCCGTCCCCGAGCCGTTCGGCCAGTCCTTGAAGTCCACGCTCGCCTCGGCCGCGTCGCCGACACCCGGGGCGAGGTCTATCCTGTCGTCGAGCACAATCACCGGCGCGCGGCCGGCGAGCAGCACGCCGAAGCGCCAGTTGGCCGAACCCCCCGCCGAGGTGATGCGCTTGCCGTACTTTTGCATGAGCATCTGCTGCGTGTACATGAGGCTCGCGCTGATCTTGGCGCCCTGGCTGAAGCCCAGCAGCCCGACCCACTCGCCCGTGGCGCCGAGGGCGTCGTCGTCGTCCATGGCCATGCGCAGCTGGAAGTGGATCTCCGCCGAAGCCGTCTCGGCGTCGACGGCCTGGTGTTCGGGAAGCCAGCGCAGCCAGCGGCGGAAGGGGCCGTAGTCGCCGTACACGGAGATGATGCTCTCGTGCGGCGCGCAGATGAAGGGCCCATCGACGAAGACGAGGCGGAAGTGGTTCTTGAGACGCGAGATGAGGGCCCGGCACTGCACCTTGAAGACGGCCGCGTTGACACCGCCGCCGTGCAGGCAGAGGATGCGCGGGAGGTGGAGCGTCGTGTCCGGTGCCGACGGGGGTGATGTTGCGCTCGGCATTGTTAGGGCCGCCCGAGAGGTGTAAGCCTGGCGGTGATGTGAGAGCGACTTATGCGTGCGTAGTTGTGAATGCGTGAGAGAGGTATCCAAGGGGAGAGACGGCGATGGGAGATGTCTTTCCGGGACCGACAAGAGACTTGAGTCGGGTTTGAACTCAAACAAGTGAGAGAGCTTGCGTGTGTTTGTGAGGGATGGAGAGAGGAGGAAGAGAGAAAGACGCGAGAAAGACGCGAGATGACGAGAGTAAAAGGACGAGCTGATCTGCGGTTCCTTTTTTTTTGTCCTCTGATGTCCGTCGACGGGTTATTTTTGCCTAGATACGATGAGTGATAGACAGTTTTAGTCGGCTGCTCGTTCACTTTGCTGGTTGACACACACACACACTTTCTCTCTCCGGCTGTTCCTCTGTCAGTTTCTTCGCACGCACACACACTGACAACCCATATACGGATGGGGAAAAAACTGAGAGACCGATGGCCGAGAACTGCGCAGGGACATGGACACGACACTACAACAGAGCGCAGCCCAGGTCGTGGTGGTGGGGCGATGGATCTCTTTGTCCGTCATTCGCACCTCAACACCGGCCGGAGCTCCGACGGTGACTTTTTTATTACCTGACATGGCGACCGAACCAAACCTACTGGTTGGTGATCGGGATCCGGGCCACGTCCAGCCAAACAGTGCCATTCTGTAGCTCGATTGCTGACTCAATCTGACTTGTCGTGCGACCTGCACTACTTTGGTTCCCGATGGCCCATATTTAGACTTGCTGACCCCGAACGTCAATAGTGTGGGTAGATCACCGACGCGGGCGACCGTTGTGGTCGTTGTTTGCTTGTCGGCGATGGTTGATGGGTAGATCGGGCTTGACCGTTTCTAGGCAAAACAGGTGCCACCCCACGCCGTTGGGCCAAATCAGGAACAGCCTGGCTCTTTGGAAAGGGCCATGATCGGGGCAGCTCCGACAGGTACAGGTTGTTGTTGAAGGGCAGGCAATGGCACTGGAACGGACAGACGACGGTTGGTGTCTCGTATGTCTGTCTGGGGTCACCGAAGCCGAAGAGAAGGGCTGGCCTGCTTGCTTGTTTGCCTGATCTTTGACGGATGCCGATCGCTAACGATACCCATCCCTTTGCTTCTTTCCCTTTGGCTCCGTCCAGCCTTCGGCAAGCCGCATACGCCATGTTGTCCCAAGTCTTATTCGGTTCCGCTCAGTCCCCGAATGGAAGACAAGAGAAGACAATTCGAGGCCGTCAAACCCGGCGGAATGGGTCCAGCAGCTGCAACGCCGAACTTCAGATTCGGAGAATGACGAGAGCAGAGAATGAGGTGAAGCAGCACCGACGAAGCTTAATTCGCATGGTCCGAATGGCATCCCTGGCTCGGACGCAACGCCGATAGAGACAAAGGGCGGGATTAAACCTCCCTTGCCAACACCGAAGCTTGCTCCAGCTGACGAAATGTCGCTGCATCGCATCCTGCCGTGCGACTCCAGAATCCAGGTCACTTTGAAGGTACGGTGTACAGGTAGATCCTTCGTCGGAGGCAGTGGTTGCGCGCTCGCGCTACGGACACTTGGGAGAGGTCCGGCGTCGCCCATTTCCACGGCATGGCTGGCGGTGTCCGACCCGAGATTGGCGCCGCTTGAGGAAAGTACATGAACTGCTCGTTTCGACATCACACGAGCTGTCGAAAATGGTTAATAAAACACCACAAGCCCGTCATCTCAAACGCTGCGACATGGACAGTGACGGACAGAGTTGACCACCTCTAAACGTGCGGCATGTGGATTGCCGAGGCCATATAGAGGTGCTGCCGTTGGTTTCTGTCGCAAGGGTTTCCATATCGTGGTCGGGCCCAACAATTTTAGAAGAGAAACAGGTCTGGGTAGGTCTCAACGGTCTTTGTCGATCACTTGACTTTAGGCCCTGTCATTGCGTGGTCAGGGCGCGAATACCGTGGGCAGACTGCTTTTTTGGGTTGCTCCAGACACCTGTCATCTGGATATGGTATGCGATGGCCAGACGCGTCAGGTACGCGAATGCAAAAGTCTGGATGCGAAAACGACAGCGAGCATCACGACGACCTGATGAGGAACCAGGGTCGCGAGGCGGGAATGTTGCTCATGAAATCGCCTCGATTGATCGTAGGCCGAGGGGGATTTTTTCGTTTGGTGAGTCAATTGAAGGTAGGGATGAACACCCAAGTCGCACCTTCTTTAGCCCACTATAATGTGGCTGAGCCACACCCGCTACTCTGTATTAGGTAAGGCGCGTCACTACACCACAGTAGCCACCGCACATCAGCCACACCATGACGTCGCATCTGCCCCTCCCCACGCACGCTGTACTGTGCCTCACGTCGTGACTCCTTCACTGTGATAGAGGAAATGGAAAGCTTCCCCCGCCTCGTGCCACTCTGCCCAGCCAAGCTCCACGTCAACCCGTTTGCCAGCTTCCGTGTTGCCATCTAGCCCTACGTCGTAATGACATATCCAGCCTATCATCGTCCAGAGGCCTCTTCTTAACGTCCCCATCTAAGCCTCCTGAACTGGCTGCATCCACGTCGACGACCCTCTGCGCCACACTGTTTGCCCATCGACCTCATCTGGCGACCCCAAGAATCAGGGTCCAGCTCCGTCACCGCCAAACGTACAAAAAGCTAACCACCACTGCTGAATCCTCCCAAGCTTGATCAATAGTTCACAGCACATACTCTTGAACATCAGACGATACCCCCATAATACCCTCCCTTATCGACCACTCCCTTTGGCTTCGTTTTTTGATACCCCAGAAACACACCGCATCGAAACGACCACATCCTTCCAGTCCTTCTACGCCTGAATCATGTCGTGGTCCGGTCAGAATTCCGAGAAGCCCCCCATTCCCCAGGGCGAGCAGCAGCTCTACCCTCCTCCTTCCACCGACCCCAACCACTACCAGCAGCAGCAGCAGCAGCAGCCTCAGTCTGGCTTCAGCGAGAAGCCAACCACCGAGCTCCCTGGTCAGCAGCCAGGCGGCCAGTACTTTCCTCCCCCGCCTTCCGGCCCCCCTCCGGCCGGCCAGCCCCAGTTCACCCATGCTCCTCAGCCTCAATACGGAGCATCGCAGCAGCATCAACAACAACACCAGCCGTACGGCCAGCCTCCTCAGGGCCAATTTCCACCAGGACAGCAACCCGGCGAAAACCCCGCTCTCTATGGTGCCGGTCATCACTACACCGCTACCGGTGCCAGCCACGCCGACCCTGCCGCGGCGCCGGCTGCTGCCGCTTTCGCCTCTACGGAGACGACGCAGCCCCAGAAGCAGCACCGCGGATGGGGTGAGCGTTTGTCCCAGATGGGCATGAAGGCAGCCGTACCCATCAACGCCCTGGCAAACAAGATGGGTTCTCAAAGCTTTTTGCCAACCACCATGGACAAGGAGTGCGAGAAGGCCGGCAAGATTGTCCGCAGCTTCTGCAGTAAGTTCCACGAATCTCCCAACTCCAGGCCTTTGTCTAACAGCATCGCAGAGGAGGGCATCGCGTCCGACGTCCCGCCCCAGCTCGTCTCCGACCACCTCGAGCCGGGCAAGCCCGCCGAGGGCCACGGTTCCCGACCCGTCACCCCGAACAAGGACAAGGAGAAGGTGCGCAAGGAGCAGAAGGCCATCGTCAAGATTCCTAGCAAGGTCATCAACAAGGCTGTCGGTCTGGCCATCTTCACCACCGCAAGAGCTGGCTTCCAGTTTTCCGGTGCCACTGGCTCCGGTATCCTGATCGCCCGCCTTCCCGATGGCTCCTGGGGTCCCCCTTCGGGTATCCAGGTTCACTCCGTCGGTGCTGGCTTCATGATCGGTGTTGACATCTTTGACGGCGTTCTCGTCATCAACAACAAGGAGGCCCTGTCAGCCTTTATGGGAACCCGTGTCAGCTTGGGTCCCGATGTTGCCGTTGTCGCCGGACCCTACGGTGCTGGTGGCAACCTCGACGTAGGCGCCTCTTTTGGTGGAAAGAAGTCGGACGACAAGCAGGCCGCCGAGCAAGCTGCCTCCGCCGCCGACGCCTCACCCACGGACGGCAAGTTGAGGCCCGATGACAAGCAGAGCAAGCGCAGGAGCAGCAGCACGTCTTTGAAGCCCGTCTTCTCCTACGTCAAGTCGCGCGGGTTCTACGCCGGCATCCAGGTCGACGGTACCGTCGTGACCGAGCGCAAGGATGCCAACTCTGCTTTTTACGGACAAAAGGTGTCTGTCGAGCAGATCGTCAGAGGCCAGGTTCCGCCCCAAGGCCCCAACGGCATGTGGCCTGCTGGCGCCCAGCCCCTGTACGAAGCTTTGCGGATCGCCGAGGCCCAACAGTCTCTCCCCGAGGTCAACCTGCCCCAGGCGACTCCCGCCGCGCCTCCCGGCACTGGTGCGGTCCCGGGACAAGCTCCTGGCTACGGAGCCCCCCCTCATCAGGCCCAGTATGGAGGAGTTCCCCAGCAGCCCCAGTACGGAGGCAAGCCTGAGGGCACTGCTCTGCCGGCCTACGGGCAGCCCCAGTATCCCCATCACGAGGGCGGACCTCTGGGCTCCCATCCACCTGACTACAGCAACCCAACCGCCTCTGGTGCACTAGGCGGCGGAGAGCAGCTGCCTGGCTACGTCGAAGACGACGTGTACCGGCCCGGTGTTGGCGACCACAAGGGACCCGCAACTTACCAGTAATTAATGACCGTCACGAATTGGTTTAGCAAGGAGAGATATCCCATCGCATTAGCGTGCTCTGAGGTTAGAGCTTAGATAGACTGATAACGAACATGACTCTTTACTTTCACATCTTGAGAGATGCCTTTCAGAACGTTGAGTGTGGCACGACGTCAGTGAATGCCAGTGATTATACCATGGTGGATTCGTTGAATTGTCCTTCACTGTCTCCGGCATCCGCGATCCCGATACAAGAAAGACGAAACTGCGACAACAATCGCTTCCCGTGTCATGGAAGCATGCCACTAGCCGAGACATGAAGCCTCCGCAGCTTGACAAGCAGGCCAAGTTTCCGTCGGCACACCACAGGCGAGACAGAGACTGTGCAGTCAACCGGTGGCGGGAAGGGCTGGCCACATTTGCTGGAGCGGCATCAACAGCAGAAGCATACGAGTCGAGTGCGTCTCCAACCCGCGAGCCGCGTTGTGTTCACGCGGACGACTTGGTGCTGAGGGATTCTATACCATACAAGTATTGTAGCGAAAAAAACAACTAGCCAAGCATTCCAGCTTCTGGCAGAGCTTTTCCCGAATGAAACGTTTGTAAACTTATTTTTTTGCGTCACACATGGAATTCATGGGTTGATTTCTTCTTCAGCAACGCCACTGTTCCAGACGTGCTTCACAGTTATTAGTCCACTGACTGGTGTTTGCCCAGATCATCGACTGCCATGTTTCACAGCCGCCAAGACTCCCGAGAATGCATCTTGAATGGGATAAATGTCCAGAAGAAGCAAGTGCTGGGTCGTGGCGGATCCCTCCAAGTAAGAAGATCCCCAGCGGGCACGAGATCTCGCTGGAGGCGCCAAGTGCCGGTAGCGAATCAATCGTGTTGAGTGCTGGCAGGCGAGTTCACTCTCAAATACGGAGACCGCGAGGCGTTCGCAGACATCAACTCGGGTGTCATTACGCGGCAAAACGCACAACGCCAAATGGGGACAACGGGCCAGCGTCCGTCCGGCAAGGTTCTTTGTGGTACTGCAACGGGCAGCGGCGTGGAGCTCTGCGGCGCTGTCAGCGATAGGACGGACGAGTGAAGCGGAGAGAAAACGGCAGATCGTGATGTCCCGCCCCCTTGGCCTTTTAAAGTGTTACGGGGCTAAAGTTGCCGGTGCTGTGCGTCGCATGTCAAAGGGACTGCTCAAATATGCGCAGATGTGCCGTTAGAGGTTGAAAGCACGAGAAAGCCCATGCCAATTACTTCGGAGCCACCGTCCATCGTCGGCTGAGCCACGCAGGGTGAGGGGCACTTTCAGATCGTGTGTAACCATCCACGGGGGTCGCTGACAGCGATTTTCGGACGAGGTTCGTCGTCCCTGGTTCCTGGCGTTGATGCTAAAAACAGACGCTCCGTGACGGTGGTTGCGACTCTCGGTCTGTTGATGGTTATTAGCTTGGCCTCGAAGGCTATTGCGTCGGTTCCCCGTCAATAGTGGAATAATGGATGCAATTTTCGCATTCCACCTCGTGCCGAGCGGACGGGACGCCGCATTCGTGACGAATGTCTGCACAGTAGACCATTTTCCCCGCCTCCCGGTATTGATGGGCTAAAGGCTCGGAGCACGCCTGAGGTGGATAACATGCCCTGTTCTGGACGCCCGGGAGACTGAGGGAAATCCCCAACGTGGTCGTGATGCTTGGAGGTTGGCCGAAGCGCGCAAGCTGGTTCTAAGGACGTCATCGACCCCACGGTGATGAGATGTCTGGGATGTGCACCTCTGGCTTTTCAAGCTGCGATGTTCACTTCGGCCTTTCGCCGGCCGCTCAGTTGGCCCCCTTTTTCCGCCTTTCCAGCCGACAACCCCTTCTTCATCTGACATCCCCGCGCCAGGGAGAGGGCCACTTGAATCGCCGCCGGGGCCGTGGTCGGCTGAAGACTCATCGTGCTAGGCCTATCAAAAAGTCTCTGACGGATGGCCTCGGTGGGTTGACAGCGAGGGAGGTTGGTGGCCCAGGCATATTGGCGCTGCCCATTTTTCGGTCTCTGTTCTGGGGCGCTGAGAACGTTGATGTCATGGTTGTGATACAGCCGCGAAAAATGACCACAATGCGTTGACTGATTAAGCTCAAAGCCAAGCCTTTGTGTTTATAATGACTGGCCGGGTAGAGCTGGACAATTTCTTTGACTTTTTGCCCTTACATCTCCGTGTTATGGAAGGTTTACAGGCGCCGAGTAGGGTCACGGCGCGGAGCCGAAAGTCTGTCATGACCGTGGCATGGAAGCAGCGATTGCCAGGCGGCGTGCAACAAGACCTGGACCAAAGGGAGACAACCCGCTCTTTGTCGGCCGTCAGAGAAATGTTGATCGGCTGTGGTTCGCAGCGAGATCCGCGTCATGTTTCGTCAAAAGGGGACAAGAACTAGAGGCTACCGGCACGATCCCTGATTCGAAAGTCCATATCGGTTGGAGGGAGCGGGGATGCGAATCTAGAAACCTGACGGCGGCGAGTCGTTGCAGGGGGTAAGCGCAGTTTGATTCAATGGGCCAGGAAGCCCATGGCCAACCGTGCGTGTATATCCGCACACATGTATCCATCCTCTCTGGGGTCTACTCAGGTGCAGAGACATGGTCAACCGGATACCAGCAACCAACCAGGCGTGACAGCTTCGATGAGCGGTCGTTTGACTGCCTCAAGCGAACTATCTCCTTCACCAGCTGTGACGATTCCGTGGAGCAAACACGGTGATTGGCCACTCCGGTAGCTCGACTGACGCCTTAAACGCTGAAGCTTCTGGGGGTTGTTGTGTCAATTGAGCGGTCCCGGGTGGCTAGCAAAGAGAAACAACAAAGCATTGAAGTGTCCTTTCTCGCCGTTCTGTTGGAGACAAACCAGTGGGTGACCACTCGGTCGTTGTGGAGGAGTGTGTGTGTGTGTGTGGTGTGTCGTCCCCCGTTGAAGTTGGCCATCCACCCGGGTAGGGGCGCTCGCATCACAGCGGTGGTTTGGACGAAGACGACGCGTAACTCGGCCCAGTTTTGTGATGCGAAAGATAGCAACCTCTGCCGTACGTAGTAGACCATGCCGCCTCTGTACAGATACTGGTGGATAGAGCGGTAGTGTTCGGAGCAATACTCTGTGGTTTGCAGCACGCGGCGGCGAAAGGTCTCGCTCGGAGTAATAAGCGGGTGACACTCTAGACACTATAGCAGACCGAGTTGCCTTGGCCAGTCAGTGGCACTACTGTGTAACTACGGAGCACAGAGTGTAGTACTCCGTAAATTGAGGTGATACGCAGCATCCGTACGGATACCATACCGGGCTGTGTTCGTGTCCAGCGGGTACGAAATTCCCTGCAATTCCGTTCTACCCTGCGTTGGGTATGCCCCGTAGCTCGCCAACGACTATCCGTACTTGTAAGCAGTTCGATTCAGCTCAACCCAGGAAAGTAGGTTCGGTGACGGCGATGGCAATGCAGACCAGGTAAAGAGTCATGGCACAGCGGTTCCAGGGCAGCTCAATTGTACTTTGTAGGTCGGTCGTTGCTCCGTGCCGAGAACGGAGAATTCTTGCAGCAAAAAGGCATCTTCAAGTTGACAGGACCCATGAGGGCCCATTTGCTCGGGCCTTCTGGTCTTTGGATGTGACGGTGGAGGGCAAACGGAGAGGTCTGGGATTGAGAGACGGACTGACGGTGGTCCGCAGAATAAATTGGGCACCGAGTATCCGCAGAGTTATCTGGGCATTAGGATCCCGTCTGGCCCGCCTGGGTATCGCGATGGATCACAAGCCATCAATCTGGGCCACATGGAAGCCGAGCGATTGCAACGCCCACCCTGAATAAGGAAAGCGGCGATGGTGCCAGTGCTGGTGGAATATCGTTTTCGTGCTTCTGATGGACCCATTGGGAACTGCTGCTGAGCTACCGGTCGCCTCGAGATTGAAGTTGCTCAAAGCGAGCTGGTCCAGGGCTCTGGAAGGGAGATGGCAGTAAGCATCAAATTGACGAAATTGGGCTTCGTGGGCCACCATGGTGAAGGGAGTAATTAAGATTGGGGTTCGCTCGGCACATGGAAAGAAGAGATTAGCAAGTTACTGCCATTCCTTCTGATACGTACGAGATACCTTTATGGAGAGGTGAAGCAGGCAGAGCGCAGCGTACTGTGTGCGTACCTAGACTGTGCTCTAGTCGAGGGGCTATCGAGACGCCCTGGGCAGAATCCCGTCTGTTGGAGGTAAATATTCGACCATTAGATAGGTAAGAAGGCGAATCAATCCCTGGGGAAGGTGATTAGTAGATGACTAATGGATAGTGAGGTTTTCTCAAGTATACTAGAGGAAATAGTATAATCGGAACTTTTTCCTCGGTTAACTGGGTATCAGTACTCCTTACAGCCTATGGTTACCTTCCCAGAACCTCTTTCCTGGGCTGGCCGCAACAAACAGGGCTTTGGGAAGGAGCTTGTGGCAGTGAGCGGTTTCCTCAAGTAGGCACGTTCAACAAGTCCTCAGCTTTCGGACCAATGACAGAGCTTGCAGGGTGGCAGCAGCTGGGGCATGGAGTACCGTTATTCGAGAGCTGAGTCGCCTGCGAAACCACTTCACACGCTTGCATCACACGCTTGAAGGCATCTGTAAAGTAGTCTAGTCATGTACCAGGCCATTGGCGACTGATAAGAGTTTATTCCAAGACCGCCGCAGCATTGACGAAGCAAGAGGTTATATCTTAGAGCTCCTGGATCGCATGCTAGCGCCGGTGAATAGCGCCACTCTCAGCAAGATCATCTTTGGGGCCGGTACCAACTTGCATCTAGCTGTGTTGATACTTGGCTGGAGTTGTCGACGGCGCCTCGTCGGGCCTTTCGCTAACAGATCGCACCGTCAAAAATAAGGCAGGGAATGCCACGAGCTGGGCCAGTGATCTAGTGTTGACAGAACAAAACGCCGCGTTCCAGCCACCACTCTTAAGTCAACTCAATGTTGACGAGACGACGACGACGACGACGACGACGACGACGACGACGACGACGACGACGACAACAACAACGAGAACAACGATAAGACGAGCGGAGTAAATTCTCCAGCGCTTATCCATGACTGCACACTCTACACTCTACAGTCTCGCTAGTGTTCGTGCATACATCCAGCCATCAATCCATATCACGGTGCATCACCAAGAATATCGCGTCGTCATGGTACAGGTATTTGCGTGCCGGTTTCCCATGCCCAGCGGCCAGTATCAGGGCATTTCGTAGCTGGAGTGGTGTCTTCGCCCGCCGTCACCGTCCCGTAACCACTTGCGTTATCTGCCCGTTCAAAACGGGACTCGCCTTACGGATACACAGTATAATTACCTATCCGTACAAGTAAGGTGAGCCAGCCGGGGAAACTGTGGATGAGGTCTCGTCGTGGCGCCCCAGAAAATTCCCCTTTGGCTGATGGCCCCCATCTTTTACCCCCACCAGGAATCATCCCAAGTCTTCCATTGGTAATTACTTACCCACAGGTAGCGCTGCTCAATACTGCGTATGTATAATAGGTGCTTGTACCTCTACATAAGGAGCCCTCTGTGCTGGGCTAAAACCTCCCACTCCCATCTCCTGAGGGCCTTGGCACCACACACACACACGCAAGGAGACAGGGAAAAAAAGAAGCCCGGCATCCTATCCCAGAGCCCACTTCTCCTATCCTTGACCTGGGAGTGAAAGAGGCGGAGATGACTGAGGCAAGTCTCGGGGGGCGGTTCGAGATGAGATGAGATGACGAGGCCTGGAGAAGGAGGCGGTATACTTACGTGATGCAGTTGGGTGAGTATCAGATGGAATCGGAAAAATGGGCCGGAATGTTGCTTTTTGTCGCATGCTGTTCCTGGCTTCGATTCTGTCGTCCAGCATGAGATTTCTTGTTTTCTTGTGGCATGGAGTCTACCAGAGTATCATGAGATGATGGCCAACTTCTCCCTCGAGGCTCGTCAATCTCACACTCGGTTGCAAATTCCCATGCACGACGCAACGCAAGCTGCAGGTCCGAGTTTGCCCAATTCGGTCCAGCGTCGCCACCCTGCAGCAGCGGCAGCGGCAGCGGCAGCGGCTGTCGTCGTACCCCTAAAGCCATAGCCTCGGCCGCACAGAGGGTGACTTTTCCCCTTTTCTTAGGTGTTTAGGGCGTGGAGCGTGGAGCCGCTGAGGCGTGTGGAAGGCATTAAGAATGGTCAAGTAGGTACCTAGATATCTTTTAGCAGATGGTCGAGAGCACGGTTGGGACACCAAATCGCGGTCCCGGGGACACCCAACCCAGGTAACGAGCTACAGAGCGTACAAAGTAAGGCAAGTAGGTACCTAGACTTGGTGGGAGATGCGCAATACCGCAGTATATGAGGTACAATGATACTTGTAGAGTTGAGAGGAAAAAGAATGGCGACATCAACAACAAACAAAGTATCCCGTATTTTCTCCCCAGTTCTCATTGCCTGCTTGCTGCTGCCGCCAGTCCTCATTGCGTCCTGTTCTTAAGTGTCTGATTTGATCTGGATGACAATGCTCAATGCCCACTGTTCGCCTGTGTTTGTTGACGACTCTTCTTCACTGTCGTCCATGAATAACAACGTAGGACAAAAGAAGGATCCTTTGTAGGCGGGAAAAGGGACTTCTTCAGCAGGCTACCCCTGGTAGGGCCAATTTAATTCAATCCCACCTCGACCGTCACTATCCACGTCCCCTGGCTATCACTCATCGCATCACGGCAGCCACTCCAACCAAGCTTGGTTCAAGATACTCCCAGTCCATCCCCTTCTGCCGTTTCCACACCCCCTGGTTCACGCGTTTCCTCCCTCTTGCCTCCCCTGCTTGTCCTTGACCTTTCAATCCCCAGTCATACTGCCAGGCCCAGTCACTGCCCCAGTTGACATCTCCATTTCGAGGCCCACCTCAGTCCGTCACTCTCTCTCTCACGCATACGGAGTCTCCTCCTCAAGTTCCATTCAGTCAGGTTAGCCGCCTGTGCCAATATCTATATTGATTCTACACCACGCTACGCTACTGACAGAGCACCCAGAAGCATCCTTACCATAAGGTATCCCACCACCGTTTACGCACTTGTCCAGCTCTTCCTCCTGTCGCTGCTTGTACCTATTCGCCGCCAAAATAACGCGACCCTCTTTTCGTTCTTCCAGGCCTCTTCTACCTCTTCACCCCTTCTCTCCCACATCCCCCTCCGGCTTCTTTCCCCTTTCCTTTCGTTCCTCCAGTTCACGACGAATCTGGATCGCCATTCTCTGTCTGCGGTTTTGTTTCACTAGCAGCAGAGATTCCGTTTCCTCGATCACTTGCCGGTCCCATGATCGTGTCACTCGCTCATCACCACCGCTAGCTACTGTCGTCAGTATCAGCACCTTTTCTTGGGCATAGGTTTTGTGTGCTCTTTCCAGTTTGGCACCCCATGCGTCTTGTTCCATCCCATTGTTGAACAAACCTCGACGATACCTTCCGACGACTGCAACACCGACGACAACTGTTGTGCAGTCGCGAGCAAGTCATCTGACCACGGCTCGTCGACGTGACGCTGGACGAAAAACAACTGGACTCTTTTGTTCGGACAATGGGCGCAAAGTTGCCTGGTCCGGCCCGCGCTTGCAGTATGCGTAACCCACTCGCGAGAACGCTGCTTTTTGCAGTCGTCATCATGGTCATCATGGCACTCACCCTCAGGAACGACGCCACTGACGTCCGGGGCCGTATCATCAAGACCGGTGCTGGGGTCAAGTCCTCCATCACCCACCAACAGCCCTTGGATCCCGTCAAATCCCATGGCTCATCCTCCCTCTCCGACAAGATTCCCGCTGAGTCTGCTCCCTCGACGACGCACGTCATGAACTGCGACGTCAACACCGACCACATCAAGCAGCTCAAGGACAAGTACGGCCTCGACGACAAGATCCACTACTTCAAGCGCTACGTGCAGTTTACCCGCAAGGCCATCCAGCGCAAGGCATACACCGTTCTCGATCAGGAGTTCCTCCCCAAGAAGTTCAAGACGGTCGATGTCACCAAGCAGTACGCTCCCGAGGAGTGTCACGCTCCCCTTGAGGTTCCTGTAACCCAGTCTCCGTACCCCTCCACCGTCAACGCCTCCGACTTTATGTTTGCCGTCTCGACCACGTACAAGCGTTTCAATGACCCGAAGACGAGTCCGATTAAGGAGTGGTCTCACTGGCTCACCGACAGCAACGGCAAGTCCAACGGTGCTAAGCTGCTGCTTCTGCTGCTGGACGCCAGCGACGCCGAGCTCCTGGATGCCAGCGAGCGTCTCAAGAGGGTCGGCATCGACGTCGACGTGGCTCACTCTGATCCCGCCATGGAGATGGCTGTGCGCTACCTGACCCTGGTGCCTTACCTGTACAACCACCCCGATCGCAAGAACAAGAAGTGGCTCGTCACCTGCGACGACGATACCTTCTTCCCCAGCATGCACGGCCTCATCGACAAGTTCGCCACCTTTGACCACCTCGACCCTCTCTACATCGGCACCCTCTCCGAGGACGTAAACGCCATCCACCGCCACGGATCCCAGGCCTTTGGTGGAGCCGGCGTCTTCCTGAGTGTTCCCTTGGCGGCCGCCATCAACCAGCTTTACGAGTCGTGCAAGTCTCCCCAAAAGGTTAAAGAGGCCAACTCTGGATGGGGACCCCAGGGTGACATCCTCCTCCGCAAATGCATCTACGAAAACACAGAGGTCCGCCTGACCAACATCTGGGAGTTGTGGCAGTTGGACCTCTACGGCGACCCGGCCGGATTCTACGAGAGCGGCATCAAGCCTTTGAGCTTGCACCACTACAAGGGTGGTGGTTGGCACTTCGCCAAGCCTCTGCAGTCCGCCAAGGTTGCACACGCCTGCGGTGAAGACTGCTCTTACCAGCGCTTCATCACCTCCGACGACTTCATCATCTCGACGGGCTTCAGCGTTGCTCACTACCCCCAGGGCATCGACTTCAACCTCGACCAAATGGAGCGCACCTTCACGCCCGCCCCTGACGACATCGGCTGGAACTTGGATTACATGTTCGGTCCCCAACGCAGATCGCTGCACAAGACCGGTCGCAAAATCGCCTGGGAGCTTCAAGAGGCCCATGTCCAGGAGGATGGCTCAGTGCTCCAGGTTTACACGCGCAGGAAAGATGACGAGCGTTGGGTGGAGGAGGACGGCGAGCCAATGAGCAAGATCGACGGCATCATTGAGCTCATCTGGATCCCATCTACATGAAGCTTCCTCGGACCTGCCGAACACTACGACACGCAGAGGCGAGAGCTTATTCCGTGGTCCTGTCGCTCGTGACGCGACAGGGCAGACATGTCCGGATTGGCAGAATGCCATCGGATCGACGTCAGCGCCCATACACAGTACAGACTCATTTCGACAACCCAGGATATCCTAGCTGGCATCCTCCGGTCGAGATACCGAGAATAGCACGATTCCGTCTCGAATACAGAGGCAGCAAAAAGCCAGCCTGGAGCAAGGAAAAGAACATGTTGATGATCAGGAACAAGGCATTGCCACGCACTCTAGCCTATACCACCAGCACCCTGGGCAGCATCATAATTATAATCCGCCAATCGCGATACCCTCACTTTTACTCCACCAGTACTTTTATCCGAGTCGCTGCATGTCGATTTCAGCATTTCAGCATTCAGCTTCCCACAACACGTGGGTTAAGAGCTTCGGCGTTTGAGTATGCCTCGAAGGCACCTGTGTTTTTTTCTTTTCTTTCTCTATAACATAAAGCATGCTGGCAACCGCTACCCTCTTCCTACTTTCCTTTCTAGTCCCCGAGGCATAGCATTGCATTGCACATAGAAGGATTGCTTGAACGGATCTTGCAATCGGTACATAGACCTGTGACGGGCCGGACGTTCGGAGTCAAATGATAGGACGATGGGTGTCCTTTTGGAGGTCAACCAATCTGGCTGGGGGTCTCCGGTGTCAATGACAGGCAGGCAGACGCGCATGTCTTCCGGCTTGTAGAGCTAGACAGTGTATACCATACCAATGTGACGAAATGTAAAAACTATACGAAGCAACTCTGCCACATTGCAATATGGTCGCGACGTGCAGATCACACTGGCGTCATGCTCCGCTTGGATGGGATGAACAGGTTGTGCGTGTCTCCTTGCCAGTCGCGCCAGGTGGTTGCTTGTGAGGTAGGTACCTACGGATGTTTCCTCAGTCTTCTGATGGCTTATGTAAGCGAATCTCTTTCCAGCCATGCCCCACCCCCACTGCAGGTGTCTGTAAGCCACCGTATGCTTTGGGGCTAAGCCACCCGTGCCCCGCCAACGTCAGTTGACACGGGCAGTTGGGCTGAGCTGTTTCGCTCTTGCTGGCAATGAAGTCATCAAGCTTGCTGGCGTAGGTAGCTTGAACAGAAGCTCTCCCGACACCCACATAGTCGCGAGAGGCGCTTTTGAAGATGTCGACGTGAGTTCACCCGCAAACTTCTCCGGCTTTTGTGCCTTACCTTATGGCAATTGCTAATCCTCACCATGGCCAGCATATCCAACATTCTGTCGCTTCCTTTCCGCAAGTCCACACAACTATCGCTGTCCTCGACTATCAGGCAATATATCAACACGAAATATGACCAACACCCGGACATGTTCCGTCAGGACCTCGAGGTCATTGATGCCTTGCGTCGCGATGCGGTCAACGTGAGGGAGCCACATCCCAGCGGTATCAAGAAGCTCCAAGCCTACGCTGGACAACTCGTGTGGATTGGTGGCAAGTTCCCGATCGATGTACGTCAGACCGGCCCAAATCCGGAGAGGAATCGACGAAGAGACTGACCATTTGCCACGATAGATCGGAGCCGAATTCACGTGGTACCCTGCGCTGGGATACAATACCGAGCGACCGATGGTGCGAAACAATCTCAAGTACGAACTTTTGAACATTCTCTACAACCTCGCAGCCTTGTACTCGCAAATGGCCGTAGCGCAGTCCAGAACAGGCACCGATGGTCTCAAGACGGCGGCGGGGTATTTCTCGTCGGCCGCCGGCGTGCTTGAGCACATGCAGAAGGAGATCTTCCCCGAGCTGCGCATGTCAGACCCTCCCGAGGACATGGACGGAAGCACACTCGAGTCCCTGTCGAACCTTCTGCTAGCCCAGTCTCAGGAGTGCTACTGGCAGAAGGCGGTGATGGATGGGTACAAGGACGCCATCATCGCGCGTCTGGCGGCTCGGGTGTCGGACCTGTACAATGTGGCGGGTGAAGCGGCGATGAAGAGCGAGGCCGTCAGCTCAGCGTGGATCCACCACATGAGCGCGAAGCACCATCACTTTGCTGGCGCCGCACAGTACCGGGCGGCGTGCGACTGCCTCGAGAAGAGGAAGTACGGCGAGGAGGTTGCGCGTTTGCAGGATGCCGTGGCGTGTGTGAATGAGGGATTGAAGGAGAGCCGCGGTGGTTATCTCAACAAGGCAGTTCTCGAAGACCTGACGGGTCTCAAGAGGAAGGTTGAGGAGGATCTGAAGCGGGCGGAAAAGGACAATGACGTTATCTATCTTCGTAAGTCTCCGAACCGAGTTGCGCTGCGAGCGAAAATTGACAGTTGCAGAACCCGTGCCGCCAAAATCGGAGCTCAAGATTCTCGAGAGAGCCAACATGGCAGTTTCCAAGGTGCCTCCTCAGGTCGGCAATCCCTTTGATTACCTCGGAGACCAGGCCGAGTTTGGCCCTGCCCTCTTCACCAAACTGGTGCCATTTTCAGTGCATGCCGCCATCACCATCTACGAGCAACTTCGCGACCGAATCGTCAACGAAAACATCATTGGCCAGATGGAAACGCAGACAGAGAAGCTGCACAGCATGCTGAGCTCGATCAACCTGCCCGGCTCACTGCAAGCTCTCGAGAAGCCCCTCGGGCTGCCCCACAGCTTGGTGCATCATGCCGAAGAGATGCGACAGGCAGACGCTCTTGGCCGTATCCAGAGGGCCTTTTCCGATATTGACAAGCTTCGCAACTCGGACTTGGCGGTATTTAACGAGGGCAAGGCGATACTCGAGGCGGAAGAGGAGGAAGACCAGAGACACAGGAGAAAATATGGCACCGACAGGTGGTCGAGACCAGAAAGCCGCGGCGATGCCCAGGGCGCGCAATTTTGGGCTCAGGTGGCGGAGATCGAGGGTTACTTCGCCAGCAGCACCAGCAGCGACGCGTTGGTGAGGGAAAAGTTCAAGGAAGTGCAGGACCTTCTTGAGAAGCTTTCTGGACCAGACCGTGTGCTGATGGACTACGTGCCTTCGAGCCGACGCATGGACATCCCTGAGCCTCTGAAACCGGTCATAGGAAGACTGCGCGGTGCCTACAACGACGTTCTTCGGCTCGAGTCCAGGCGAAGAAAGAAGGCGGAGGCGCTGCGGGAGAAGGCCAGGACAGACGACATCAAGCCGGACATACTCAAAGAAGCAGCGCGGCTCGAACGAACATACCCTACGACAGCCATCGTGCCGGCTCACTTTGAGGATTTCTTCGAGAAGCGCCTTGACAAGCTGTACGACGCAGAAATTGAGGCCGTGGCCAAGGAGGAGGACGAGCAAGAGCGGTTGATGACGGAAGTCCAGCGGGTCAACCGCGAGTTCGAGAGCCAAAAGAAGAACCTATCGAGCGGTAGCCGGGAACGAGAGCAGGCGCTGCAAAAGCTCGACAATGCGTACTACAAGTACAAGGAGATTGTCAACAACGTCGACGTGGGCCGCAAGTTTTACAATGATCTGAGCAAGGTCGTGGGGCAGAACTTCCGGGACCCAGTCAAGGCTTGGGCGGCGGAGCGGCGACTCGATGCAAAGAGTCTCGAAGAGTAAGCCTTGGACTTTTGATTTGTACAGTTCTACTGACGCTAACGATACCAAGGGAGCTCAGCATGCCGCCACTGGGATCTATGAACATCAACAGATCACCGGTCCACTCCCCGTCGGGCTCCGCGTACGACCCACGATCTGCCTCGTACTTCAACGCCAGCGTGGTTCCAGGCTCCTCGCCGCCACAACAGCAAGCGCCGCCGCCGCACGAGATTCACTCCCCTGTCCAAGCACAGATCCAGTCGTGGGCGGGCTCAACGGTCGAACCGCAACATCCGAGGCCGGCACCCGCGATGACGAGCATGTGGCAGCCGGAACTGGGAATCAAGTTCGCCGGACAACCAGGCGCATCGGCGCAGCCGGGTGGACAGCCACAGGCGACGCCGAATAAACCTCAAAGCGGGACCTGGGACGCGAGCTCGGGTATCCGGTTTGGCTAGGACACACAACGGTTCCCGCCCCCCAAAAGAAAGAAGCAGGAAGTGGGTTGACGAAGCACATTTATGGTTGTAGTTGATGTTGAAGTGAGCCTGGCGTTGGGAGGCTGCATCGTCATGATGGATGTATCATAGCTCCAGCTCTGTCATCGGCGGTTGGCCGTCTATTCTTTCTGGAAGTGCGTCTATAAATCAGTCTCGGAGTCGCTATACCTTCACCGTCGGATGCGGACGCGAGCGACGATGCCGTATCCGCGGGTGGTTTCCCATAACCCCATCTCATTCTCCTTGCGGAAGGTGACCTCCTCCGCGCGAACAGTCATGGTAACGTCGTCTTCTTGTCCTCGTGGCACGGCACATTTGCTCGCTTTTGCTGGCGAAGACGTCTCCGCCGGGGACTTGAAGAGACCACCCCACCGCGCGGCCCTTTTCTCCTCTCGCGCCTGTTCGACAACTGTCTTCGTGACGGTGCGGTCCATGTGCGGTTCCGGCTGGAGACGTCTGGCGATGCGTTTGGCGAGGAGCTCGTCGTCCCACCACCATTGCCCGTCGGCGTTTTGCGAACGCTGCGTGGTGGTTTCGTCTTCCCAGCGGCCCCATTCGTCGAACTCCCGGGACGAGGAACTGGAGTCGCCAGTGTTGGGGGAATTGTAGGCCGGAGGGGAGCTTTTGGAGTCTGGTGGGTTGGGGGCCTCGACGCGGATGACTTGGGCCAGTTGCCCTGCGTGACGGTCGAGGTCGGTGGATATTGTCCAGGACGGGGCGACGGCGGCGGCGGGGACGAAGATTAGCTCGGCGAGGGACGGGGGGTTGGGGGATGTGGCGAGGTTGGTGAGGAGGGTTGTGAGGTGCGGCGTGAGCAGGGGGAGGAGGGAGGTCGTGGTGATGCTTGTCAGGGCGGATTGCTGGGCTTGGGTTGTGCGGAGGAGGTGGGTGAGGGAGGAGAGGGTTGATGCTATGGAGTTTGAGGATGGGGGGAGAGAGGAGGGAAAGGAGGTTGTGGCTTCGTTGTAGGATGGGGGAGCGTCTTTTTCGGAGGACATGGTTCGTGATGGTGGTTTGATGTTGAGGACCGTGAGTTGGTTTCGACTTGAAGATTTGTTGGAGAGCAATGTCAACCGACGCTATGCTGTTGTTGGCTGCTGGATGGAGATTCGGTACGCGGTTCAGGGTGAATTCCACGATTGAAGCTCAATGGCTAGTAGACCACGTCAGAGATCGATCAGAACTGACTACAGGAATTATCAAAGCGTTGTTCTGAATTGTATGGATCAAACCTGTCGAATGAGAAGAGATGGAGAACCTGGATGATTGCGCTGCTCGGATTCGACGCCATGAACTTGGTCGTCGTCGATGCGCTGATGTAATCACAGTGCTCACGAAGACACGAGCACGGGAAAAACGCCTCGCCCCGAGGCATAATACAGCATAGAGTCTTAGCAGGCAGCGATGGTGAACGCCACGTGGGGAAGAACCCGGCGAGGTGTTCGCCAAGGTCGGGGTCAGGTGATGATAGATGGCCTCGGCCAACGCCGATGAGCGAAGCGGTAGGGCTGATGGAGAAGATGCTGTGCAACAAGGTACCGATGCTGGTGTCTGGGCGGTGGCGAAGACGAAAGCTAGATAGTCACGTTGACACAAGTCGAACGATGGTTTCGGGCACATGGGGCAAATATGAAGCGAAGAAGCCTGAACAGAGGAAATTGCAACATATGGCGTAACTCTTTGGCTACAGCTTGAGCAGTGAATGCTGGACGGACTGAGGCTGAGCCGATAGATAGATACCAAGCCTCTTCGTGCCGACGATCCTGGACTTGGAGGATTTAATCTGCGTGACTCTTCGTCGCAAACGTGCGCTAAATGAGCGTCATTGGACGCCGCCGCCGCCTATTCTACACTAGGAGAATAATCGGTATGCTAAGAGTCGTTGCGTCCATTGACGATGGACCGAAGAATGAGGCCCAGGGGTATCTTCGCCCGATTGCTGTGCAACCCCTCCGCGGAGGTCTTCCGCTGCGACCGACATGCCGGAACAGATGTGGACGGACAGGTGGCCGATTCTGAGGCCCCATCACCGTCGGTCCCTGCTCGAGGTAGATCATCGGTCCCGAATTTGAGCATCGCGGTTGACACGGAAGACGTGAGAGGCCTGATGTCATTTCACAGGATGGTGTTGATACTGCAGCAGCAGCTTCTTCAGCATTGGCCATATTGACAATGGCAATGGGAGAAGTCAGCTTAAAAAGTCAACGTCTGGAGGGTTTTTTCAGCTGAGGCATTCGTCGGTGACAAATTAAATGGCTCACGACGATACTACGTTGAAGGACATGAAAACTGCCTGCGCGATACCGTGAGGGACACCGAGTGAGGCTGAAATTACTACTCTCGGTGACCAGAGCAGTTCACATGGCATCGTCCCGCATGGGCCGATCGATGGCTGCAAGGTTGAGGGCCTCAGGAGAAGACCTGAATGTACATGGGCCGGGAGAGACTTGTGGGTCCGGGCGACGGAGCCATCTTCACCAGCCCCGTAGAGCTAAGCCACTTTAGGCGCTAGGCAACCGTTTGAGGAAGGCTTCTGGAAGGCCATCTGACCTCCATCATCGCCAACATACGCCACAGATTCCAATGAGAAGTACCTTTGGGATTGAACTGAAGAGTTATGTTCTGATAGCTCGATAAACGAGATGGAATTCCAGAGAAAGGTTATGAAGAGTTGATATTAATCTCTCAAATATAATCGTATGAAAAGGAACGAAAGATAAAGAGTCATGGTGAGAAGAGTCCAACCGCAAGCATCTGAGCCTGCAGAATCTGGGGTACATGGGAGAGATCGACCTCTGACAGTCAGCCCAATCAATGTTAATAGCACCGGCATACCAACACTGCCACCACAATCCGAGGCAGGGTATTGAGCTTCCCCTCTAGTACCTTGGGTCCTGGGAAACACACGAGCTTAGGTCGAAGCAAGCTATAGGCTGCAATTGTTGAATGACGCCCGATTGGCAGTATGCCTAGCCTACCAAGATAGCCGTCTTGAATCGCCCCTAGGATTCATACATGCCCGTGATGTCTTGGATCTCCGGAATTTGCACTCTTCATATAAGACGAGCCGTCACCCAGCTGGTGGTACACGATGGTTGGGGTTACACAAGCACAGCAACGACATCAAGACATATTTAGACTCTTCCCAAAAAGTGTTGGCCCTTCCACTCATCACGGGTCGCATCTACCTTTCAAGGTCACACTACCATCTTTACACATCAAGGTCGATTCAGCCTCAAACAGAGTTTGCCTTTCCAGTTATCGGTAACGCCGATAAAGCTTCGTGTGCTACACCTATATAAACTCCAGCAGTAACACCTACAACTTACGAGCACTTTCCAGCCTCCCCTCCGTACCAGGAGTCTTTTTACCACCTCCCTTTCCAGATTTCGAAAATCATCACCGCCAAAATGTCTTACAGAATCGCCGCCCCCGATGAGTACCTCGCCATCACGGGCATGTCCGTGAAGACGGTCAAGATCACCAAGAAGGCCTTCGTCTGGCCCTTTCAGAGATGCATGCGCTTCAGCGTACAACCTCACGACTATGCCATGAACCTGCAGGCCATGACCAAGGAGAAGCTGCAGTTCCTCCTTCCCGTCGTCTTCACCGTCGGCCCCGACGTCAACACCCGCGGCGCCAACGCCATCCACTCGTCGCACGCCGATGAAGACGGCGACGTTGTCCCCGACGACCAGCGCGAGGACCGCGGCGACTCGCTCATGAAGTACGCCATGCTCCTCGCCGACTCCGCCGACAAGAAGGCCGACAGCATGGTCCACCTCGAGAACATCATCAAGGGCGTCATCGAGGGCGAGGTGCGCGTGCTCGTGTCCAGCATGACCATGGAGGAAATCTTCACCGAGCGCGAGTCCTTCAAGAAGCGCATCTACCGCAACATCCAGTCGGAGCTGTCGCAGTTCGGCCTCGTCATCTACAACGCCAACGTCAAGGAGCTCAAGGACGCCCCCAACTCCAACTACTTCGAGTCGCTCTCGCGCAAGGCGCACGAGGGCGCCTACAACCAGGCCCGCATCGACGTCGCCGAGGCCCAGCTGCGCGGAAACGTCGGCGAGGCCAAGCGCAAGGGCGAGCAGGACCGCGAGATTGCAAAGATCAACGCCGAGACCGCCGTGCAGAAGACGGACCGCGACATTGAGCGCGCCACCGCCGAGGCGAACCTCGACACCCGCCAGGCCTCGCTCACCCGCGACGTCGACATTGCCCGCGTGCAGGCCCGCCGCGCCCTCGAGAGCAAGGACGAGGACCTCAAGCGCGAGGTCGAGGTGAAGCGCGCCGCCGCCGAGATTGAGCGCCTGCGCGCCACCGACGTCGTCAAGGCCACCATTGAGCGCGAGGCGCGCCAGCAGGCGGCCGATGCCCAGGCGTATGCCGTCGAGGCAGACGCCCGCGCAAAGTTCGAAAAGAACAAGAAGGAGGCCGAGGCCGCGCAGTATGCCACGAACCTGACTGCCGATGCTCGGGCGTATGCCGTCGACGCTGACGCCCGCGCCAACTTCGAAAAGAACAAGAGGGAGGCCGATGCCACCCAGTACGCCACGAACCTGACTGCCGATGCTCGGGCGTATGCCGTCGACGCTGACGCCCGCGCCAATTTCGAAAAGAACAAGAGGGAGGCCGAGGCCGCCCAATACGCGACGAACCTGACTGCCGAGGCTGACTTGGCCGTCGCGCTGAAAAAGGCCGAGGGTGTGGCCGCCATGGCCGACGCCTACGGCAAGATGGCCACCGCTTTCGGCGGCCCTGCCGGCCTGATGCAGTACCTCATGATCGAGAACGGCACGTACGTCGAGCTGGCCAAGGCCAACGCCCAGGCCATCCGCGGCCTCGAGCCCAAGATCAGCGTGTGGAACACGGGGTCGCAGGGCGAGGGGTCTGGCGGCGGCAACTCCGGCATCGACACCATGCGCAACGTCTACCAGATGCTGCCGCCCCTGATGACTACCATCAACGAGCAGACGGGCATCACCCTGCCCGAGTGGCAGTTTGGAAAGATGAATGCCGGCATGAACGCCATGCAGAACGAGGCCAAGACCAACGGGACGCACTAAGGGAAGAGCGTGTTTGATATTCATTTGTGCGAGATGGAAACGGCGTTGGTTGCTGTGAGCTATCCAGCAGTTTGATGATACCAGGGCGGTCGACTTGATCATTGACCACGATATATCTCTTTTTTGTCTGCATTGCTTGGTTGTTGTACTATCTAGTGTTACACTATCTCATATCCAATCTCAATCTTCCATGTTTAATTCGGAATCGTTGAAATCTGCTGGCCTAGGCTGGGCTTTCAGTAGTCCCTAAAGCCTTGAGGAAGTAGCATACCGAGTTCATTAGTGGTACAAGTGCCATTGAAAATCGTCAAGACCACGTGAAACACTCTCAAACTCATCACAAGTGATGCAAGGCTCATTCGCACGCCGTGAACCCGCGGAATCCCGGGCCGTGGTGTGGAGTCGGACATTCGGTCTTCGGACCGGGAATGTCCCTCCGACCGGCTTAGGCTTGCAATTACCTAACCCATAGGTACCCGTGGGTTACCTAAAAAATGGGTTGGGTAATTACTTTACCTATAGGTCTGGCCTAAATGGTCTATA
>MASP02000291.1:0-96811 GCA_001693025.2 Colletotrichum lindemuthianum | reverse complement strand
TATTTATTTATCTTAATTTTTATAAATAAATAAGAGAATTAAATTTAGTTATTTACCTTTCCTATAATATTTCTAAATAGTTTTTTTAGGTACTTATAACTACCTATTACTTAAAATTATATTATTTTAGGTACCTACAGCTACTTATAGGTAATACTATAGGTACCCAAAATCTTATAGACCATTTAGGCTAGACCTATGGGTAAAGTAATTACCTAACCCATTTTTTGGGTAACCCATGGGTACCCATAGGTTGGGTAATTGCAAGCCTAGTATGGATGGGTCGACTCTCGACGTCAACTTCCGTCCTTATTTACATACTACAGCCCTGGTTCAGTCCACCACTGCGTGGGCAGCTGAATAGTGCAAATACAACCAGCGTCTGATATCACTTGTATCGCCCAACTTCCGTCGTTGGTGGACGTTGGAGAAGAGCCATGATGGCATCGTGTATCACCGAGCCACAGAGCGGCTGAAGCGTTACCAGGCCGGGGAGAAGCTGAACGACTTCTTTCAGGTGATTGTGGAAGACAAGAACGGCACGCCAAACGGCATCGAGTTGGACGAGATTGTTGCCTAGGTGTTCAACATGATGAACGCAGGCTCTGACATGACGGCCATTGCTATGACCAACGTTATATACTTGTTGCTGAAGAACCCCAGCTGCATGGCAAGGCTTCGGGAGGAAGTTAACTCTGTCATGAGATCGTGGCACCGTATGAGAAAGGGAAGCATCTGCCTCATTCGCGGGCTTGCCTGGACGAGTCGCTGTACTGTCGACAACGTTTGGGCTGCCTCGCCGAACGCCACCCGAGGGCGCCAATATTTGGGTAGACCATCACTGGTGACACCACGATGTACATATCGGCGTACGTTGTCCACCGAGATCCCGAGGTCTTGGAAGACCCCGAGTCTTACGTCCCAGAGCGGTAGCTAGGAGACAAGGGCAAGGAGTAGCAGCCGTACTTTGTCAGCTTCAGCAGGAGCGCTTGGTATCGTCGGGCGGAACATCAGCTACCTGGAGCAGACGGTGTGTTGCACGGAGGACACAAGTTTACTTTTTATCCCGAGTGGGAGCCGGAACGACGGAGAGACATGAACTACCTGTCCAGCGCGTCGCCATTGAGTCTGGAGTAAAGGTCAAGCGGGAATGAATCACAAACACAAGCAGTGTTCAGCAAGGCACGAGAGAACTCATGGCGACAGAGCGTGGCACCAAAGTTGATGGATACAGTTATATGTAGAAAGTACAAGAAAACCCCTGGAGGGCAGAGTTGAAATATCTACAGACGAAAAAGCTTCGCTTCACATCATCTCATCTTTGCAACGTCTTCCCTGGCGTAGATGTTGTTGGAGTTGAGGATTTTCGCAATGGGCATCGGCGGAGAGGGCGATTCCTCCTGCTCCCATTGCCAAGCTTCTCTGAGCTGTGCCCGCCTAACAATATGTTAGCAATCCGGTTCTTGTGTCGTTCTTCTTGCGGGCAGCGAAGAATCGAGAGACTGGCTACTACTCACGCCGTGTGCGTCGGCCACCCGAGCTTCTTGTCGGTTTTCATGAGTATCCTGTACAGCTCGTCCTGTTCGGATCGATCGGTAAAGCGGTCACCGGCCATGGAAATGGCTATGCAGGCGTTTCTGTAGTTGGACGAGTCAGTCTAGAGTTGCGGAATGTGTCGTCGAGGGAGAGGGAGCTTACACATATGCAGGTGCTGTGCGGTCGTTTGACTGAACCGCCGTGTCTGTTAGCAAACAGGACAAACTAAATTGACGTGGCCGACGTAACCTACCTCTGCCAGACCGCAGATCGTCTTCACGGCCATCTTCATCTCCTCTTCCATTGCCCGGTTCCCCGTGCTGAGTCTCGTAGCTTTCGGGTTGTGGGCGATCAACAGTATCCGCGAGAGGTGATAGTTCTGCAGTCCCGTCACCGCGGCGTCGGTGATGTACTGCTCCTCGGGCAGAAACCCAGCGTCCGCATTCGAGTACATTGGCTCAAAGTGCCACGGCTTATCCCTCCACCAGTCTTCCAGCTCTTGCTTCAGCTGCGCATAGGAGGCGCCCTGGTCGTCCGGACCATAACAATAAGTTAGACAAGACGCGCACGTGGCGATGACCCTGTTGGCATAGAAGCAGTCGGCGCCGATGTCGTCCGTGTCGTTTCGCTCCAGGATCCTGCGTATGCTCGGGAAGAAGTTTGGGTGGACCGGGCGACTGTGGACGAAGGCCATGTAGATTTCTTGCCGGAGGGCGAGCCAAAAGGCCGAGAGGCGCAGGCTGCTAAAGTCGGCGGCGTTTGTCTGGGCAGCCAGGAGGATCCTGGTCCCCATCAGGTGAGACTCGAGGTGGATCGCGCCGATGTCGACTTCTTCGGTGAAGCGTAGAATTACCACCGCGGCGAGAAGGTTGTCGTCTACCACTGCTGTTGACGATGATAGGGCTGGAATCAGCGATCGAAGACATCGCTGATGGTATCTGTCGGCAATCATCGGGTCGACTCCCATCGTTCGACTCAATCTCTTGGCAGACGCTGCAAACAAGGCGTTCAGCAGCGTCGGACAGTACACGGCCCTTTTGGGAACGACTCTCGCAAAGTGTCGTCCGCTGTCGCACAGGTCGAAGTAGGGCGCTAGGCTGTCGACGAAGTAGCGATAGAGAAAGGCTTCTTGTCGATCCCGGAGTGGCCACAGCGGCGATTCGACATAGGTCCTATCATGGGGATGAAGAGCGTCGTCGAAGCTGGGATCGATCGGCTCGAAGACGAAGTTGAAGTTGGGGAAGTCGGATGCGAGATTGCTCCCCGAGTCGAGCTGTTCCCACGGGATGGAAGGGTGGCCGTTCGCGTTGGGCGTTCCGGTGTAGAGCTGGACCTTTCGATGGTGAAGGCCGTCTGATGCCGAGTTGGCAGATCGCCTCACCTTTGGACGCCGAGACTGTCTCCCGTCCATGCCGTACAAGCCATCGTGCGACGCCCTGGTGGCCAGACCAGAGTGCCGCGTGGGATAGCCAGAACCTCGGGACGTCATGCCCGGCATGGGCGACGTCGGCGCTGACATCATGGCCAGATAGTCCGGCGGCGAATCCGGTTGCCGGGGTGCTCCGAGATAGACATTGTGATGGCCGTCTACGGAGGCATTGAGGCCGGAGGCGTGGATGTTGACGACATCTTCAGTCTCGTCGACGAAGCTGAAGGATCGATTCGTCGTCCGGACCCAAGTCTGGTTGTCGGCGAAGTTGTACTCGCTACGAGCAGCCCCCGTTCCCCTTTCAGGCTGCACACTGATATGGAGGAATCCCGAGGTCAGTTTGGTTCGTGCATCACGTCAAGCCCCAAGTTTGGGGGGTCGAAATGAAGGATCATAGGTGGCCTGGTCACAAACCTAGGATTTAGCGTGTGTCTGAAGCGAACAGAGTAGCCTCGCGTGCATTCGACCCCAGACTTTCGACAGTTGGAGCAAGTTGAACGGCTTGAATCACCTATCAGGATTTTAATAACGCATTCTGACGTCAGCCGCCGAGGGAAGTTTCCCCGACGACGAGAAAAGGGAATGAAATAAGGTGAAGCGAACAAACCAACACAAAGTGCTGGCTGGGTCGTCAAGGTCTTAGCTGACGGGGAAAGAGACAGGCTAGAGATGTGACACATGGATCCAAAAGCCGCGGGGGGTGCTTACATTTCAAATGTCTAGGGAGCGCATCCAATGAAGCCGCCGGTCAGTGGACGTGATTCCTTTTCATAAAGACACACACGAGGTACGCCCTTGCCAGAGCATGGGGAGGATGATGTACCACACCGGGCAGCAAGGAAGATTGCACACCGCTGCGGACGGCGCGCAGGGCGGGACGAGACGAGGACGAGGACGAGGACGAGGACGAGGACGAGGACGATGACGAGGAACAGGAATAGCAAGGAGGAGTTCTTGGGACCGACGCGGCAACTCACCTTAACCTGCAGATCTATATCGACATGCATGTTAGCAAACGGGCAGCCCACGGCGTGTTCAGCCTGTTCCAAGCGCATTGGGCAACTCTGCACCCATCGACGTGGAGGCTGAGGAACCGAGACAAGCGAGCTAGCGGCAGGGAAACAAAAACCAAACAAATGGACTTTGGAAAAGGAAGGAGCCAAGACAGAGATGGAAAGACTTACGTTACACGGATTGGTTCTTGTCTGGATACGGTTCATGGTCTGGACCCGCCGGCTATTACTAGACGCATCATGCATTCTGACGAGATGCCGAAGGGCAGCAGGACGTATGGATGTAGTGTATGCACAGGAGTCGGGCCGTGGCGTATAAGAAGACCTTTGGTGGGCAGATTCACGCTTACGACGGCTGGTTACGAGCCAATGCTGCGGGATGCCATGGGGGTGAGGAAGGGATAGTGCGGAGTAGGGTAGGTCAGGAAAGGAAAGAAATACAGGACAACGAAAGTCGTATCCAGCAGGTTTGCTGTGGGGGATGATGGATCCAACGCGGTGAGACGTGTTGTTACGTGGTGCTGGAGGCGCGCGAGCGAGAGCGAGAGTGCGTGTGGACTGGGTGTATCCGTACTCCGTACTCCGTAGTCCGTATGGAGTCGTAGGCCTGTGGATGTGTCGAGTGGGCGCGCGTGTGTGCGTGTGTGTGTGTGTGTGGGTGTGTGTTGGAATTCCCCAGTCCCCCGGCGAAGTCTGCGGTTCTCGGTATCAGGCAAGTCTTGACGACGCAAGTTGTCCCTCCGAGTCCGGGATGGGCCGGCTCAAGACGGGAGCTTGACTGAAGCACAGAGAACAGGTCGAACCAGCCGGAGCAGGGGAGTGTTGTACGCAAAGAAGCGGAAGCCGGGCTCGGCTGGGCTTGGAGGTAATTCTATCCGTATGGCTGGCAGATAATAATCAATAACTAGTCTGCAGAAATTAAACGAGGACCAGGGAAAAGCAGCACAGCGCCCTTGGTGGATTGGAAAGGGGTCAAATAGGAAACCCGAAGGAATCGAGACAAAACTTGCCCATTATAGACTCAAACGGCAACTCTCCCCCCGTGCGCCAAGCATCGACCTTGACAACTCCACCGGCGCCGCTCGTCATACTAGTAGTGTATCCGTATATCCGTACTAGTATAGTATACTACCTATGTACGGATACACTAAGCCTCGTCTCGTGGTAACGGTAACGGGTTCCATGTACGCCCTGTCTCTGATGGACATACACCTTTGGTTGTGTCTAGTATACAAGTATCCGTACGGTCCAGCTATTCTGACCCTGCCCACATGGGGTGATGAGGCCCGCCGAGTGTGGCAGCCGCGCCAAGAAAGGCACACGACTGATTTGGTTGAAATGCCAAAAGTATGGGGTAATCTGGGGTGAACACGTCTTGACTCGACTCGTCCAGACTTTGGATGCCGGCCGTCGACCGGTCTTGATTGAACTTGACGCTAACTCTACTATGTAGCTATATCATAAGCTTCCTCGATGTTCATGTACTGGTGGCATCGCCCCATCGCTCATCCGCTGATGAGTCTGTTGAATAGCATCCAATTCTTCCGTAACCTGATTTCATTGAGACTTGACTTCATCCTACCGCGGCCAACACCAAGGTGACGCCGGTCAGCATCCATGTCAGACACGTCAACCGCGGAGGAGATCCCAACCGTCAACTGCCCAAGGCTCGTGTTCGTCGTCTTTTGCCATTGTCGGCGTCCTTTTCGCCTGTGACACGGACATCATACCATGTCATATTTGTGGTGTTCTCGCACCCAAAGCCACCAAGACCCCTCAAGCACATCCTCGAATCGTCCGAAAAGAAGAGGAGAGGGCTCGTCATCTCCGTCAAACATCAGGCGGGGCTTCCGTCGATGCCATTTGGCTTTGCTGTCGCCGCAGCGGACTGCTTTGGACGAAATGGCGCTTCACACCTGGCCATTCCGACAAGGACCTCTCGTTGTCAGTTCCGACGTGGTGTTCAGCCGCTACGGGATTGATCTTTCGGGCCATGGCTGCGTATCTATCGCATATTGAAACGCGGGTGCCGGCCGAAAACCATGGACCAGATCACATCGCTAGATTACCTCCCACGCAGCATTCCCGCCCCATGATTGACTTTCTAGAGCGAGGAGCTTGAGCATTACAGGTGGCCAAGTCAGCTCATCAGACACGTGTCTGTCGTTGCGACTTTCGAGCACGTCCAACGTGGTAGGCGATACGTGGTGGGATGGCTGTGCCGCCTCCCTGGAACGAGGCAAGGGATATCCGAGGAGAGGGTATTTCACGGTAAGCTACACGAGACCGAGGAGACTACTAAAAATTCTCGGCACCAAAAGAAAAGAAAAAAAAGTCGATGTAGATGAAGGGAGGGCCGGCCGCCAGCACCGAACACGGACGCATGACGGTGCGGCTCTCAGACACCACCTCCATCTACTTCATCCCGTCCGACCTGCGCGCCCTGATCTCCTTGTGTGGTGGCGTAATGGTGAAGACTCAGGGATTCAGGCCTCGCATGTTCGACAAACCCGGTGGCCGTCGGAACCCTCAACGACGACTTGGTGCCACGAACTCTATCTATACTTTTGCGAACCTTTGGAGTGATTGACAGGGTCAGTGTGCGGATCAAGCCTAATTCGTTTATAAAGGGCGGTTGACCGGGTTATTGTTGGTCGTCGACTCGTCGCAGCGTCGGCGGCTTCGGGCTGGATTTCCATCAATCACGAGCTGTCCTTCGGAGGGCACGGCGCACGGTTGAACTGCCGGCCGGCCCTGGCCGTGCTTCTGGGCATAAGCCATGAATGCTTGGAGTTTCTCGTCAAGGATCGGATTTCAGAAACACGACTCGCCCACAATGACTTGTCCCAATGGCGAACCTCACGGTGCAAAGTCTAGAAGTAACCATGATGCCGACGACGACCTGCGTCGTGTCAGCTCTTCTCCCGCAATCGACCACCCCCACGCGTATTCTCAAGCGGTTGGGCGCGTGATGATCGAGGAGATACGAGAGGGTCTCGGGCAAAGGGGTCGGGCTCCAGCGGGCGCAGAAGGCGCAGAAGCAGATCGACGTCGAAATTACAAATTGCGAAAGAGACATGCCGCGATGAGCCAGTAGGGATTGGATGCAGGAGAAGATGGCGTAGCCGGTAGGGCTGAGAGAGTTCAGGCTCGCCGTGGTCGATGGGGGTGGCACTGACACTCGGCGTTTTGGGCGAGGTTTGGCAAAACGACCGTCGACGACCAATTCCGAAGAAGAAGTGTGGCAGGGTATAAGCTTAAAAGATAGAAGAATGCAAAGAAGATCGTATACAAGGACAACTGCCAGCTGGTCGCGCAGTGTACAAGAATGCATGGAACATCAGATGGGAGCTAGCCCGTCTCGTATGGGAGTGTCTCAACCGGCCGAGAATAGGCCAGAAGCAAAAGCCAGAGGGGGTGAAGGCGATTTTGGTGATGGTGGGCAAAGGAATGCACGAGTAATTGAGCGAAAGCTGCGCCGTGAATCTGTTCTCGTCGTTTCTACGCTTCGCAACAGGTAGAGTTTTCACTGATTGATACCACGATAAGATGATTAGAATCCTATTATTGCAAAGGGCTTACTAGTCTTTGTTTAAACAATCTGCATTTCATGTCGGACAGCCTGCCGGTCCTCCCTTTGTCTCCTTCATTTCCATCGGCCGGCGCTTCCCGTTGCCCTAGGTTGGTCGGCTCGGGCTGGGTCTACCGATGGCCCGAGTGGGGCCTTCCGACATTCGGCATGGGTCTACCGTGGCCCCGAGTGGGGATCTAAATGTTCCGGCCCTAGCGTCGGGGCCCGGTCGGGTTTCCCACCACTTGGCACTTGGGGTACTTTAGTTAATGGTGGATGGGGGGTTCATTCTGCCCATCAAGGACCAGGACGTGGATAAGAAAGTCGGATAGATTGGTGTATACAATATTGACTGGACTCAATTTCCAGGCGAGAATTCCCCCTTATGTGAGATCCTGCCAAGACAGACGCCCAACTTGCCTTACTTGATAGCTTCGGTCCCAGCTCAATGGGCGTAAGTGGCGGGTAATAAGATGCTTCGTCACAACTGCACCCTTACACGTGGTATTACCCGCTGTCTGGTTGGCGACCAGAACTCTGGGTCCTGGGCGTGAACAGCGGTAATGTAGCGATTCATACTTGCTCGGTCGTGGTATGGTGTACTTGTAGAAATGGGCCGGGCATGGTCGATCAGAGTCAGACAGGCACTAATTAATTACCGACACACCTCGTGGACTAACGGTTTCGGGGGCTGCCTCGATGTGCCGTAGCTGGCGCTTTGTGGTCGTCGACAGCACGGGATCCAAACCATCTCGGGCAACACCGACGACACTACTCCGTACATATACCCACAGACCTTCGACCCGGATCATCCCAACGTTTGACAAGAGTCCCACGGCACTTGCTAACCCGCCACGCAGTGAAGCAAAACTCGCCCAAAGACAGGGCGAGCGAGTGGTCCCTTGGCAGGCGATGGAATCAGACCGGCCGAGTCGAAGCAATAACCTTCAAGACCGCCCATCACCAGCTTTCTCGGACGCGCTGCAATGCAAATTGGGCCGACACCTTTTGACAAAAGCTTGCGACGATGGTTACACAGTACGCTGATCCAGCCAGCCATACATGCGACAGACTCTCCCACCCACGAAACGTTGTCGACGTGACGGCAATCAATTTGTCACCAAATCTGTGAGCACGTTTGCGAAACCCCGAGCGGCGATGGCCGTCCACGTCGAGTCGCTTTCTTGTATTCCAAAAATTCCAACCTAGCCATGCACCCCCGACCAGACCAAGACGTTCTAGTCGAAACTGTAATTGGGCGGTACTGAATTTGGACTATTTGATGACATCCACCAGCAGATTGGGATGAGGTTTGCGAAGGTCCCGCTGCACGGGCATAGCCAATGCTCAACGTGCCGTACGTCGGCCTGGGAACCTCGTTACTTGACACACGCGGAGGCGCTGTAGTCGAACTTCAAGGCGTTCCTGACGATGTGGCTGGTGTGTGCCATGTTGCCCGTAATCTACTTCAGAAACTCTGCCTCGCGGTAGTTGCATTGCACGCATGGTGGACAAGTGTGTCGGACCTCCTCGGAACCCGCGTTCGTCGTCCCGATTCGACGGGTAGACTTTATGTTATCGGCCGACAGAGTTCTGTCGATCTACGACTGTTCCATCCCGAGACTATTCATCAACAACAACCATATGCCGAACACCGATCGGCCTGTTGAGTGTCCTTCGGCAAATGCCGCCGTCATCTATTGGCAACATGTTAAAAACTCGACATGCGCTCTTGTCTTGCGGAGCAAACGAGGCCAGGAGCTCGGCTTGGCTGTCCAAAGATTCAGATAACGTCTGGGCTTGATCGTCGTCGCCGTCTTGGCTCTGCCGAGGTAGCGTCGCAGTTCATGTTCGCTTGGTCGGTAAACCGCTGCAGCCCGACAAACACGGGAATACAATCATGTTCCGGCCGGTAGGGTAGATTGACTTTACCAACTCTTGCGGGCGCAATGCAAGGCTGTTTCGCATACACATTAGGCAAGCCGAAGGTAGTATAGGAACTGTACTTGAACCTTGAGCCCTTGAGCCCTTCTGTATAGCCTTCTTAGAGTCGAGATTGGTCACTTCACCATCACCAGAGAGGGAGTAGTGTCGACTCGGGCCTCGAGATTGGGTTTCTTAAAACAAGATTTCGTACGCGATACGTAAAATGAAGCTGGCATCGAAGCTTGATCTAGAAGCCCGTCGACCGGTAGGTGCAGTCAGGGCACCGCTTGTTCGCCGTCGGTCTCTAGGACTCGATTTGGTAAGGCGAGTTTATCAGATGATCCCCAGTGAATGACGAAATCGGGCCGGCGCCAAGTTGGCCGAGCTCTGAAACTATCCCGACCATCCGACGACGAACTGTGGCTTTGATAGCGGGCTCACACTACCCGTCATGCTTTTTGGCGTGGTGAAGGAGGCGCATCCTTGGCCCAGTGGCGTTGCAGGTGAGAGCTCGGTGAGGTTCTCGGTCGGTGTCGGTGCCTGTGCTGTGTCAGCTCTTATCTCGGTCTGCTCACCCGCGATAAGCTCGACGCCCCACCGCGGTCTCCCAAAATTTTGAGCTGGGTGGCAGTATGAGGGAACTTTTTCATCGCCAACATCACGGTAAATTCCACCGAAACTGAAATAACAATCGCTTCGGCAGAGCAACTGCAACAATGGCTGAGTTATCCTCATCAAAGAAGAGAACGAACGACGGCCGTCTTGCGCCCCCGACCAAGAAGCAGAAGAGACAGGACAAGAAGCAAGCCGATGCTGGTTCAGACGAGGAGAAGGACTTCGACGCGGTGAACCTGCTCGACTCGGACGACGATGATATCCTCAACGCAGCCGTCGACGATGGCGCTGCCACAGACGAATCCATGAGTTCCGACGAAGAGCGTCCGGCACCCAAGAAAAAGGCCACAAAGAAGACGGCCACGAAGCCGAAAAAGAGCAGAGACGCCCCCGTCGGCACCGACGAGTCGGACTCGGAAGAGGGAGAGAGCGGTGACGACAACGACGACCAAGGCGCAGCGCACAAGAGCAAGAGCAAGCGCAACGACCCCGCCGCCTTCTCGACGTCCATTTCGAAAATTCTGTCCACGAAGCTCTCCAACGCGAAACGTGCAGACCCCGTTCTGGCGCGCAGCGCCGATGCCCACGAGTCCGCCAAGGCCGCCGTCGATTCTGCACTCGAGAACAAGGCGAGGAGGCAGATGAGGCAGCAGAAGAGGGAGGCTCTACAGAAGGGACGCGTGCGCGACGTGTTGATTGCCGACGAGACCGAGGCTATCTCGACGGGGGAGAGGCTGGAGGGTGAGAGGAGGTTGCGCAAGGTTGCACAGCGCGGTGTCGTCAAGTTGTTCAACGCCGTCAGGGCGGCACAGGTCAAGGCCGCCGAGGCGGAGAAGAAGACGCGCAAGGAGGGCGTCGTGGGTGTTACAAGGAGGGAGGAGAAGATCAACGAAATGTCCAAGAAGGGTTTCCTCGACCTTATTGCGTCCGGCGGTGGTGGGCTCAAGAAGGGCGCGCTGGAAGAGGCTTGAGAGGGTGTTTCTCGCCAAAAGTTTTGTCGTTTTGTTACGGAGGGCGCGGCGCGACACGACACGAATTCTCGTTTCTGCAAAACAATCATGTGCTTAGAGGAGTGATGTCATTTCCTCCCATCGTCCTTTGATACCCGCCAATGTCTAGCAAAAGCCTGAGATTGATGTATCCTTCTGGTGACTCCTTGATGCCATGCCTACTATCTGGGACAGCTACAGTCCCGTTCTTCTTTCCCGTGAACCCCCCTTTTTCTTTCGCATATTGTATCATTTTGTACAGGTGATTAATTACGTGTGATGCAGCCAACGCCGTTATACAGGGCTGTAGTCGCACTAGCTGAAATCGCTAGCCTGGAGGTTCCTCGTCATGGACGGCAGCTTGACCCTGAGGCCATTAAGCTCCTTGGTCATTGTGACCTGGCAACCCAGCCTACTTGTCTCGGTCAGGCCAAATGCTAGGTCCAGCATGTCGTTCTCGTCGTCCTCGGGCTCGGGTATCTTGTCGTAGTGTTCCTCGTTGACGACGATAACGTGGCAAGTCGAGCACGCGCATGATCCCCCGCAGGCACCTGTGATTGGGTTTTGTCAGCAAGACCAGCTCTGCGATATATGCGGCTGCTACGTACCCTCCATCTCCAAATCATTCTCTTGCGCGATGTCCAAAAGGTTATCTCCTGCGCTCACAGCAATCTTGTGCTCGTCACCGTCCCTGTCGATGAAGGTCACCCAGAGCCTAGACCGCAGGTCAGAAACAAGTATATTGTTGCCAGTCTATCCAAGACTCACTCTTCGCCCTGTTTCGGAGGTGTGATATGTCCATGCGACTTGAGAGCGGTGATTGAGAAGTTGCGCGCCGAGGGCCATGCAATGCGCCTGGGGGCGAAATACTGCGTCGTCCTCGATGGTGTGGCCGAGTTGAAGATGGATCTTGTCTGTCGCTGCACAGGACGAGCCTGCCTGTATGCGCTAGCTGCCAGTCTGTTGAATGATCTTGTGGAAGACATGTCGCAGGTTCGCTTCCCGCCCCGGTATGTCTCTTTCGCTTGTTTTTTTCTCGTTGTTATCGACCGGCGGACGAAGCGGAATATCTATGAGCGTCTCGGAGCAAGTGGCACGTCTCTTGGAGCAAAATTACTAGGTCGGTTCACGTCAGGTTGCAAGTGGCGTCGAAGCAGGAGCAAGCCGGGTTGAGAAGATTTGGAATGCTTCAATAAATGCGCAATGGTCTGTGGAGGTGCATTGGATTCAGAGAAATTTCTATAGGCTCATCACGGCGCGGGAGCTCCGATAAGGCCCACACTCCTCGGTCTTATCGGCCGGCGACTGTCAATATTCCGGCTCCGGGGCTGTCGTCCCGTCGATTCTGTCAGCAGCCATATATGACTGGTCGGAAGCAGCCGTGTGGCCCGAGCTCCGCAGGACCCTCAGCCGCGTCCAATGTCACCTCGTGTGCTTTGATTTTTTCCCTCCTTGTTTCCCTGGAGGCCGACAGGTGCCCCGCTTATCTTATCTCCGAGGTGATTTTCCATTTCATCATGCAGAGCTGGCAGTCACTGCAAAAAAGTTCCAACACCCCAGTCACGATCCAGCCTGTGTGTCGAGCTCCCAACCGCTCAAGCCTACAATAGCCATGTCGACACAAGGAGATGGGAAGAATCCCTTGAGACCATACTATAAGCCTCCAATTATCGGGGAAGCTCCTGATCCCACGTCTGCCTCCGGACCGAACCCTTTGTCTGCGCAGGCACGCAATGCCACCAGCGAACGATACGCGTCAACGGCACGCGGCATCTTCTCCGACATCGACTACAAGGACTACATCAGCGAACCCTCTCCCTCCGTCGTACAAACAGTCAAGGATCTCCTAGACGAGCTGTTATGGAAATACACGTCCGTTCTCATGGCCCAGCCCTTCGAGGTGGCCAAAACAGTACTCCAGGTCAGAAGCCATGATGATCTGACTTTGGCACCCGCCACACCGACCCCCATAACCAGCCCGGTATCCGAGAGGAAGCAATCGGGCTTTGGAACCTCAACATACAACGATGCCGAATCTGATTCCGAAATTGACGAGCCCGCATACTTCACCTCGAATGTTCCGACTACCCCATCGCCCGTGTCCAGGAGAGAATCCAGACACCGTCAACAATCACCTCCCCGGACACCAGCGGCGAAGCAACCTGTGCTGCCCCACCAGCTTGCCATCCAGCGATCAGACTCGTTGATGGAAGTCATAGGACAGTTGTGGCAAAAGGAGGGTGCGTGGGGAGTCTGGAAGGGATCAAATGCAACGTTTCTCTACTCGGTGCTCTCGTCGCTATTGGAGAACTGGTCGAGAAGTGCTTTGTGCGCACTGTTCAACGTTCCCGACCTCGGCGTAAAGGAGGATATCGATCGACTGGTTGATATCGCCTCACCCTACCCCTGGGCTTCACTATGCATAGCCGCCGCTGCGGCCGTTGCGACCGGCCTCATTCTCGCACCTTTGGATTTGGTGCGCACAAGGTATGTCACTCGCTGTCTCATGTTGACTGCTGCTGGGCGGATACTAATGCCAAAACAATAGACTCCTCGTCACCCCGACCTCGAAGCAGCCGAGAAGAACGTTGTCGACCCTCCGAGCTCTCCCCTCCTACGTCTGTCCCTCGGCCCTCGCCCTCCCCACGATCCTCCACTCTCTCATCCACCCGCTGTTGACGCTCTCGACACCTCTTGTCCTTCGCACCCGCTTTCTGATCGACAGCCGAGTGTCGCCCACGGCCTTTTCTGTCGCTAAATTCTGCACCTCCTCCGTCGCATTGTTTGTCAAGTTGCCACTCGAGACGGTGCTCCGACGTGGCCAGGTCGCCGTGCTTTCCACACCCGAATATGTACGCGCGCTAGCCGCAAAGGACTCGGTGATGGACACAATCGTTCCTCCCGGACGATTCAATGGCGTCCTGGGTACCATGCTCTACATTATAAACGAAGAAGGCACTCGAGCCATCCCCACCCAGCCAGTGCCCGCTAAGAGGGGCAAGGCCAAGGCCAAGGTCGCAGATGCTGTCTTTCGAAAGGGTCAAGGCCTCGACGGTCTCTGGCGTGGGTGGAAGGTCAGTTGGTGGGGACTGGTTGGGCTCTGGACAGCTGGTGTCCTCGGAAACAGCGCAGAGCGTGAGTTCTAGGATGTTACCGGGATCATACTCGACCACACAATCCCGTCCAACACACCAAGCTCCGACGGCCGTGTATAAGTGCGAAACAGAGTGCGCGAGACTGCAATATTGCTGTACCAGAAGTGTACAGGGACACGTGGGAACTGTAGGCGTTGAGGCACATTCATCTTTCGGAAACTCGAGCAACTCTCCTCTACGACCATGATGAGATACGGCATGATATCCTTCTACCTTCTCCTGTTGTACAAGAACAATCACAAAACACCCCTTTACCAAGGATGAGCTGCGCATCGGCGAAAAACGGCCGGACAGAAAGCCTAGGCTACGTCCGTAATATCTTCAATTTTCTCTTGCGCCGCGCCAGCCGTTCCGTACTCCTAATAGAAACATGCCTTTAAATTTAGCCTTTTTTTCCCGCCGTGGCCTCTCGGTGCGAAGAATATGTTGGCACATGACGCTGTGCTGCAAGCCCTGTCACACTTGGCATTGTGAGACGCCGCATTGTCCGTATCTGTGGGATTTTCACTAGAGACTTCTCTCGTGCGACGTGAAAGCTTCGAAGAAAGTAAAGCAGGAAAAACAGGGAACGATTCCGACCGATTTTGCTACTGAAGAAGGGGCGGGCACTGCATCCCGACCCAAAATCGACCAGGTACTTTGGTGGGACAGGTGCCTGCATTCAGGATTCCATCAACCAGGACTGTCAGTGACACACCGGGAGGCTCATCGTGGACAGCCAGCTCCCTCTCACCAAGATTGCCCCCCTGCTGCTGACATTTGGCCTTGGATTTCCCATAGAGTGAGTCTCGTTTGAGCAAGGTGATGACAGGATGAGGGAGATGCAGGGGTTCCGTGAGGCTGCGCCTGGGAGGGGGTCTGTTGGCTGCAGACTCTCTTCTCTCGTTGCCTCTTCTTCACGAGTCCAGTCACTCGCCGAGAGGAGAGGATCATGGGCCGGGCCGCTGTGTCGTTTGACAATCGTAGCGCCTTGCAGCCTTTTCCTTTCTTCTCGTCTGCGGGTGAAGGATGCTCTGGTGCCTGGGCGTGGACGGGGGTGCAGGTGGCTGCAAGGATGACCGGGGTGGTGGTGTTGGGGTCTAGAATAGGGAGGCGATGCTAGGCGGCGACGACGATAAGTGAAGTCTTCATAAAGAGCACGATGTTTCTCGATGGAATTGGAATGAGACACACCAACCCATAACTCTACTCAATATTGTGTCTTTATCGATCTTGCAATACCACCACACTCTGACCATCACATCTACAATCTCACACACTTACACACTTGACACCAAACACGATGGCTCGTCTATCACTTTTCCCCATCACTTCGGCTCTCAACGCCATCATGCTGAGCTGCATCATCCTCAAGCACGTCGCTCTGAGAGTTGCTCACTCAACAATACGGCACGCGACAATGGCAGTTCTTTTCCCCGTCGTGCTGGTCCACATAGTGGCCATCGAGGGGTAAGACAGAGTCTCCTCTCGAAACCCCAGGGCGGTGTCACGACGTCTGTCCCGATGTGGGCTTCACTTACACCCGCCACATACACACAAACAAGGGAGCATTTACACACACACACACACACACACACACACACGCACACGCACACACCACATCAACGGCCTCCCCAATCACATATTCCCATCTTCAGCATCTCAGTTTCTACTGCTTTTATCTGAGACGTGTGCGTCGCGGTGAAGTTGCTTGCTTGCTGCGCTGTCCGTCGGAGGGATCAGAATCGTTTACTCCCTACTATCTAATCCATGGTGTGGGATGAGCCCTCCCCTTGCTCTTGTACGTTTCACCAGCTACGTCGTCCGATGTTCTCGAGAAGCGAACAACGTCGGCTGTAGACCTCGTGGCGCGCGCGTGAGCTGTCCGCAAGCTCCCGCCCTCTGTCCGTTCCCGAAACACACGACCGCGAGCAGCACCAGCATCGCACGTCTTATAGACCACCATCATTCGTCTTTTATTTTTCGGTGCGGCGTATCGGACCCTGATCCTGTTTGGTTTTGTTCGAGACTTTGGGGCGAGCCAAGAACGGCTGGGCCGTTCCACGACGAAAGCGTCTTTTTTTCTGTTAGCACCACGGAGTTTGGGAGCGAAATACCCGTCAATGTCATGTAGTACACGTGTTCCCAGGCCTGTGGCCTCGGGACCACCCTTTTTTCGTCGAGTAAATTCATAGGCCATCTTATTATTGCCGAGCTCCATGGCCCCCAGATTCTGCTCCCTCCTTGGGCGTAAGAATCAGATTCGAGGTGCTCACCTGAGCCATTGTGACCTGTTTTGAATATGGTGCCAACGAAGCAGAAAGGTCGAGATGACAAGGGGGGGGGGATCCTCAGCGGCAGGTGGGAACAAACTTGGAGTGACAGGTCGAGTCAGATCATTCCAGCCCTACAGCATGCTGATTTGACTCTCACGTGGTGTTCTGCCTGTCAGGGGGAGGTGGCACCGCAGACCCGGAAACTACTCAACGCTCACCGCCTCAGGATAGATCAAGTTTGCCGGAAATGTCTCGGTGCCGTCTTTGGCGCGTGGACAATTACATGTATCTTCGTCTCGCTTGGGCACGAAATTTCATCCCTAAGACTCGCCAAGAGTACAAGATACGCCCTGCCGAGGCTTCTAGCATCGTGAGGTAGGTTAAACCATTGAGGTCCGGCCACTTTTGACGTGAGGTGACGGTGAGACAAATGGTAACATGTCTCCGACCTATCGATTTTGATGGCAGTCTAGATTCCGCCATGACGCTAGTCGGCGAATATGCTGAGACTTTTCTCTTCGAGCTGTCAGGTCAAGTGTCTCAGTTGACCTCGGAGAGGCTTGGATGTGGCCCTTTGGCTGTGAGACTGGCACCTCACCGTGGCCACCTCGGCTCGGCCACTTTAAGCCCCTGCCGAGAGACTCCAGGCTGTTGTATCGCGTTTCGCCAAAGTCCACTGCGGATTCCGCGAAGTTGTTGGTAGCAGCACGTCGCGTTGGCAAATTGAAATCATTGGGTAAAGTTAACCTGAACCCAACTTCGCCAACGTTGAAGCAGCACCAAGAAGCATCAAGAAGCATCAATCTCGAGTTTCTTTTGCTGTAATACTCCGGGCCATAGTTCAATCTTTGCGGCTGCCAACTATCTTTCCGCATGCGAATAGCGCCACAGCTTAAGCTCTCCAGTCCAACTACCGCAAATGTCTGTCTTCCACAGCGAACAGTCTTTGAACAGTCTTTGAGAGGCTCCTTCTAATGAAATGGCGTGTGACGGGGCTTCAGCCCAATCTGGTTTCGGTGGCTATAAGCTCATATGGTAGGAATCCTTCTACCAAGAGCTTCATCGGCGACATTCCATTCGATCTTCAGCTTCCCAAGAGTAGACGCCATGGAGACTTCTAGGCCAGGCCGCTTGGCGAGGGAGATAGCAAGCCCCTCCCATCTCCCTTACGCATACATAGACCCAAGGGTGGAGGATGAAGGAATGTTTGACTCGGTCCATCCCTCGATCCCATCAGGTGAAGAGTGGAGAGAACGACGGCCAGAGAATTGAAGGTATACTGATCGGTATAAATCCCGGCGATCAACAAGAGCTTCAATACAAACAGAACTTGGTCAACGCTACTCTCTTGAACTCTTTAGCTTACCTCCAGTTTCTCAGCTGCCCATCAGATTCATTCCACCCGTCTCAGTATCTCAGAATGGGTATCCGCAAGATATCTCACGCCTTGGCCGCCTTGGCTTCGGCAGCTTCAGTCGCCGGCCACGGTCACGTATCGAATGTCGTTATCAACGGTGTTTCCTACCGCAACTACATCCCGGTGCAAGACCCTTACAACAACAATCCTCCTCTCGTAGCTGGCTGGGCTACTGACCAGAGTGACAATGGATTCGTGGAACCGAGCGCCTACACCTCACCCGACATCGTCTGCCATCGCCAGGCCGTCGCGGGCAAAGGACGCATTACAGTTGCTGCCGGTGATACCATCCAGCTTCAGTGGACTGAATGGCCAGACAGTCACAAGGGTCCCGTCATTGACTGGCTCGCCAACTGCAATGGGCCGTGCAACGCGGTGGACAAGACATCGTTGAAGTTCTTCAAGATTGACGGAGCGGGCTTGATCAACCCACCTCAGCAGACGAACAAATGGGCTGCCTCGGTCCTGATCGATAACGGCAACGCATGGCTCGTTCGCATCCCTCCCAACGTCGCCCCTGGCCATTACGTGCTGCGCCACGAAATCATTGCTCTTCACAGCGCCGGGCAGTCGAATGGCGCACAGAGTTATCCCCAGTGCATAAATCTCGAGATCACCGGCGAAGGCACGTTTAACCCCCCTGGTGTTGCTGGAACTGCGCTGTACGGTGCAAACAACCCCGGTATCTACTACAACATTTACCGCGATAACCTCAACGACTACGTTGTTCCTGGCGCCGACATCATATCCGGAGGCGTCACCATGCTTCCGCAAAGCCGTATCCAAATCACGGCTTCCGGAAGCGCCACACCATACGGCACTACTCGTGCGGCCTCGTCCGCTGCGTCTTCCTCTGTCCGGCCCGCCAGCAGTGTCCCAGGAAGCTCCTCTGCTCCCGTTTCCCAGAGCAGCGCCGCGGCGTCGACAAGCAACACGCCAACTCGAACCATCACGAGTGACGACGCCCCAGCCAGCAGCACGCCCCCTCCGTCTCAGACCCCGCCGCCGTCAACGACCTTCAAGACGTCGACAACTGCTGCCGCCCCTCCGACAGGAGGTCAGACGCAGAACATGTACGGGCAGTGTGGAGGCAGCAACTACAACGGACCGACACTGTGCCCAGAGTACGCGACTTGCTCTACCGTAAATCCCTATTACGCTCAATGCACACCTAGACCTTTTGCTGCTGATGAGGGCTATCAGAGCATGTATGGACAGTGTGGCGGCGTGAATTACGCCGGTGCGACGAAGTGCGTGCCCGGGGCAACTTGTTCGACTGTCAACCCGTACTATGCCCAGTGTACTCCTGCTTAGGTTTTTTAGTGAAGGGTAGAAATGATGTTTAATGAAAATGGACTGAACCGTGGAGTTTTATGTTGCGCTCGTTCGTGTCAGGCAGTTGTCCAGCGCACTGCGCGAAGCAAGACCGTCATGTAGTCTCGCTAATCGAAGGAACTGTGAGTTTCGATCATGTAAGACTGGCTTTTGTGACAGGTTGCTTTGCATCTTGGAATCCACATCACACCATCGGCTCCTTAGCTTGTGGCAATGGGCTGAGAACGATTTTACGTTACCGCTCTTGTTCTCGCTGATTATGCGACACTGGGTCTTAGATGGGATACTGTGTAGTCTGAGACGATCATCGATTGCCAGGTCTAATTGCCCTGGATCAAGTCGGAGGTTGCCGCAGACTCAGGTAAGTCGTACAATGCAGTGCGGTTGATACTGCTCCTACCGCTTTCTTAAACTACAGCCTGTGACGAGATTGGAAAGGCCAAGCGTTAAGGAACTGCGTGCACCTGAAAACGGGGAATAATCCACGAAAAGTATGCGATAGCTTGCTCGCGGAACATGATCGGTGGATCTAGCTTCCCATTGTCATCGATGTCAGTCCTCACCATCTTAGGTACATTCTATAGTGCGAGAGCCATACACCGAATAGTTAGCCAGAGGCTGAGACTGGCGTTTTCAGAGACAAAATTGAAGTCCCAGGTAACATGACACCAGACACTTGCTACTTCAAAAGTTCCCAGAGCATCATGGCTTGAACAGCTTGCCAATAGTTTCAAGAATCACTCGTTCACAAACGATACTGTACTTCGTGGCTTGGTTTATGGGCTAAGCTGCCAGTTGTCAAAATCTCGGTAGGCAGTGGCTAACAACTTCCACTTGGGCGAGTTGAAGTCTAGCAGTATATAAAGCTCATGTCTGTCGACACATTGATGCCTCGTTCTCTCCTTCATCAGTCCGCTTCAGTTCCAATTTAAGTCACATCTCGCTGATTGAGATACATCCGAATCTTGTCCACTATGAAGTACTCGTGTGCTTTGGCTGGTTTGGCTTTGCTGGTAGCAACAGTCCGCGCAACTCCCACGGAAAAGACTTGCAAAACAACAGAAAACAGGTGCAAAGTTACTGTAAGATCTAATAAATACCCAGAAAAGAGTTGAAGTGGAAGTATGACTCTCATCTTTCCATACAGTACGACGATATCGCCGATCCTTCCTTTGAGGTTGCCAAATTGAACTTCGTCAAACCGCAGACGCCGTACGTCGACCTTGCCTACGAAGGACTCGGGGTCAGAGAGCTGGGAAACGAGCACGCCAAAGACAAGTTCTTGATGTACGGCCCCCTGGAGGTGCTAGGAACTTTCAGCAAAGACGCGAAAATCACCAACGGCTACAAGGGCTCCAACGTCAAGAGCTTCGACCTCCACAGCCTCGACGTCTTCTGCGTTACGACCGTCCTCCTGGCTGTCAAAAAATCGTGCGTGGTTAAAGTGACGGGAAGCACTCTCGATGGCAACATTGTAAACGAAGATTGCGGATACGACAAAGAGGCCGCGAGCGGGAACGATGTGCGATGCCACTTGAAAAAGATGAGGAACCTCAAAAGCGTCTCCTTCAAGACCAAGGATCCACTCTTGACAGTTACGGTGATGGATAACCTCGACATTACAGTCAGGAAGTCGAACTGCTGCAAAGATGGTAAATGTTCCTAGAGCCGGCACAAGCCCAACCGCGGAGGTTGACTAGAGAATACGGCCACCAACGCCATATGGTCAATTGGGTTTGCTGCATCCATGTTACGTAGTTAGTTGGTCGGGACAGAGTACACAATATGGGGTGGTCTTGTTGAGGCCTTCGGAAATCATCCTCTCTCAAGCTCTTACTATCGTCGCGCATCGGGGCCTAATGGTGTGGAGAGGTGTCTCGGATGTACGCAGGTTTCCTCTGAACAGTAAAAAGGAGCGCAGCACTTAGTCCTAAGTCTTCCAGCGCGTAAACGTGGCAAGGAGACTGGTTGAGTTGACTCCGAACCGAATACCCCGGTTCTTCACCAACCGAACCGAGCTTGTTTACAACGTAGTAATGTAGAATCCGGGGAAATCCAGAGTCCACCTACACTCCGGGGAACGGAGATCATCCGTATTGAGCCCCAGTTTTCAATTACCACACATCACATACCCAGTCGCGAAGGACGACGATGGAGATTCATAAAGACCCAGGACAGTCTCACCTCTAGTCATAGTGCTCTCGGGTGGCTCGTCTTCTATCCCCAATCCCAACACGGCTGGAGGTTTACAGTGTCCCTCTGGTTGCGACGGTTACTCGCAGTCGTGACAGCCACTGCTTCAACTTTTTGCATTCATCCAACGCACCCGGCTGGAACCTAAGCCACAAGTAACAGTCCCATCACTACAGACTCCCGTCGGCCAAGATGCCTCTGCTAGCAGATGTAACCTGAAGATGCGAAGTTCGGAAGTCACGTCGAGGATTTGAAACCCGACCAACAAGATAACAACGGCCATGTCGACGGAAATGCGCTTCTCGTCAACAAAGACGGAGAGGTCCGCAAGATCCCCGTTCCTTCAGCAGACCCCAACGGACCCCCCGCTTCCGCAAGTGGGAGAATTATGGCCTTGTTATTTGCTGCAGATGGGTTTCCAGCATGGAGTTATCGACTGCGAGTGGATTGGGAGCAATTCTCAGCGCCTTCTTTGAGATATATGCGCCTCAAGGGTACTCGTCTAGTGACAAAGTTCATCTCATTACCGTTCCCACTCTCTGTACTGGCCTTGGTAAGGTTTCCTGTACAATGGTTCTGGTTTGACGATACTAAAAAGAAATCTCAAAAAACTACATCACCGTCCCAGTTGGCATCCTTATCGCTTCCCTTTTCGCGTTCGAGACGCAGTCTACCCGCGTGCCCGAGTCTCTAGATGGGCAGCTTGTCATCACTGATAAGTTCGGCGTCACCAAAGTGATTCCAGACTCCGAGGCGCAGGCCTACCTAGAGGAGATGAAACGCTCAGGCTTGACCGCTCCCGGCGCTGACACCGCTGCTGGAGCGATCTAACGAAGGACTTACGTGCAGCGCATCAAACCTTGGTCGACTACCCACCTACAACCTTTCCGAGTCATGGTTCTGAGCTGCAGAGCCGCTCTCCTCGCCGGGAATCATCTACGCCTGCTCACCTCATTTATTGCCCTCGGATGTGGCGTAGGGATGTCCCTGACCTACAGTACCGTTCTGATGGAGAACTACCACTGGCAACCAGCCGACATTGGTCTGATCAACATCGGTGGCGTTGTCCGACTCGGCGCGATATTCGGCATGATGTACTGCACTTTCTTCGGTAATCCATTCGTCATGTGGCTCGCTCGTCGTAACCATGGCGTCCACATTCCGGAACACAACCTCATTACGATGGCACCTCCGGCCGTCCCTGATGTCGGGATGCTCTTGTTGTATGGTTACACTGCCCCTGGTGGTAGCACGTGGTGAGCCCTTACATGGGATCGACCCTCTTCCAGTACTCTTTCACGACGATCCTCATTGTTCCGACTACCTTCGCTTCGGAAGCAGCGTCAAAACATCCTGGGCCTGCGCTACTTGTTGTCGTCGGAACGAAGAACATCGTGTCGTTTGGTGTCACTTATGGATTGATGCCAATGGTCGAGAGATTCCGGTATCGTACTGCTTTCGGTATCTTGGCAGGCATTCTCGGTGCCATCTTCCTGTTGGGGATCCCTGTATACATCCTCAACCCGAAATGGCGCGCGTACATGTCAGAGAGGGAAAGCAAGCAGAGCGCCGATTGAATTGTACCAAACTATATATAACAGATGCTAGATCCACCGAATGGAATCTGGAGATTCAAGACCAAACATTGACGCCTTGGCTCCTACCCGAGAAGTTGGTGACCGTCACTGCATGTCTGCAACTGAGGACGTCATGTATTTTATGACAGCATACGTGCCTTCACCGTAACAAGCTCACGTTTGGGTTCTTCTAGATTGTCCGAATACCTGAGTTCTACACCACACTTCGGCTCAGCAGATGCAGTTTGCCAGATTCGGGCCATCCAGATAACTGCACGGGCCGTGCCGAGCCGCAGTGGACCCAGTTCGGGACGGAGCCCCAGCCGAAGCTCGGCCGCCAGGACCCGGTGGGGCCAGCAATTCGGGAGGGCTTTCGTTTTCGCATTGTCACATCGACACAAACCGCAACAAGTCATCCGTTGCAGAAATTACCTGTCCAGGTGAGCGTCACGGGAATACGGAAGTACCTGGAAGCGAAATTATATAGCTTGACGCATAAATAACCATTAGCCACCCTGTTACAGATTGACACAGATTGACTCTGGTGGTTACGTACGCGCGTACTGTTACGAAATAAACAGTAAGGGTGGTCGGTACTGCCCTTTTTAGGCTGGGCTAGCCGTTTAATGGTCCTTGTGTGGACAAAAGTTAGTTTATTTGTAATGAATGTTGATGTGGAGGAAAGAAGGCCCCACGCGTGACTGCTGTTTACAGGATTTTATAGTGACGGGACGGCTGATTACGTAGTACGCGTACGTAACCACCAGAGTCAATCTGTAACACACCCCTGTTATAACCCAAACATGTCCAGCGCACTTAGCCGATCAGATATCTGATGGATCTGTCAATCAGAGGCCCTATATTATACCAATCAGTCAATCACAACCCCCACATCGTGCCTGATTGATCGGGTAAGTGCGCTGAAGTCTGTTACGTGTCTGCGTCGACCACAGAAGTACTCCGCGTAGCAGGAAGACACGCTGCGGCGAAGAAAGTAAAGTTTGAAGTCGTACGCGCTGCGCCGGACTTGCGAAAGATGTCTTAGCCAGAAAAGCTATAGATCCCAGCCAGGCCGTATCATGTAAATAATCGAGCCATGTTCGTCCAGCAAAGGGGCCAGACACGCGAAAAGCTCGATGTAAAAAGGCCACAAGCCTACGTCAATCCGGTGTCGTTGGAGTAATCCAATTGTCGAGCTTCCAGCGAGGCCATGTCATTCATATGTCGGCTATCAAGTAAAGTCAAGCTGCTTGGTCTGTTACCTAGGTAGGTAATTCTTAGTACAGCAGCGGAGCGGAGCGGACTTTCCACCAAATCAGCGAAGAAGCGGACTTTTGAGTGGGTGAGACAGTAGCAGTGATTTGACGGATTACGTGGTAGCCACACACTGTCACACAGAACAGAGAGCGATTGATACTTTGGTATACTTTCATATCAAACGTGAGTCTCTCAGGAGCAATGGTCCGCCAATCAACCCAAATTCTAGTCGCTTCGAGAACACTAGGTCATATCCAGAAGCTTCCAGTGCCAACCAGAACGTGCAGGATGAGGCATTATTGGTATCTGATGCTGCGCGGTGAGGGCGTCTGGTCTGTGCAATATCGCTTACAAAAGCGAAGTGTTTCCCACAAAGAAAGTCGAGCCATCATCAGTTCATCACTCAGTAAACTTCCGAGAAACAGAGTTCTGCCAGATCAAAGGGACGACGAGTTTACTGAAACAACCTCGCTTTCTTACCTGCCCTCCGCCAATAATCACGGCTCCGACGCGTCACAACAACAAACATGGCATTCGAGATCGTCATTTTTGGTCATCGCCTCCCAGGGGTTTCCATGGCCGAGTTCAAAAACTACTACGACACCAGGCATATGCCCATGATTCAGAAGATGACGGGGAAAGACTTCCCCGTCACACATACCCGGCGATACATTGAGCGCCCTGATGGCGAGACCGCCGCTGTTCTGTTTGGATCTCCCACCGATATTGAGTTTGATGTCATCGCCAACATGGTGTTTGAAGACGAGGAGGCGGCCAACAGATTTACCGGAGTTCTTACGACCAAGAAAAACGCGCAGATAATTGAAGAGGACGAGAAGAACTTCTTCGACAGAAATCGTTGCAAAGTTGTGAAGGTGGGGGGTATGGACATTCTGGAGCGAACGGAATGAATACGCAAGTCCCATACCACAAGACACTTCTGTCGAGAGAACTTAGAAGACGGGTGTTTTCAATCTTCATCTTTATATGAGATAGTCTGGCTCGAAGTGGCAGAAACAAGTGGACAGCAAAGTTTATGTGGACACTGCCAAAAGTCGGTAATTCCTAGAGTAGACAGTTACAAGTATTCTCAGTAGCTATCCTCAGTGAGTCAGTCATTGCCATTGATTCGCTCGAAATGGCCAACATTGTCTATGTGTGCCTGCGCCAGGACTGCAAATATTTTAGGACGAATCATATGTCGGAATTGTGGTAAAGGCCTGCGATGGTGTGGCGCCCAAAAAACGGGATAACTCAACTCCGCGGACTGACGACTGGCCACTTGAGGAGCCTCGTTACTTATCCCATCGGCGCGTGGGTAGTGTTTAATGAAGTGTATCTCCATGAGCAATATGAAGGTTTGACGGACTTCAGGGGCAAGCGTGGTAAGCACCGATCAACATGTCAGCAGTTTGCATTGCCCGTGGCTACAAGGGAACGTCATGAGTTTGAGTGAGATTTCCACATTGAAATCTAACGACAATACGAATTGAAAGCTGTCATATGCTGTAGTATGACAACTTCATAGAGACTCTCCTGACATGGTCACCATAATTCATGCTGAGCATTCTTTTTGGTGAAATGTGTTCTTGTCGACAACCTCGGAAGATCGTAGAGTCTTCCGATTCGGACGACAGTTCCACAGTCCTCTTCATTATTGTCGATGCCGGCTCTGCCTTCGATGCCGCCGGACAAATATCACTGGCGATAACTTCCTTGTCAAGTATGACCTTACTGAGAAGAAGATCCTTTGGCAGTGAAACCGGAATGAGGTTACAAATGGTGTCTATGGAGGTTTTGAGGACACCGCCCACGGTCCTGATGGCATTACCTACGCGCTCGGAACTTACCCGAGCAGCATCATTCGCGTCAGTCCGGATGATTCCAATTTCCAAGGCGGACGCGTGGTGCTTCAAGACACCGGCCAACCATACTATTCACGGGCTCTCTGGGCTCGTCAACGCCCCCGATGGACGCTCAATCCTAGTTGCAGACTACACCGACGGCCAGCTGTATCGCTCCAACATTGAGGCCAACTCCAGCACAGGTGTGCCAGTGCTGGTTCCCTTGACCGGCGCCGGGAAGCTTGGCTCTAGTCTCGACGGCGTCTCCATTCCTGCTCGCTACAACGGTACCGTGATCCTCGCTACCGACAACGTCGACGGCACCGTTGTACTTCACTCAGCCGACGCCAGATGGGGTTCAGCTGCAGTTTTGGGTGCAGTGCCGAACGACTACAGCGTCAAGGGTGGCAATACTGTTGCGTCGGTAGAGATCGGAGGCAGCGTTTACTCGGTTACCGAGTGGTTCATTGACTCTGTCAAGGTTCCCGGCACTTTGGTTGGCAACAGGACTGAGTGGACATTGGTCGACATTACTGCCAGTATCGACGCTATTCTTGCCGGGATTTGAATTAGATAAAGAGTAGATGCTGTGGCGCAGGCGTCGCAGTCAAGTAATCACTAATTTTCCTCATACGAAGAGTTGGGGATGAAAGAATGACGCATATATCGGCTGTATCTCCGTAACGATACCGTCTTGTTGAAAACCCTTATCGACACCGATAGTGCCCTGAGCCATTTATGCAACAAAGCACAGGCCATATTGAGACCCACCTCTACGCGTCGCCAGACACGTCAACGTCCGTTGAGCCAGTAACTTCCATTTTGGGACGACACCTCGCCAGGGATTCATCGTCTCCGCCATTGAAATGGACGACAATTTCGAATTCGACTCCGCTGATGAAGCCGATCTCCTTGCCGCCGCAGATGCTGCGGCATCCGGCAACAAACGTTCCCGCGAGGACGACCTCGATTGGCCCGAATCCAAGAAATCCAAGACGGACGAGGTTGCCTCCCTCAACCTCAGGGTACTAAAGGAACGATTCGGCCTCAAGGGCTTTCGACTCGAACAAGAAGCTGCCATCAACCGCATCGTCGGTGGGGAAAGTGCCGTTGTTGTCTTTCCGACAGGTGGAGGCAAAAGCTTGTGCTACCAGGTCCGGGTGTTCTCCTTCTTGTGATCTGCTTCCCACTGATGCCTTTCAGGTTCCCGCAGTTGCTATCAAAGAGCTTGACCGAGTAAACAACGTCCGAGAGCCCGAAGACAGCGGTGTTACCGTGGTCATCTCACCCCTGATCGCATTGATGAAGGATCAGGTCGATGCTCTCCGAAGACGAGGCATCAGCGCCGCAGTGCTTGACTCGACGCAGTCCCGAGAAGAATTCGTTGCTATCCACCAAAAACTGTCAGCTGGCAAGCTGGACTTATTGTATTGCGCCCCGGAGCGGTTGAACAATGAGGGATTTCTTGCTTCTCTCCAGGCCATCCGAGGTGGCATTCGGTTGCTGGCAATCGACGAAGCTCACTGCATTTCAGAGGTGGGCAGCTCATTGCCGGGGTGTTTGCCTTCATCAGGATAGCCAGCTGACGCTTCTCTCAGTGGGGACACTCGTTCCGACCCGACTACCTGAAGAGTGAGGTCCAACTCCTGGCTCTGCTGAACTACCGCTGACTATACACCAAGTTGCTCGATTCGCCAAGGAAGCCAATGTTGAGCGTGTGGTTTGTCTCACGGCAACAGCCACTGCGGCTGTTGCAGACGACATTCGAGCTACGTTCGACATCCCACCCGAGGGACTCTTCGAAACGAGCATGTACAGATCAAAGTCAGAGTCCTGCAATTATATGTTTCAACGCTTTTCTGACTCTGGGAATCAGCCTCCACCTATCCGTCCAAGCCATTAGCGACGACGACGACCAGATGAAGATCTGCACCGCCTTTCTGAGAAACAACCCAGGTCCTTCCATCATTTACGTGACAACACACGCTGTAAGCGACGGACTGGACTCATCTCAAAAGTCGTCCTACTGATCGTTTCACTGCTCAGGGTGCGGAGCAGCTAGCAGAGTCACTGTCAAAACAGAAGTTCAACGCCAAACCCTACCACGCGGGCCTCAACAAAGACGTTCGCTCCGATGTCCAAGACAAATTCTTGCGTAGCTCGAACATGATTGTGAGTCGAAAGCACTATGCGCAGAACGCAGTTCTAACTTCTGAGCTTCAAGATTGTCGGCACAATCGCTTTTGGAATGGGGATCGATAAGGAAAATGTCCGATCAATTGTCCACTTTGACCTACCTAGCAGCATCGAGGCTTACAGCCAGCAAATCGGCAGAGCAGGCCGAGACGGCAAGCCAAGTACATGCATGCTCTACCTCTCCGAGAAGGACTTCTTCTTGCGCAACGTTCTCATCCACGGCGAGAGACCGTCTCGACTGGCTCTCAAAGCACTCTTTGATGAGATCTGTAGCAAGCAAAATTGCCAGCTATCTACGGACGACACGATCTCCGTAGCCATGACCTCACAATCGAGGCTTGTTGACATCAGGGTTAGTCTCTTCCGAGATACTCTTAGCCCTTTCATAACGCATTGTGTCGCAGGAAACACAGCTCTCAATCATTTACGCTTATCTCGAGCTCAAATTCCACCTTCTCCGCGCGGGAACTCCGCAGTACTCCGAGTACAAGTACCAAGTTTTACAAGACCAGGCGTATACGTCTGATAAGTCGCCAGCGGCGACCGCCGTCCGTCAACGTGCCAAGAAGGCAAGGCTATGGACCAACGTCGATATCGAGAGCGCGGCCAGTGGAGCACGGCTTTCCCGAAATGACATTACGAGAAAGCTGGACAGCTGGGCTGAGTCAGGCATCATAAAGCTAGACAAGAAGGGCGTTCTGAAGGTTTTTCGATTGACCAAGCCGTTGCCGAAGAACCAAAAGGATATTGACGCTATCATAAACCACATCGACGATGAAATTTCGAAAAAGGAAAAGCAAGACCTGCAACGGGCTCGAGACCTCGTCGACCTTCTTACAGGCACGGCCTGCTTGACAAGAGCATTGGCTGCATACTTTGCGGATCAAACACACGCTTCCAGCAAGGAGTGCGGGCACTGCACCTGGTGCGAGACGCATCAGCAGGTTGAGTTGCCCGAATTCCAACCAAAGCCTTTGGACAAGTCCATCCTGAGCGAAGTTTACAGCGTTTCTAAAAGGGTTTGTCAGGAGCAAGCAACCAAAGCCAAGTCAGGAGTCGATGCAGCCGCTGCTAAACAGGCGCTGGCAAACAGCACCGCAAAAGACGACCCTCGATTCCTTGCTTGCGTAGCCTTTGGTATCAGGACGCCGAGGATATCCTGTCTCGGCTTGTACAAAGACAGAAAAATCTTCGAGACCATGAGCGACTGCAACTTCAACGTGAGTCACAAATCACAGCTTGAACTTTCAATGGACGTGGTTGACACAGGATGGCGACAGGAACTCGTTGCTGAATTCGAAAAGATGGTCCAGAGCAGAAGTTAAGATGGATGGCGCTTCGAAGAGGTCAGGGCGGTAACATTCAGGTCGAGTATGGAGTTTCATCGGCCGCCTCAAGAAGTAGTAATCGCTGGCTCATTGCCTAGTTGAGGTGAATATGTTAAGGTTGAGCCAACCGTGGGTGTTGACGGAGGCCATAAGACCGCACCCTCAATCCAAAGGCCCATAGCGCAGCGGAAACTGGAACTCGGCGTGAGGCCCAGGGAGCTGCCAAAGACAACCTCGCTCGTTCCGACCAGGTTCACCAGCAGCCTCGATGTCTTTCTTGGACTCGCAATTGGTACCACCCCGTCCGTTGACTCGTTGAGGGTAAGGCTGTTGGCGCAGACGGGCATGTAGCCGGTGTCACGAAACCTGATGAGGAACATGTCCAAGGGTTGATCATTCCAGTCAGCTACGATGATGTGCCGAGGCTCTTTTTCTGCGGCGTGCATGGCCCGGACGTCTCGTTTGTCTCTTGAGATGGGCTCGTATGGTCGAGGGCGCCATTTCGCTGGCCTGATTCAAATTGGACCTCGTTGACCTTGGACAAACTTAGCTCGAGCTTTGGATAGGTGATAAGGTGACCAACATCCTAAAAGGCAGGCCCAAAGTGCCTATGATAGAAGTAGCTCCCATATTGGCCTTTGGGAGTGAATCGGTAGGTGGAGTTATCGCGTGGCTCGGTAGCCCACTACAGTACGAAGACGAAAGTTAGCCCCAAGCTCGGGATTGTCGCACGATGTTCTTGTTTCATGGGTTCATAGCCAGGAGGCTTGCAAGGGGCTCAGAGCATAATCCAAGTTACTATATTGAGCCATTGTGTATGAAACTTTTGACTTTGGTCATCTGGCGATCCAGGTTCATCTGCTAGCGTCCAGTCTTTCAAAGCTTAGAGTCGCGGTTCCGCAAAGTCGTCCATGGCGCTGTCGAGGAACTCATTGATCCTTGAAGCATTGTTTTCGGCGTATTGCCACACAGAAGCATGTCCAGCACGAGGCCAGATGACCAACTGGCAGTTTGGGATCCCATCCATCAACTCGTAGCTCCGAGGGGTGGGGACGAGGTAGTCGTCATCTCCAGTCATGACTAGGACGGGCATGGTGATCTCGTGTAGTCTGTAGTTGAATGCTTGCTCTTGTCGCCCGGAGAAACCCAGTTTTTGATGCACTGAAGTTGAATCATGAAACTCTCCACGTTGTTGAAGCCAGGAAGCCCGCCTGAGGAAGCGTTTTCGTTGAACTCACTCTCACGCAAGCGCTTGAAGTAGGCATCAGAGGCGGCTCTTCCCTGACCATCGTTGCGAAAGAAGGCCGAGGTGTAGGCGGACTGCCAGTCGGCCTCGCTGGCACTCTGCTGCAAGGTCAGAAAAAGATCCAAATTGGGGTCGGTGCGAGGCCAGAAGTGTTGTCCGGGAATGGGTCCAGACGGGTCTGCCCCAATCAAGATCAAGCGCCTCACTCGCGCGGGTTTGGACAGCACGGCCATCTGACAGGCCATTGCCCCTATCGAGAAGCCAAGGAGATCGATGTGATCAAGCGACAAGGCGTCAAGGAAGGCATTCAAATCATCTCCCATGATGTTGACTGCAACGCTACGGTCAGCCCGCGACATAAGAGTGAAAGGACGCGAAGGAAGTTAGACACTTACTGTCAGTTGGTGTGCGCTGAACGTCCCCGGTAGTCTGCCCGACAGCGGGAGGGTCGAACATAATCACCGGACGTTTCACCATAAGCGGGCGTATGAATGCAGGATCCCAATAGCCCATGGTAGCTCGAACCTGAAGATCGTGTGAACGGAGTGGTCAGTTTCAGAGGCATGGCCGGTCACCCACATGCATGTGAAGCACAAGAGGAACGCCCCGAGCCGGGCCCAGCCGGCGATAGGCGTAGACAATGCCGTTGCCGGCCTGGACCTTTTGAACCGGGATGTATGTAGGGAGCATGATGGCAGTTCCGTGTATGGCCTCGGAAACGTTGGCTAGTCGGAAAGGAAAGGTGAGAATGCCGCGTGTTTGTTTGAGTCGACGATTCGGAGAACAGTCTAAATGGAATGAGACATCCAAGGTGTGCACACTGAGGATTATGAAATCTCTGGAGAGAATCCAAGGGCGAGGAGTTCGCGTTTAGTGGGTTCTCTTGACTTTCCAATCATGTTCGCGTATAAGTCTTAATCTTATGGGCATCAAAGTTTGCGATCTCCACCTTGTTGACCACCTTCCAGCCTACCTACTAGCTGAATCTTATCATTGCGACATTCAGTCAGTCGGGTGAGGCTTTCAAGCATCTTTCAAGTATACCAGGTTCTTCGCATGGTTAGCGACATGTATCATCATGACTCTACAAAGTTCAAGTCGGTCTTGAGAATCCCCAGGACAAGTGCCTCAATTTGAGGTCTTTTTGCTCCGATACTGGAGATTCCGAGTCCAAACTTTCAAGGTAGCAGAACCCCTTTCCACCCCCTGATAGGAAAAGATGATTCGAGGCTTAAGCATCGAAAAACTCAGGTCCATGAGTCTCGCCCCCTTCCATGGCCAGTCTAGGACATAAATCCCGCAGATATGGCCCGCGAGAATGACAACCCATCCCATGTTCCTCGTGCAATCCCGGTTCTTCTAAAATATCCATGTGGCCTGGCTCGATGTTTGTTTCTCGAGTAAATGAAGTGTGATTAGCCACTAGCGGTTCTGGATTGCTCCTAACCTGCCATGAACGAAAGTAGATGTTTCGTCCCAACCATGCACTTGGCCCCTCGCTCGCCGACCCTAGGCAAACACACCATCGTTTTGGGGCGCGAAATCCACGCGAGGCATGTTCTTGGCGTGCCCAGGCACCTCACGCCGCATGCTAGAAACAACACCCTCGAGAAGCGGAGCTGACATGCCGGTCTACATGTAACGCGAGGCATTAGCGACGCTGATGGAGCCATCTCGTGCAGACGGCATAAACTCACCGCATAGTACTTGAACTTATTCGAATGCAACATAGTGGCCCCACGGACGCGAATCTGCCATCGAAGCACAGCCCCCCCCCCATCCAAGGGGCGGGACGTCGTGGACAAGTTGAAGCGCTGGGTTGCGAACTATCAAACCCTCGACGCCGGCGGCAAGAGCTTCCTGCATCGTGCTCCATCTCCATGTGGCATTTGGCATGGACCCAAGAAGAAACATGGCATCACCATGCTTGTAGAGTGGCATCTCGTAACGTGAAGGTTGCTCGTCGATGCGGAAGTGCAACGTCCGGTTGGCAGGCGGAGGAGCAGACGGTGGGTAAGGCGACAAAGCTGCCGTAGCTGTCGTGACACACTTGGGATGGACGGAGCCATCCGGCTGTACACACGGAGAAGAGGATCTCGGTGGGTCTGGAATTGTCATCGGAGCGCCGTGCTGGGGGTACCGCAAGGCCTGATAGCTGTCAGTTTTCTTTCCGCGATATCCCATGGCAGCTTGTGCTAACGAGATACCTTAGTATGGCGAAACCATGAAGATTCTGTTTGTTGCTCGTTGACGCCATTCGCATCGCGTAGTCAGCGCCTTCTTGGTCCAGCTTGACGAGAACGGTATATCGAGTGCCGTTGGTAGCATAGAGGGCGTCGACCAGTCTGGGGTGAAGTTGTGAACAAAACCACCATCGTTGGCGACGATCCACAATCTGTGACCGTCGATGCTAAACTGGACTGCATGCTCAAAGCCGGTGTTCGGAATATTGAGCATGATCCAGGGTCGGCCGTGGGTATCGATAATCTGAACTAACTTAGTATGGAGGCAATGACGAGTCTGGCTCCGCAAATACCTCATAATCAGCTTCAGTTGGAGTACAAGGGACGCCTTCGTTTCCATATCTACCACACAGCCAGATTCATCCAACTTTCGCCCATTCAGGACTGAATATTCTGGATGCTTGTAATGACGCCGACCTTTTGAATTGACAAGAATAGAGTCGTAGCAGTTGAGGTTAGTTCCTTCACTCCTCATCTGAGGGACTCGCCAATTGGCGTCTCGCCTGTAGTAGTTCCATAGTAGCATGTATCGAACCTCGCGCTCAGCCTCGTGAATCAAGGCAAGCTCCGTGGGAGACGAGGTGATGAGGTGATAAGGTCGGGGACGTGAGGGTGACGGTGCCACATAAACCAGGGGATGAGCTCCGTCAATGATGCCCGTGCCAGTATTGTCGGCATACCAATTCAGTCCCCAGTGACCAGTTGTGTCTTATCGAGAAGTGAAGTTGCCGCGTTGAAGCGGCCCGTACTGGTTACGCTTGGTTAGATTTGTGAAACTGATGGGCTTGGGCAACGAACCTGGTTCAAACCCCCGGTACCATCGTTCCAGAATCCGAATCTGGGGCATGTTATTCACCGTCGGCTCATATATTGTACGTCCCTGCCCTACTTACCGGCGATGATTCATACCCGACCAGTGTATAGACACCTGTCCGAATAAATCATTGCGGACATTCAACTCCAAGACGTCTCCTTCTTCTGCGAAAAGCGTAAGACAAGGAGATTTTCCATTGCAGACGAATATGCCTCTCCACATTCCTCCATCTGTGTAAACTCAATAAGTTCTCTCATGTAACCATATGATGATATGACAGCATGCAATTTGCTTGGGATGAGCGCACCTAAATTCATCCATCGAGCTCCCACAGTCAAATAATATCTGCGGGTTATCTGCTCTCATGGCGAAGCGTAGTGGTTCTTATTGTTGTCCAAGAGAAGCGTCTTCCTCTCCAGAATGGGCTTGCCCAGCCACCAGCTGAATGCGACGAAGGCGACCACTAAGCCGAGGATCGACCAACGAGCTTGGCGTGCTCTCAAACCATTGCATTGACAAGTTCCCCCCTCTGCGCGGTCCCGTTCTCTTTTCATATTGCCAAGTCATTGCTTCCTAGTCTCAACGTCTGCAGGGACTTGTCACAACAAGATCGCCTCTTCATCAGAAATGCTTGCCTTGGAGAGAAAGAGTCGCTCAATGGGGAGCTGGAGGATACTACTGTCGTCGAGTTCGTGTCAAGCTGATCTGAATCCTCCTACACGGCACATAGTGAGCCGTGTGATGGAGCCATCGTATTGAAATTTCATTCCCGAGTCCGGAAGTCTGTTTGTCGCTGGCGCCCTGTCCTTCAGCGAAATAACCTCATCAGAAAAGCGAGCTGAGTCGAGTATGGCGCATCACAAGAAGAACAAACTAGCAGAGGTACGAGGCAATTCCCTCAACAGGATCATCGAAGATCATTCTGATGCTGCAAAGGCCGTAGGTGCTTCTGTATGCATCTCTACTGACCACAAGTCAACCATGAAGCTTTCAATTTACTTTGCGACAACGTAGTGGCATCTCACTATGACGTACAGGTGCAATCGCCTCACACAGCGACCTTAAGTAAGGGTGAGCTTAGAGTGAATAAGGTAAATAAAAAGTATTAATATACTTTTAGAATATAACATAAATAGAAAGGAAGGAGAAACGTTATTCGCCTTATGAATTAATAAGAAGTATTCCTTTTTAGTAGAAGGAGGGGGAGAAAAAAGCGAAAGATATGTGATTTGAACTCATAACCTCTGAGACGTTAGCAAAAAGAGGCCCGGAGCAGGTCAACTACGCTATTTGATGAGTGTGTGCCCGTAGGCAACATGTCTATCATGTTTTGAATATATATACTCCGCTCCAAATGTGGCTTGGGCGACTGCGGTGGGACGTCAGAGTCTCACGTGCCCAGCCTCAGCACCTCTGACCTCAACACATCTCTCCCAGAGGCCTCTTTTCGCCCTTCAACCACAATAACAACGACTTAGGTTAATATATCTGCATTTTTGCCGTTACTAGAGCCTTCGGGTGACCTTATCTCACCAACACAGCCTCCCGACATTGCCCTCGAGTCCATCCACGGCAACACTCGCTTTTAATCCACGACGCTGTAGCTTAAGGTTAGTAGTCCTGGGGTAAGGTACAGGAGCAATTATTTCCAAGATTGCCTGAGGCTTTAAGCGGCAGATTTCTAGTGGCGGCACCTCGCCTTGCAGAATTGCACGGATCGCTTGCTTGATAATACCTACCCAAACGGGGCCTACCGCGGTGTTGCGTGGTGTGTAGTTTGAATACAGTCGCGATATCCACGAGCATCAATTGGATTATCCCAGGTTCTGCTTGTCGACAGGACGAGTCACGTCATGCGACCTGACGTGCAACTGACTTGCGGGACAGGTACGGTGCGCCTCGTTCCTGTTGGACTGGTCCGGATGTATGTTGCAATCGCGCAAACGAGAAGGGGCTGGGGTTCTCGAATGAGCTGGCCGTCCCTTGAACATTGAATGCTTCATTTTTCTAGCCTCTTTGAGGTGTGGAGTGGCCTACAAGAATTGTTTTGCTTTGGGCCTCCTGCTATTAGATTGATATACAATCTGTCGATACCTTCTACAGCCCATGGCCGACTATCTCAACAGCTCTACGCTTTGCGCTTCTTCATTTTACTGCTGGAGTCTTGCTCATTCCCTGGCTTTGCCAACATTCTTGGCAGCTGGTATGGCAAAACTCAGCTTGCCAAACGCATGGCTCTGTTCGAGCAGACAGCTGCCATCGCCGGAATGTTCAGCGGCTACCTTCAAGCTTGTCTCTACACTGAAATTAATGGTACAGCGGGCTTATAGGGATGGGGATAGCTTTTTCATCATGGACGGTGAGTGCCCATTGCCGTTTCCCCTTCGTGAGTGAGCGAGCTGTCGGCTGAGACTGAGCAGGCGTCATATCGAAACCCATCGCCCTGTACGGGTTCTTTGCGTTGCCGGACCTACCGCACAACACCAGCGCCTTCTATCTTCAAGAATAACGTATGCTCTCTAGTCTTCTCGATGTTACATGTCAGCTCAGATACTCCGACAGGACCGCGAATATGGAATAGACCGAATTCGAAAGATGGGTCGCAAACCTCTGTCCATACTAACACTTAAGGGCATTAGGGAAATTTACACCTCATGGCAACTTTGGGCTTTGATTTTCCCGTATCTCATGGTTGCAGAGGCCATTTCTGGCTCTGGGTGTTTCAACCTCTACCTCAAAGCTGAAGGTCATCGCGTCGTGAAGACTAACATTCTTCCTACAATTGGGGAGCAGACTGCGTTGCAATCACTCGTAAATTGCTTGACTGTAAATCTTCCTTACTCCAGGTAACACCATCCAAATAGTATCAGCCTTTGCAGTGGGCTGGCTGTCGGACGCAACTAGTAATCGCGTCCTGACCGTCTTTTTCGTTGAAGCCCTTGTCTTCAGCTTTCTATCTAAGCTACACGGGCGGGCAGCCCAGCCCGTGGCCATCAGCTATGGCCATGAGATCACGCAATGGAATGCCAACCTACGACAGCTCCTCGTGGCTACAGGTAACATCTTCACGTATATCTTCAGCGCCTGGATGCCCGGTAAGTACTTGCACTTTCTGTCGAGATCGCGCAAGGCTCAAAAGCCTTCCAACACAAGTGGACATCCAATCAACCTAGTGCTTCAGTTGTCTTGTCTCAACGTACGATGCCCTGAGATAAAAGTATGGATACCAGATCCTGATTCTTTTCGGAGGTCTTGCAGTCCTTGGCATGTGCTTGCTGGACTTTCTCTATAAACGAGATCTGTAAGTTGCAGTGTAGCGGCGTCAACTTGACATGCCTAACAACTGTACAGGAAGCGCAGCCCGCAGCTCTACGAGACCGAGTCAGAGTCAATGGATGATCAACATCTCCCCGGAAGAAATACCTAAGATGTCAGACCACCGCCTAGGTGAGCTGAGAAGGGTCGGTTGCAGTTGAAGAAACGTTCTCACAGTTAGGTAGACCGGACGAAAGGGGTGGTGCCGTACCCTGTCCAAGGTCTGTTTCTGATATTTGTTCGGATTTGTAGCTAGCCTAGCCAGCAAGCAGCTTGGGTAGTTACTTCCCCGGTCCGCAGTATCCCGGTGCAGCATAGTGACTGGATCAGAGCTGGAAGGGGCCTTCTTCTAGATTAGGTCTCTTGGATATCGATCATCAAACCTCACAATACTGATGTAGGCTGAGTATGATGTCTCGGACACCAGCGGAAACTCGTTCAGACGCACGTCCGTGAGGTTGCGTGAGATCTCATGTGTGAACCCGATCACCGTGTCCCCTGTGCTCTCTGTGTCGAAAACCCATTGTCACTGGTCACTACTCAGCCTAACGTTGCCTCCGCGAAACTAAACATGCAGGCATCCCAATTCGTTTTGTCTCTCGTGGACTCGGCAACGTGCTGAACTGTGACTCGACTTTGGTGGAACTACCTTACCTGGATGAGATGCTCGAAAGCCGCGCGACAATGTAGGTGGTCCAGACCTTTGCTTTGCTGCCGCACCGATGACTTTCTGCTGCTGTTGCCCGGAGCGAGCTACTCATTCACCGGCCTTCAGCCTATCTCATTTTACTAGTTGCATGGCTCCGGCGGCGAACGAACACAAGTTCTCCATATTTATATACTTATCCAAGACCATATGAGGTCTCCCTAGGGCACCGCTGCGACTATAATGAAAGTATCCATTATGCTCACGTCTGAAGCTGGTAGACCCAAGCCCTGTGACGAAGTGCAAGGCCCCAAGTTCGCAGTTGCCCTTCGACATGGGCCCCGAGATAATTATTGCCGTACGTGTGTCGTTGGCCAATCTTCAATGACTTCGTCAGCTAAGCTTTTTGGCGTCTCTTGGCAGGCACGACGACTCGATGGGCGGATCCTCGTATCTCGGACCCGAGTCACACTAGACTCGAGTTGTACAACTGTCCGATGACGCCAGCCAGAGGGGACAGCACGATACCTTCATTTTTATTGCCGGCCGCATGCTAACTTAGTGTTCTGTATCAAACCTGGGCCGAGCAATAACCCAATCACCAACAAGCTCATGGGCTTATCCGCCGATGTAGTGCCCACAAGCTGGAATCTACTCGGCATGTTATGCTTATAAGTCATGGCGCCATTCCAAAAGGACTTCCCAAAGAGGAAAGTGGTAGTCTCTTCATCTATCGCAGCTCAACGGGAGATGATAGTATGTGGGGTGCGCGTCGATACAGGTGAAGGGTATCGTGAGCTTCTCTCCAATCAAGGTTCCGGACCTTGGCCCTCGTCGGAGCCGGAGTGGAGCGACCGACCTCCTCCACATGCCGAACTGCCGTGTAGCCGCTCACCAGTTGGCCATGGGATAAAGCCTGCTGCGACTTCGACATCAGAGGACTTCACGATACTTCCTAACTAGGGAGGAGGTTGTTGTTCCATGGAGACGATGCTGATATTTCCTCGCCAGCCATGGAGACGAGGCTCGGGAGGACGGCATGACGATGTCTGCTCACCTGCGAGAAGCAGAATAGTGGCCATGCAGCTGTCGCCATCGCGTCGAAGCGATGCTGCCGACTTGCCGTTGACGAGTGTATCAGAATCGAGTATAAAGACGAGCTTGATTGCCAAGCCAAAGTGGAATTAGAAAATAGCACCGGCAGTCAAACAAAGCAGGAGACTCAAGAATCACCAACTTGACTTGTCAGAACTCCTCAAACCCCCATCACAGCTCTCCCTGCCTATTTAATACTTCAAGATGAAGTTCACCTTCTTCCTCGCCGCCGCCGCTGCTGGCCTCGTCTCCGCCGCTCCGGGCGCCAAATTGGTCCAGCGCAACTACTCCCCCGTGGTCCCGCGCTCCTCTCGCGCTCGCTTCAACTCGGCGCCCATCCAGCGCCTCGGCGTCGACTCTCTCGAGTCCACCGACGGTGTCAAGAACAACGACTTCTCCTCCAACTGGGCCGGCGCAGTCAAGATCGGAACGGGCTACAACCACGTCACCGGCACCATCGTCGTCCCCGACGTCTCGGGCGCCCGCGGTTCCGCCGCCTCGGCCTGGGTCGGCATCGACGGCGACACGTGCCAGACGGCCATCCTGCAGACGGGCATCTCCTTCTACGCCGACGGCACCTTTGACGCGTGGTACGAGTGGATCCCCGACTACGCCTACAGCTTCTCCAACTTTGGCGTGTCCGTCGGCGACAAGATCCGCATCACCGTCGACGCCTCGTCCAAGACCAAGGGCGTCGCCACGCTCGAGAACCTGACCACCGGCAAGAAGGCCACGCACAGCTTCACCAGCACCCCGTCCAGTCTCTGCGGGACCAACGCCGAGTGGATCGTCGAGGCCTTCCAGGAGAACGGCAGCCAGGTCACCCTCGCCGACTTTGGTTCCGTCACCTTCACCGACGCCACCGCCTCCGGCACTTCTGGTTCCACCGGCCCTTCCGGCGGTGATATTATCGACATTTCCCTCAACAGCGGTCGTTCCGTCCTGGCGCACTCCACTGTCGGCGGCAACACCGTCACTGTCAACTATGTCGGCTAGATGTTGTGACGGTTTGATGAACTGGCAGCTTCAGCCAGTAACTATTGATGTACATAAGTCTGATGTGTGGACATATTTCGTTTCTTGGAGAAGGCTACGCTTTCTTTTCCTATTCTGAAGAAGTATTCAGCTGCAGCGAGTTAGTTAATGATGATTTCTTCGCGTCCGACTTGAACTTTCATGATTCTCATGAAGTGAACTATACTCCCCAGCTTAATTTGTTGGGTTGGCTCGTTCAGCTCGGCATGTCCTTATTCCCTATAACCCAGAGATGTCATTTGACCTCCTGAGTTTGGCAATGACCAGCAGTGGCCCATCGAGATCGCTCACCCCGACGCTCACCATCCTGGGAAGTTTCCCTTGATAACTACCTTTGGCAGTTGACTAGAAATCTGAGCCAACTAGTGCAGATGTTTTTAAGACGTACGCCTTGCTTGATATGACGGCCAGCAATCACGAGTCCCTCTGGATCTGTGACTCGTCTTGGCAGAGGCATTGTGAATACAGGATTTATACGAAAGTTCTCCTGGACGCATGTGCGTAGAAAACCCATTGACTTTTCAATCCCAGCAACCGAATAAAACTTTTTATCGTCGTCAAGGGGTGGGAGTTTCTTGTCAAGCTCCCGGACACACTTGTGCAGAGCCTTGGGGTTGTGCAGGAGACTCCAAAATAACGGAGTGGTAGTTACACTAGCTGTGTGAATACCAGCAATTCCACCATGGAGTCAATAATCGGCGGCAAAACCACGCCAGTTGAGAAAGGAGGAGGGCTTACATGGACACAAAAAATTCGGCCTCAACATCTTGCCTAGCCAGCTTTTACCCTGTCTCTGGGTCTCTGGCCAAGACCAAGCTTGTCAGTAAATCGGTTCTCCTTCCTCTGGACAACCCTTGGAGGTCTTTGTGTGGGACACTCGGCAGCCACTGCTTCAGCTTCTGCGTCATCGAGGGCCATGCTCCAAGCCTTGAGCCGAGAAGTGTATGCGGGACGACCGGAGGGCTAAGCGATTCATCGCCTGTGATCTGGGCACCGAATGAACGGCTGAATGCCAATTCGCCCAAGACGTCAATGATGTAGTATTGTAGAAGCTTCTTCGGGTCAAATGGCGTCCCCTCTCTTGAAAAGGCGGCAATCCTTTCGCACAGAATGTTGATGTTGACATCCAAGTAGTGTTCCATGTCCTTGACGCTGGAGAGCGAGAAGCTGTGGGACATAAGTCTCCGCCGCCCAAAGTGCATCTGTGGACATTCGGTTGATAACAGCTTGATATTAGTCCGAGGACCTTTACAACTACGTCTCTCATACTCAAGACGTTGGGAATCTTGGACCCAAGGCGTCGTAATATTCGGTCTTGGGTAGCCGCCGCCCGCCCTTGTGATAAACCAAGGGAACAACTTCTTCGGCGATGATGCTCAGCTTATCTGGGCTATAGCGGACGAACTCGTCATATTTCTGATGGAGCTCCGTCGAATTGTACGGCTGTCTCATGGACAAGAACTGATGGACTTGCCATCAGTCCGTGATTGATGTCCAAAAGGGGCCGGGGAATCCGGCCAAGGGGTGTAAGTATCTCTGATGGATTATATAGAATGCCAACAATAATGGGCACAAGTCCCAGAAGTAGGCTTGCCCACAGAGCTTGAGCGTCGCTTATTTGAAGTAGCAAGAGACCCATGGCGATGGGATGATGGGTATGTGCCGAAGGAAAGCAATCGTCTACGATCAAATTCTTGATGGTTTGTAGGAAACCCTTCTGGCGCTCTATCGGTACGGACCCAAGTAGCGAATCATAATTGACGACGGCCAGTGTGGCGAACTCTACCAGCCAAGTCGGCCGACTTCGAGCTGTTTACTGCGGGGAAGTCGCGTTTGATCACACGTGATTCTGGTTTTCGTAAAGCTGCAATTGTATAGAACCCGGCCTAAGCCCTCGAGTAAGCGGGTTATTTGGGCCTGTTCTGTCAAATTTCCTGAGTGCTGGAGCGAAAGGGAACCCGGGCATACATGACCTTTTCCAGTTGTCTCAAAACTGCGTACAAGGAATTCGCGTGTTACAGATAGTAACAATCTTGCAGAATATCTCACCGACCACCCGGGATGTGTTTTCGGTACTCAAGGGACCATTCTCACAAATCCGTGAATGTGATGAGACTACAGGTCACATGAGAGCTCATTTAAACAGTGGCCACGTAACAAGACCAGAGCGAAGGACAAAAATAACCATAATGGTTGCCATAAGACGCACGACAGAACGATGTCAGCGGGTAATCCAAACAAATGCAATGGCAAGCGATTATGCTGTGGGTAGAGAAGTAGACGATCTTGCTGGAGACAGGTGTTGGAGTTTGCGTAGAGCTACGGAGGTCTGCCGGTTTGCAAAATTCCATCTGCAAATGGCGGAAAAGTAGGAAGAGTGAGGATGGACAGTACTTCAACGTGTTGTCTTCAACAGGCCAATTGCTGCCGTTCCACGCGAGAGTGAGAGTGTGATGAGATGGCTGACTCGACGACGTACCCCGGACTCCGAGTTGACGGATACAGAGTACCAAGACAGACTGCAGGACGACGGATGCAAGTGGGCCACGACGGAGTGTTTGGCTCGATGACGGAGTGATCAAGGGCGTGGGCCGATTAGCTTCAAGAGGGGCACGAAGAAAATCAGCAGATAATACTGGACGATAACCGGGCATGAGCGCAGAAGGCTACGCAGTAAGCGGAAGCTTGAGTGCATGAAATCCGGGGGTGGTCTGGTTGGTTCATGTGCGTCCGTGTATGTGGCATGAGGTCATTTTTGAGATGACAGCCGCCGTTGGCTAAGAAAATGAGGGGGAGGTTCATTTTGGCTAGTGAGCTGACGGTCTGAGCACCCTCTACACAATGAGATGGGCAATTGGTGGGCGAGAGCGATGATGGTGGTACGGGTAGCCAGTGAGGGAGGGATGCATGTTGAATGACGTCGTCGCGATGGGATTGCGGTAGTGAAGCGATGAGATTGAAAATGGAGGTGGAAACATGGTTGAGCAAACTTAGAGTCAAAGTCTGCCGAATGGCAGCCATCGTGGTTTCGAGCCACAAGCTTTTGTTCCCGTTGAACGAATGATAACTGCCGCAAGTCACTATTCCAAGTAAAGGCAGAAATCAGGTGTTCTGTAGGTATTGAGGAAAGGAAATGGGAGGAATTGAGCTAGTGCTGTCTATACTACGTGGTATCTATAACAGTCCTTCGTAGACAGAATGAGAGGGAGAGGTAAAGGACAAGTCAATTCACATGATGCAGATAATGCAGATCCCTAGAAATAGAAGATTTCGCAGGCAGAGTATTCCCCATGCGGGAGGCAGAGCCAGGCAACGAGTAAAAGCGAGTCGCTCAGCGCCTCCTTGTTATACAGGTATTAATGCTTCGAGTCAACAGGTGCCCGGGTGAAAGGATGCCTGGTGACTCCTGCGGCCGATCGCGATCCGGTACGTCTCCCGAGGCAGGTTCCGAGAGAAGGTGCTGCGACAGCTTGGACAGGCACCTTCCAGTATACCTTACCTAGTATCCGTATAAGGTACCTACAATTTCACAGGTCTTCCGTGCCCCCAAGCCTCCCTCACGCCAGAGGCAGGGTCCACACCTCTATGCATCTTTCCAATGAGCCTAACTGAGGCGTAATTAGCATGTTAAGAGGTAGCAGTAGAGGGTGAAGGTACTTGGAACCTGAGTCGGGCCGCATCTCCAGGCGTCTCTGGAGGCTTCCATCCAGCCACCAGTGGCCGCTGCAGAAAACATGATGCGCCCCAGCAGCCTGAGGCAAGCCCAACCTCGCTTGGGGAGGAGCGTACCTTGAACGTCGACACCATGCACACGATACCTTACCTGGAGGGGATGTTCCTAAGGTTCTACGGATACTGATAGCTGATATCTATTTACTCTGTACAGTAGGTAAATGCCATACAGAGTACTCCGTAGAGTTGCTCGTGTTTCTGCCCTATCTACGCCTGATTGTTGCCTTAGCACCTTGCGTGATTAATCCGAGCTAATGTGAATGTGACAAGCCACCGACTCCGTCAGGAATGCAGGAGCACCTAACGTCAAGCGCCCATCATGACTTGCCGAATCCACGAAAAGTTAGGTAGATAGCAGAGAGCAGGCGACCTCGATTATCCCAACCTCCCCCTCGTCCCAATTGCCCCGCACACAGACGATTCACCACAAGGAGAGCTTGCAGCAGCTACTGGTACCCATAGCGTAGCGGCAGCCGGCCCAGCGTGGAACAGGATGGTCCCCTGCTGGACCCCTCCTTTGCCTATTGGGTTCGTGCCAGGTTGGACGATCGCTAAGTCAGTCAAAGCAAGGAAAAGCACACGGCTACACCATGGAGCACTCGATTCTGTAACCTGTGAGATGTCGACCGACTTATACTACGTACATGTTGAAGCGGGCAGATGAGGCGACAGTCTGGCGGTTTGGTCCCACTCGCTCGCGGTGAACGTTGTGCTTACCTTACTACCTACCTCGTAGGAAGTAGGAATACACATCATATATCACGAGAGCTGCAGCAAGCACCTGCTCGCGGCGTCTGTGTCTGAGTCCACGTCTGCGTACGTGTGCCTGTGCCCATTCCATTCCAGGTGGGTGACGAAGTCCGCAGATAGATACACACAATGTACATAATTTGGTGTCGTTGCTGTCCGCTGTATCGTTGTCGCGTCACAGTCACGATACACACATAGAACGGCCAATATAAGACAGACCGTAGCCAGGCCTCTCGTCAAGCCACCACGACACGCACACCGCTGCAATTCATCTCCTCCGTTTTCTTCTCGTGGTCTCGCGGTCTCGCCTCCTTCGCATCTGAATCAACCATCCACCACCACTTCTCGTCCCGTTGCCCCTGGGTACACAATCCTCGTCCTGTGTGCATTTCCCTCCTGTTTCACAAACATCACGAGCCTTTTCCTGCGGCCCTCCACTAGTTAACTACGAGGTCCATCTTCCCGGTCCACACTCTCCAGTGTACAGTACCTAAGGTACGTCGAGTGCACCCGCAAGAGTAAAACCTGAGGTACCTACCAGTAAGGCACCTGAAAAAGCACTGCACGTAAAACCGCCTACGCAGTATTAATTATAGTGGATCATAACCGCCAGGTTGCTTCAAGTCACGAACCGCGACCCCCGTCGGTCGACCAGCTATTTTCCACATCCAAGGTCATCCCCAAACAAAATACAGCGACCGCCTTCGTCACCAGATTTCCAGACCCCGCTATTTTTGCACCCGCCTCGTGCTGAATGCTTCTACACCAACACAACCACAACCATCACCAGCACCTTTGCCTTCCTCACTCTACCTTAGCAACCCCACTGTGACTCTACAGTCTAGTTTACACCATTCCTGACCATCACCTCACGAGGCCCGCATCACGTCCTTTGCTATTCTGCTAGCAAGTTTACCAAACTTGCTCCAGTCGACCCGACCAAGTCAATTCAACAAACCTCAAAATGGCTGCCATCGTCGACCACAGCCCGCCGACGCATTCTCCTCCTGGTCCGTACCCAAAGCGCCCTAGGGGTAAGTTTGCTGCATTCTTGCGACCGCTTGAAGCCGACCACCCCGATTCATTTCAATTCTGACTCGCTGTAGGAATCCTAAAGAACTCGTTCCAGAAATCCCCCCCGACTTCTCCGAGTGATGAGCATCCTCTCACTGAAAAAGAACTCACCATCGTCAATACCCAGTACAACGCCGGTCACCGCCGCTCTTCCTCCGCCGCTCGCCCTTCCGGCTCCCGTCGCCAGTCCAGCCGCACTCCCTCGGCCCAGGGCGACGACGAGCAAGACCTGGAGTCCTCCCAGCGCTTGAAGTGGGACGAGGCCAACCTCTACCTCACCGAGCAGGAGCGCAGCTCGACCATGAAGATCACCGAACCAAAGACGCCCTACGCAAAGCATTATGACCCCACCGAGGACCCCTCGGACGACGAGATGCAAGACCAAGACCCCAACGTTGAGCGGAAGCCTCGCACGTCTCGTGTGGCTCCTAGCGTGGAGGATGATATCCCTATCATGTCGCTTGGCGAGCCGGAAGAGGCGGTCCCGGAGAGCGAGTCGTCCAAAGAGAAGGCACTCAAGGCCGTACACGTCGACGACGCCGCGTCTCCTTATGGTGGCGACGAGGCCGACCTGGCCGGTCTTTCGCCCGAGGAGAGGGAGAAGCACCGACGTTTTGAGCAGTTGCGCAAGAAGCACTACGAAATGAAGGATGTGGCCCACTTGTTGGGCCACCCCGAAGAACTACTCGCCGAGGACGACGACGACGACAACGGCGCCGGCCGCGGCCACGGCACCTCCGCCAACCCACCGCCTGTCCCGCCTCTTCCCCGGCCTACTCAGACCACCAACGGTCAGGCCTGAACGGGTGCCCTTGCAGATGCAGGAGCAGGAGGACTTGCATGTGCAGGTACAGCCACCACGACGCTCAATGAGAAGGAGGTTTGGCCGCTTCGCCGCGCCCTGGAGGAGGAACACACGAAGGGAGACGTATGATGAGCATTTCAATGGATTGTTTGCGCTTTTTGGGCTCGAGATCGAGATAAGCATCCGGCAACGGCGTGGCGGCAAACGAAGGAGTTCTGGGTGGATATCACGACTGGTTTTAGCGGCGTTCCGGGGCTTCGGTGTATATAGTCATCGCACTTCACCACCACCACTGCAGTATCCTGTCCGCATTGATCCGGCACCGCCGCCGCCGCGACCAGACAGGGGAATTCCAGCACGGATAGGCAGGCTTCTTGGGTTGGCCAGTAAGCGGCGTATTCAATAGAGTCTCCATTATCCTAAACTCCTATTCTGGAAACTGCGATGACCATTCCGCAACAATGTTCGTCTGTTTGCTGCCCAACGTTGGTATCTTGCGCAAGTCTGACTCTTGTCCTCTCATAGCAACCCAGCTAGGCCATCAACAGATTTACTTCGACTTTGTCCATTCCTCACAACATGCCCTTGCGCGCCAGCTCAATCTTCCTCGCAGCCTCCCCGGCAGCAAAGCCACCCTTCGACACGCAGATTCGGCTGCCTTCGGCGAGCTCGACCTTTTCTTGGTTTGCGGGCCAAGGGCAGGGGCAGTGGTGCGGGAAGTGAACGCAGGCGAGGGTATCGGGGCATAGGTAGTGTTCGCAGTAAGCTGTGGCTCGTTAGCTTGGCGGCAATGCCAAAAAGAAAACTGGCTAGAATTCACTTACATCCATCGTATCGTTGTTGGTACTGGGAGGAGTCGCTTGGGACGTTTTGGGGCTGCTGTTGCTGCTGCTGGCCGCCAAACATTTGCTCGAAGAAGCCAAATTGGGCCTGGGCCGAGCTGATGAGCGTCAAGAGGACGAGGGGAAGGGAGGCGAAGAAGCGCATTTCGAACGGCAACTGCAGAAAAAGTAGTGATCAAATCGACAGGATTGCCACAAGTCAGAAAACAGAATAGATGGTGCACATTTGTTACCAATCGGTTGATCCTTTACTACCGCCAGCTGTCCAAAAGGCACATGCCCACATCCCCAGATCCTTATCGTTATCGGTATCGCTGACTCAGCCGGAAAAATCCAGCCCAGGTGATCCTCCCTGCCCGTTCGCCTGACCAAACACCAGCGATTGGGAAAATGCGATAGTTCAGGTCGGAAAAAACCACATTGAAAACGTCACGACGGACGCATGGGCAGCCCGTCCCCGAACCACACCTCATGCGCCTCTTCTTAATGCAGCAGCCCCTGAGGGCCGCTGCCGCCGGCCTCCTCCGACCGACGACCACGCCCACCAGCCTTGCCGCCGCCGCGAATGCCCTCGTTGCCGGACGACGATACGCCTCCGTCAAGTCGCAGGGTGCATACAAGCTCGCACCCAAGCGGACGATACCCAAGAAGCTGGGAGCGAAGCGCACGGGTGGTATGTGAAGCTGGGAGAGCCAATGGCAACTGGAGAATACGGGGCCGAGATGCTGACCACGGCGCACGCAGACCAGTATGTCATCCCGGGCAACATCATTTACAAGCAGCGTGGCACCCTCTGGTGGCCCGGTGAGAACTGCATCATGGGACGCGATCACACCGTTCACGCCATGGCATCGGGCTACGTGAAATACTACCGCGATCCCGCCCGCCACCCCGACCGCAAGTACATCGGCGTCGTCTACAACAAGGACGACGTTCTGCCCTACCCCGCGCACGCCGAGCGCAAGCGCAAGCTCAACATGTCTGCGCACCCCATCTCCAAACCCGTCGAGCCCTCGGCCTTGTCGCCGTCTGGCATCCCGACCACGATCGTGCGCAGTGTCACCAAGTCGGCCACCGGCAAGAAGGGCGGAGCACCAGAGCCCCCCCGGGTTCTCAGGCTCCGCGACGACTTCTCGTACCGCGAGGACAACTGGCGCATCGGACGGCTGGTCAAGCTCAACGTCGGCGGCATGAGCCGCAGGGCCAAGTTCAGGCATAGGAGATGGGCCAAGGAGAAAACCAACGCCGGACAGAAGGCGGCGGCGGCCAAGTTTGCGGCGATGGAGATGGACGAGTGGACCATTGCGGCGGCCAAGAGGTTGCAAGATCAGAGGAACGCGGCGGACCGGGCGAAGAACCTCAAGAAGAAGAACAAGGCGGCCAAGGCGGCCAAGAAGGCTTCAAAGCAGAAGCGGTGATTGAGCCCTGGCGAGGCGTGGACGTCGTGTCAGGCCTGGCAAAGGCCGCAGAGTGTAGAATATCTGTACCAATTGTGCCATATTGACTCGTTTTGCATGTAAGTACGCGTGCTAGAGACGAATCTCTGCTGGGTGTGGCGAATTTCTGAGTTTCACGAAGGCGTAATGAGGACGGTCGGCATGAGCTCAAGCACGATCGCTACAGTATCACTATTTCCATCTGTGAACAGCCAGCTACCACTATGTAGGCAAACATTACAGAATTGAGGGGTGAGCACTCCCATGGCAGCATCCAGCCACCTCGCCTGCCAGCAGAGCTGTAGCATAGTGCACAGTCGAGGTAGGAAGGTGTTTCTCCTGACGCTGTTTTATTTCAATTCAAATTCCATGTGGGGACCATCAAGGGTAGTCATGTATTCCCCTGCGTAATTTAGGTGGGCGCTACATGTGATGCCTGTCCCTGCCACTTTACAAATCTGTCGCGCGTCGCGCCTGTCAACCGCGCAACGTTAATCGTCCATCATCGCTCATTCCACGTCCATCCAATTCTGCTCTATATGATTGACTCCTAGCTCAACTACACTTTTATGGGACCAGAGGCTCTCTAAGATCCATTTCCCCTTCCATATCACGATAATTAGCCTCTCAAGGCGCTCCAATTATCCTCCTGCAGTCCATCAGCCGGCCATCAGCTGTACGCGTTTCCCCTCTCACGCGATCTCTAGCGACAGAAGAAAGAGTCCTGAAGATGGCGTCGACACAGAGTAGTCCTGTGCCTGAGCCTATCTCAATGGCTCACTTGACATCGGGAATCATACTGTCGTCAGGAGCCGCCGAGGGCTCTCGAAACGTCTCGCCGTCGGCGGCCTCGGTATCCAGCGCAGGGGAAGGTCCCACGAGGACGATGAAACGCAGCGGGATCAAGGTCAATATCAGGCCGTCTGGGTCTCCTTTGGCCACTTCCCAATTGATAACCAGGGCGATTGCCTCGTCCATCAACCCGGTGACGACATCAGCGACAACAACGCCGACATCTACATCCACATCGCCGGCGCCCCCGGCGAACCCTCATGCAACATCGACTGCGCGTCCTATTCCTGGCGACTCGGCTGCCAACAGTCTTTACATCGACGACAGTGCTGACACTGAACCTCATATACTTCGCATAGAAAGTGACATCCTCCCATCGAGTGACGCAGGTACGCCGGAAACCGACCAACCTAGCCATCTTGCTCAGAAGAAGCCTGCTCTTTCCACGAGCTCGCGGATCCAAGATCTTCAGGAGTCTTGGGAGGCCAGCAATGGGTCCAACTCCAATGCTCTTGCGAGTGATGGCGTGAGCGCTCTCAAAGACTCACTCAATGGTGGGCAGTCATTGTCGGCATCATCCCTCACGAAAACCCAACCTAAGAAGCTCATAGGTAGCCCTCAGTCCGCGCCTTCCCCGTCGTCGAAGAAGCGGGTCTTTTTGATCCAGGGTGGCCAACCCAAGCGCCGACAGACTGGTCAGCCGTCCGGAGATCCGATGACAGCTGCCGACATCCAGCTCTTCGAGGACATCTTCTCTTTGGAAACTGGCTCGGTGGAAAAGCTGCGCCGCCGCGCTGACGCTGTTTTGGCAGACCTCGGGGCTCCCGCGGCCACCATCGAAACTCCTTCCATCCCCATCTCCCAGCTGGCAGTTGATGATGACGATTATGAAGACGACTCAACTGACGAGGATGACGACGATGTTGATGATGGAGACGAGGAGATGGCGGATGAAGATGTGACAGCTGCCGGCGCCAGCGAGGAACCTTCTGTGTCGTCACCTGAATCGCCGGCCACCGTAAGCCAACCTGTCTTTCTAATCTTTCCAAACTGACTAGGGTAGCCCACGCCGCCAGAAGACCCTCTCGTTGAACTGACCAGGACACACGACAATAGTCGCCCGTACGCCCAATGGTATGGAGCTTGGGGTGGCAAGCTTGAAAATACAGCCGGTGCCCTGTTGCCGACTGGCTATGAGATTCACACCGATCCCGCGTACCCCTTCATCTGCCCTGTTCGTGACTGCCGAACACTCTTCAACAAGATGAAAGCCCTTTCGCCGCACTTCCTTGTCAGTCAAACGATACCCCTTCCGCGCTGCTGTCAGATCAACTGGAACTGACGAGCATAGAACAAACACAAAAGCTCCATGTTCAACGACAACTTGGACGGAACCTTGACCTTCATTGACTACTACAGAAAAGCTGACAACGCCGAGCGTTATCCTCCCATCATTGTCTCGAGGAGGCCACCACTGCCGGACGAACCGCCCGAGGTGCCACCGAGGTTGCCCGGATACAAGCCTGTCGGTCACCCATCACGGGCGTTATCGGTGTCTGCCGCGAATGCTCGGATTCAGAGGCTGAACCAAGCACGCGCTGCGGCTGATTCCAGCCCATTGCGCCAAGTCACCGAGTTCATTTCGGACCGTGGAGCCCGCTCCGCTTCACGGCATACCAGTGTTCGCGAATATCTAGCAGCCCAACTCTCTCCAAATTATCGCCTAGCCGGGGAGAGGCCGGACATCAAATTCCTGTTGAAACGCCCATTGAAGCGAGAGCTCCCTTCTGCGTGGCGAGCCAGGCACGCCGGCATCGATGGCCTGACCCGTCAAGCTGCGTTGGCGCTTCTGGTCCACATCACCGGCGACCCGGCACCTAGGGCATGTGTGAGCTGCACCGTCCAGACCGCCCGCGTGGACAACCTTCTTCACCCATGCATTGTACTTCCAGCAAATACTCCCGACTGGCTCAAGCAGACCGTCAGCAAGGAGTGTGCCTCCTGTCAGTGGCGATCTAGCTATCAGGGCCTGAAGAACCTATGCGACTTTTTGCCAGTTGCTCGACGACTCCAGGCCGCTTCAACATCCCCGTCCCCGCTTCCGTCCTCTATGGCTCGACCTTCAACCTCTTCCACTGCGCCAGTCTCCCAAGCACCTCGCAGTCTATCTTCGCTTGCTGGTCAGCCCGCTCGTACTTCTTACGCCGCGCCTCCCAAAGCCTCCATGCCGCCCCCTCCACTTCGTCGTCCCAGGATCGAAACAGCAGTCCCTGTTCCATGCATACCGCTCCCGACGACGGAGAGCGTCCACCCCGGGATCGCCGCCAACGGCAAAAAGGCAGATAGTCCACCGAGACGGGTGACGAGATACTCAGCAGTGGCCGCAAAGATGGGCGCCGCCGATGCGAGCAAGACGCCGGCGGCGTCCCAAAAGTTATCCAGCTCATCCAGGGTAGACAATACGATGCCGACAGAACTCCTCGAAATGGAAGATTGGGAGGTGGCGCCTGGGCGAGTGCGCGATGAGGACAACACGTTCCCGACGAGTGAGTACATGCAGTGCAATGGAAGTTAGACACTTACTAAATACTACAGACGTGGCATTCTCCAATGCATACTTGACGACGAACCAGGCAGTCACCGTATCCGAGGACATTGCTTTCAACGTGCTTGTGATCAAGCCGGGCGCATCCCATCAGTGGACGGAGGAGAATGACAAGATACGCATCTGCTCGCTGGCGGTTGGCAAAGTTCACGTCAAGCTGGACCAGACAGAGCCTTTCCAGATAGGGCCCAACGGCATGTTCAAGCTGAAGCCAAGCGTCGCTTGCACGGTGGAAAATAGGCTATACATCGACGCCGTCATCCACGTCACGTCTGTCGCGCAGTATTAACTGGCAGGCATGGAACGGCGGCTCATATGTATAGTGGAAACACATAGCAGGAGCATTCTTTGAGATGGTCTTTTATCCATGTTTTCTGAGAAGGGTAGCGTCACAGCACGGGAGAGGCGCAATCAAATGGAGCATATATGGTCTTTAAGCGTCATCACTCGCACTACTCGTCAACCGCGGACCACGATGTCAACTGAAGGCTAGTAAGCTGCCGCTCCTGTCCCGTTCTTCTTTTTCGAAAACTCAAAGGTCCTCTCGAACCTCAACCGACACCACTGCCGCGCATTTAGCATCTATGTCCACCCTGGAAAGTGACGGGCAAAACTCACCTCGCCGCAGCTGATGGGCTCGTACTTTGGCGGGTTCTTGTCGTCGGTGCAGGTAGGCAGCACGGCACACTGCTCGTTGTGGTTGAAGCCAAAGAAGAAGGGCATGGAGTATCTGTCCTCGGGAGCGTAGTTGAAGACGCGGTGGACGGTGGACTTGAAGTTGTCGTTGGACAGGCGCTGCAGGAAATCGCCAATGTTGATGACGAAGGTGTCGGGCAAGGGGGGCACCTTGATCCACTGGCCGCCCTTTGTCAAAACCTGCAGGCCGCCAACCTGGTCTTGCCAGAGCAGGGTGAAGCACTGCAGGTCGGTGTGGGCGCCGAGCCCGACGTCGATGGTGGCGTCTTGCGGTTCCGTGTTCTTGGGATAGTAGTTGCAGACGCTGTCGCTATGAGGGAGTCAACACAAGGTGCCACGGCACACGATGGCCGCCACGCCCTGCTTCGTCCACGCGTCGTCCATGGGCACAACTCACCTCCCGGGGTAGGTAATGACATGATCAAAGTAGGTCTCTTCCACGTCCAAGGCCAGGGCGAAGATGCGAATCATGTCCCTTGCCAGCGTCACACAAGCCTGCCAGTACGTCACCATGTCCTCCTTGAACCCGTCCAGGTGCGCGGTGCCCTCCCACACAAAGTCCTCGTGCTTCATCCACGGGCGCACCGCGTCGGGGAGGTTGTCCGGGTCCTTTGTTTCGGGGTCGTGGCGCGGGTCGTAGCGGAAACCGAAGCCCTCGCGGTGGTCTTTGGTCTCGGTCGGGGAGATTTGCGCGGCGCGTCGCTCGGTCCAACCGTTGAAGAATTTTGACTTTTTCTGCGACGCCAGGCGCTTCTTTTCGTCGGGCTGCGAGAAAAAGGCCTGGGCCTGCTTGAAGGCGGCGTCGATGGTGGGCTTGGAGATGCCGTGGTTCCTGATGTAGAAGAAGCCCGTGTCCCCGGCGGCGTCGCGGATCCGGTCGGCGAGGACGCGGCGCTCGGCCGGGGTGCCGCGGAGGGTGGAGAGGTCGATCACGGGGACCTCGGAGGGGGAGCAGTCGCGCGGTGGTGTGCGGAGGACCGTCCGGTAGACGGGGCCGAAGGCGGACATGAGCTCGAGCTTGTAGCTCTCCGGAATCGTCGTTTCTGTAGTCGTTGTCGACATGTTGGGCGACGGCTGATGGCTGACGGCTTTGCAGACCTGAGTTGTTTGGGTGTGCTGGACGAGAGGTCAGATGTTGGCTCACTTCATGGCAGGGTCAAGGATGAAATGTTCTTAGTTACTCTCAGTTCTGTACAAAGTAGTTAAAGGCTGCAAAGCAAAGTGGGCGTTCTCCGCCGGACTTCGACGGAGATGAATTTCCAATCAGCACACGGAGGCGAATTGCATGATTACGATAGGACTTGATAATTACGTTGCCGCGGGGTTCGACCGTCTCATCTCTTATCTCACGGAGCTTCACTGCTAAGCTGAGGTGCTCGCTTATGTGTAGACTGTACTATGTAGTCATCATCCATGTCATGGCCGACAACGGACCGTGTGGGGTTACGGGGTTGATCCCCGGTCGTCGGAGATCTCCCCCTTCGCCTGTGTTTTCCGGAGGATCTCTTCGGCCGGGGATGGTTATAACTACCTGATCAGTAATTATATCGAGGCTTGTCTTTCCGGGCTCTTGAGCGGGACTTGGCGAACTGGGCGAAGACTTGGTCTGCTTATAAACATCCACTCGACCATCAACTCGGAGGGCGACTCGTCCTGAGTCGCCCTGAGTCGCCCTCCTTGATGTTGGCTGCAGACGATCAAGATGTGCTTCTGTCAGAGCTTCACCCTGACTTGCCTGAGTCGCACCACACAACACAACGCTCGAGACTACATGCCAGTGCCTGGTGCAGACTTGGAAAGATCCCTGCATGGCTTATCTCCCCCACATGTCGTGCATTCACTCTGTAACCTGTTGCCGCCGACGATGTCCGCGACCTTGCCGGCTGGGTTACCCTCGTGGATGGTGCCGGTGAAGCAGCATGGGCCCGGGTGTTGGGCAAGGTACTCTTGGTCTTCAGTCTTGGTGTCAGGCATGGTGAGTAGTAGTTTTCTGGTGGGTTGTCACGAAGATGGTCTGGGGAACCAGGGTGAATCTGGACAAGTTCGTTCTCACAAGTGTGTCCTGTCAGGGATTCGGACGCCGTATCGGCACCGATAAAGGTGCGGGGTTTCTCCGGTCCAATACAACCTACTGACACAATATACAAACTCATCGAGAGTTTCAGAGGGACGGCCGAAGTTTATACGACTGCAGAGAACCGCTATTGGGAGAAGGACAAAGATGAGATACAGAGACTTGTAAGAGTCAAGTTGGTGATGGCAGCCCAACGAGAAAGTTCCATCAATTACGAAGAACAGGGCACCAAGAATGCGTATGTCCAGCCTGGAAACCATCAAAATGGAACAAATGAGTCGTCATTGGTCAATTAGACTTTCTCGGAAAGTGTCAATTTTGCTAGTATGGACCGGTGGTTTCATCAAGTGTACAACTCTAATGGTTTTTGTTACGCTTAAAGACTTGGTTTGTCTACTGGCCACTAAACAAAATTCTTTCCAGTATCCATTTCTGCATCATGCCGGATCTGGTGACACGAGATAAATTTGTTTGAATGTGAGAACGTGCTTCAACGTTGGAACGACAGTAGAAGCCATGAACGCGACTGAATGAGCGAAACAATAGTCATGGCCTAATTGATTATGGTTTCTCTATGATGGACCCTGCCATATAGAAAGTTGGTAGCTTGACGACATATAGGGGAATTTGAGCGCGTTGTGAGCTCCAGTCATCTCTGCAGTCTGTATGAGAAGAAGGCATCGTCTCACGTCTCGATAACTCTTCTTGGCCCGGATTTCGGCTCTGGAATTGTACTCAACGCTGTGTGTAACGCTCGGTACCCAGTACTCCGTCCGTTGGGTCTCCCTTGTTCCAGGCTTTGACATGCTCAGGTAGATTTCAAACAGCAAACAAGCCGGCCAACGGACTGGCATTGCATGCGGGTTTCAGATATATTCATTGCAGACGATTACCCCAGACAGAAGCACAGAAACCCCTGCAGATTGTCAACGCGTGGTCGACACCCTCCTCGTCTTTCCCATCAGAGACGGACACTTGAAGGTCTCTTCTTTCAACAATGTGAAGGATACTTGGCTCCTGGTTTCTTCAACTCGTTCCCGTCCTTGGGATACGCCTGCAACTAGATAAAAATGTTCAACTACCTACGTAGTCGTTGGCGAAAAGAATTCCATCGTCTTCCAAGTCGTTTATCGAAATGATTCTCCACGTCAAACCAGCACGGGCCAGCCACATGGACGCGCTGATGGAACGCCACAGGACCCCTGTGACACACCCTTGTATCCATGTACTTTTGTCACTTTATGGCGGACAGGTGGTTAGTACGGAGTACCTCACCGAGTTATCTCTCTCAGTGGCACATGCAAGTACCGCAGTAGTGGCATGTCAGTGGCTGGGGAGGCGTTTCGACAGCGGGCCCCAGTTCTGTCAAATTACTCATCATTTCGCTTTGATGAATTGGCGCAACATTTTTAAGGGGGGCGCAGAGCAAAGGAAACGAAAGGGTGAGAGGTTCGCGCTCAAACTCATGCTCGCACTCACAATTGCAGTCGGAGTCAGAGTCACACTCACTGTCACGCTCATGCTTTACGCTCAAGCTCACGCGGGCATGGAAAGACGTGGCACCTAGGACAAGGCAAGGCGAGGCGAGGCGCGGCGCGGTGCGGTTCGGCATCCGACGAGACGACGACGACGACATCGACACGACATCCACCATACGGATACCTGCTCGAGAGCCCTCGCTCAGTCCGACTTAACTTTGACACTACTTGCATCTATCTATCCATCCTCCGTACCTGTACCCGGCGCCATATCCAACTCTATTCCTGCTCCACTTGAGAAGCAGGCCAGAGGCCAGGCGTCTTCTAGTCTCTCTCCTGTCTCTCCCTCACCCTCACTCCCCCAACACACACACTCTCTGCTGTCTCAATCCTTTGCGAACTCCACATATCCCGTCGACCAAGCCTCGGTACGGAGTATCCGTACACTGGACCCTTTACGGAGACGCTGGAAAGAAATCATCCGTGCCACGACTGCCGACCGTAGCATCGCAGCTAGATTGCTCTCCGGCTCACTATCCGACTCCAGGCACCACATTGACGTCGTCTAACACGGCCACCGGCACCTCTCTTTGTCCTAGCTCGTTCTCCGTCGCCGTACACATCACAGAGAGAAAGAGAGAGGCCTTCTCCGCGTCGAGGACGGCCATTCGCCCGCCATGATGGAGTCTCAGAATCCCCCCCTCGGCGTTGCCACCGCCGGCTCCTCGAGGAAGCAGCACAAGCAGACCTCCTCCCTGGGTTCCCTATACGAGGTCTTGGCCGACCTCGACGACACCCAGCTGCAATATCTTATCCAGGAGATGAACCATACAGGCCATCAAAACGTGCCCGTGATGCAGGCAGTCACGGCCTTTGAGGCCCCGAATCCATCTCGCTCGCTCGGCACGCTCCGCAAGAGCATGTTGCCCCCGGCTCCAGGCCTTCAAAGAAGGCTGTCAAAGTCACAACAGGGTCAGCTCCGGCTGCAGACCGCCTTTGGCAGATCGCCCTCGTTACGGCAGATGCAACCATCCCCGCGTTCCAGCATCGACCAGTTCTCACGGAGCGGAACCCCGGTATCGCCAGACCCTCAAGAAGCCACCCCTGGGCGAGAAACACCAAAGCCCAAGGCGCCCAACTTCTCACGACCGCAGTCCGGCGTCGTCCGCAGCGACACGGTCCACTCGAACTGGCCGCTCCAGCAGCAGGAGAAGCCCAGGGCTCCGCAGAGAGTCGTCTCCGAACCCGTCTCACTCCATCCGCCAGCCGGTCGGAGCAGGGCAAAATCCGTCGCCTACCGACGCATCCCGCGGCCTGACTTCACCCTGCCCGAAGGCGTCACCGTCACGGATCTCCTCGAGCTCCTGGAGCACGAGTTCCAGTCCTCGGGGACGATCCAACGCCCGGCTTCAAGCTACTCCATGTCTCGATCCGTCTCCTTCTCGGCGCAACAACTGACCCCGCCACTGCCAAACATGAACATGCCCGGCTCCTCTCCCAGCAGACCGCTTTCGCAGACGAACTGGTCCCGGCCTCTGCGTCGGCATTCTTCGCGGCTGGACATGGTGCTCGACGCCGAGCGCAACGCCACCGGCGCGGAAGAGATCGGGCTGGGCATGCTGGAGCCCCGGCCGACGAGGTCCGTCTCGGTGGGAGCGTCCGGCGGCAGCACGCCGGGGGGAAACACCCCCGTCACGCCGCTCGACGTGTTTGACCGGAGCTTCAAGGCCGACGCGCCGCCGGTGCTGGTCATGGAGGGAATATTTGACGTGCTGGAAAACCAGTGAACCCCGCCTGGCCCGGAAACGGTTCAGCCAAAGTTTGACTTCTGTACATAGATTCAACTTTATGTGTGCTTCCGTACACTCACACGCGAGCGCCAGGTTGTGTTTCTCGTATTCGTTTAATACCAAGGGAAACAATGCCAGGCTAAAATGGGGGAATAGACTTGTATACCAAAGATTTGTGTCTACATTTCCAATTAATCGAAACACAAAACAGGTTGCTTATTACAAGCATAATTTATATGCCAATTACGTTTGAGAAGAAAATACGAGCATCAATTGCTGTCAATAAGTAGGTCAAGAGTTTGATACCATGTCAATCACAACGTGGCAATTTATTTAGTCACTTGGCAATAGTATAACAGGAGAGACGCATCGCATTGTACAACTAGGAGATCTACAAACAATGATAGCTAATAACAAGAAACAATATCATCCGACCATCAGTACAAGTAGATACACTCCGCCAACACCAACCCCTGAACAATATGGCTAGAACCATTGTTCATAAAAGTGCCAATGTCGCGAACGAACGCGAGTCCGTAGATATGCAGTAGAGGAAGAACGCGTTACAGTAATTTGAAGAGCCCAGGGCTTTCAAAACCGCTTCTCAACCTTCTTGCCATTGCCGTTTGCACCATTGTTGCCGCCACCATTGTTGCCACCTCCGTTGTTGCCGCCACCGTTGTTACCACCGCCGCCGTTGTTGTTGTTGCCACCGCCGTTACCATTGCCGGGGAAGCCGGGAATGTTGTTGAAGTTACCACCTCCACCGTTGCCGTTACCGCCACCGTTGCCGTTGCCGTTACTATTGCCGTTGCCAAAGTTGAAGTTGCCGGTGCCGTTGGGGCAAGCCTTCTGGGCGGCCTGGGCGGCCTTGAGCAGGTCGTTCTGGTCCTTGCAGGCACCGCTGACGCAGTTGACGAGGGTGTTCACGTCGGCCTTGGGGCAGTAGCAGTCCTTGATGTTGTCCTGCGTGCAGCCGGCCTTTTGGAGGCCGTCGTTGAGGCAGCCCTTGGCGCAGTCTGGGATGTCGAGGTCGTCGGCGGCGACGAGACCGGCCGCGGCGGCGAGAAGCGCGACGAAGGAGGTCCTCATGATGATGATTTGTTGCAAGTTTTGGAAACGCTTGCTAATGAGAGCTGAGAAACTGTTTTTTTGTACGGTTGGAAAGCCTTCAACTGTGAATGCGATGAGTATGTGTGTGAGTGTGAGTGTTTGTGATGGAGAATTACAAGGAATTATGAGGCAGTTTACGCTCACGACTTTATATCTCGTTGAGCAACTCGAAAATAGAATGCGCACTGCCGTCTACGTGGCCGTCAATGTCATTATCCCAAAAGATTCCCCTTCCGCGTGTCGTCGTCTCCTCAGATGGGGCCAATGCCAACTCGACCGATTGGACAACATCGTGGCCGTCCACGCAATTCCCATCGCGTAGGTTTGCTGATTTCAACTGAGCAGAATCCGCTCAGATGCAAACTCTAGCATCTCGGTCCATCTCCATAACGAGGGCCCTTTCGAAACCTTGACTCCAGTCACCTGTGAGGTCTGTCAATCAGCAACTTGAACATCCTGCCAGGCCCCGCTGCTCGGACCCGCGTGGTGAGAACGCCCAAAGCGTCCTCCCGAGGTGTGCCGGCTTGCATGAATTGGGAAACGTCATGAGATGAGTCGTTCGTCCGAGGCACAGACGTGGGGTGATCCGCAGCGACGGCTGTGCAGCTGCGTATCGCTGAGCAGACAGGGAATGGCTTCATGTCGTCGGGTCAGAGCCCACATGGCCGGACGACTGGGCGCCCAAACGGAGGTGCACGAGGATCATCCGCGGCTTCCAGGACGGCATCACCTGCACCGAAACGATTTGGAAGCTTTCCAGAACACCATTCTATCCTCGTGGAGTGTCGGGGCGTCGGGCGGGCCGGCGCGGTCTTGAGATTCTCTGGAGATCGATAGACGGCAGTTGTGATCTCTCACAATGTCGAACTGGACGTGACGGGTGTCAGCAAACTTGCCAGCAGTTTGGAGTGAGTGTCCGGGAGAAGGTCTAGGCCGTGGACGAATCTGAACTGAGGCTCTGTCTATTGCGCGTCGTCCGCCCTCACCGTTGTGTCCGTCGCCGAGGACATGTCACATCAGACTGTTTCGATCTGACGTCAACGCGCGTTCACGTTCTTGTACCGTTGTCGCTTTCGTGGCCGGTTTAGCCACTCTTCAGTTTGCAGTATCGACACCAACGAATCGTCATGTTCAATCTGATGTATTCAGCAGTCAACCCACAACCTACATCATGTCATGTACGGTGGCCGTTAAGCGGCATGTCATCTTTGAGACGGGACTCGATAACCCAGCAAATCATACGTTGTCCCACAAACTTCGTAAACGTGTCGTCCACTCAAAGATCGACCTTGACGGCAACGACGTTGCTCGAGTAAAAGCCAGTGACAAACAGCCACGCCTTCTTTTGGCCGTTCTCCTTGGCGGGATCGATGCCCACCATGACGGCGCCAGCAGCCGAGCTGATTCTGGTGCCGTCATCTTCGAACAGCAGACGCTTCTCCCAGCAAGCCCCGGCATCGGCGTCGGTGCTGCTGCTGCAGTCCGCAATGGGCGTCACGTACCATACGACCGACGAGATTTTTCCCGATGGGTTGCCCAGAGTCTTCACGAGGTCCAGGATCTTGTTGATCCCGGGAACGACGAATCCGCTGTCGTCGCGCGTCTCGGAGCGGTAAGAGTCCTCGAACCAGCTGGGGTTGTCGATGGCGGTGTCGAGCTCGATGGAGCCCGCGATGCTGATTGTCGTATTCTTCGGGTCCGAGGACAGCTCGCCAAGGTGCATGATGCCGGCGGAGCAGTCGTCGTCGATGAGGATCCGACCGGGCTTGTAGTGGCCCAAGCCGTTTGCGTTGTGCAAAGCTCCGTGGGCCACCTCGGCACGAATTCCGTCCGTGGGGTTCAAAGCGGAGAGCTCGTCAATGCTGACGTGGACGACGTCGGTCCAGCTCGTGCCGCGCCAGACGTCCTCGACGAGGCGCAGGTGTCCCTCGCGGTGGAAGTGGTCGTTGCTCACGTAGAAGGAGTGGGGGTCTTTGATGAAGATGTCGTTGGGGGTCCTGACGAGCGGGTGTCGCACGGAGCGGACATGCTTGATGGTTGACGAGCCCAGGATGTGATGGAAGATTTCCATCTGCGACCTTGCCTTCTCCGTGGCTTTGCCGCCGCCCTTTCCGCTCAGTTGAGAAAGGTAGTCGGGGTGAGGAACGTGGTTGACGGCGAAGACGTAGACGGCATCAGGTTTGGCGGGATCGGTGATGACGTCGATTCCATGGGTGATGAAAGGGCCCTGGAAGTTTTCAAATCCGAGGCGCTTCGCAGTCAGGTCCTGGAGTTTGTCAGTACGGCGGTGTTCAAAGCTCAATTCAACGGGAGACGACGGTACCTACCCTGGGGTCGATGACGTGAATGGAGCCCTGAGAATTCTGCGCCTTGAGGCCATCGGCAAAGGTGGCCAGAGGAGGGAACCAGGCCTCTCTCGTCTTCGGGTCGTCTTCGCAGGCGGTGAAGAGAAGGCCGCTGGGAACGTGGTGATGTATGTCTTCGCAGTGGGTGGTGTCTGAGATGAAGACGAGGTCACCGCCGTGCGCGACGGTGGTGTTGATCGTGGGTCGATTCAGGCCATAGAGCGTGGCGGTCCGCTTGATGCCCGGGCCGTAGGTGTAGCCGCCGAAAATGGCGAGACCAGCCACAACGGCCGGCAATAACGAGCCCATTGTGGGAGAGGCTGCCGGGCTTGGCTTTGGATGTTGGATTCAGTTTCGAGACTCAACGGCGGCGAAGCTGAGCGAGGCTGAACGAGATGAATGTACTCGAGCTACTCTGGCGGACCTTGGCGGACTGGGTGGAAGCTATCCAGATCGGGGTGGAGAAGACAGACGAGGTCGACAGGAGTCCGGTGAGGGGACGAGATACCGTATCCGGGATGGCTCTCCTTGCGAAGTGTGGTGAGGGATGCCGCAGCAAGGTGAATGCGGGGAGTTTGGGATCGGGACGTGCCTCGGCTTCGCATGGCACAGGTGCAGTGAGCTGCCGATGTGCGATGTGGAGATGTTCCAAGCTGTGAACGGAGTAATACCACATACATCCGCAGTAGCAAGCTGGTTCTACGTCACTTGCGGAGACGCGACGCCATCGGCAGGATGCACAAGCGTCGTGGGGTTTGGCGCTCAAGAGACAGGGGATGTGCGATCTGGGTACGTGGGCAAGAGATGGTGTTGAAGCTGAAACTCGACTGAAGCCTCACGATGCTCGAGATGGATAGCATTGTCGGTGAGGGTGTGAGGGGGTGAGGGCTGGCAAATGTCCGGACAGTCCGGTGGATGAAGACTGACAATCCGAATGTGGGCATTCAGTGAGAGTTTCACCACCTCATAGCGATCTCATGGTGAGTTGAACCTGAGACGATGACCATGAGAAGAAGTGCCCAGATAGTGTACGACAAGATACTTCGAGACTCGGAGAGTAGACCCAGGATCATCAACTTCAAGCTGTATATACACATCAGCTTTTTCACAAGGAGGTTATACGCAGGAAGGTGATACAATTGGAGCAACGTCTCATGGAGAAATGCGACACTTCAGGACAGTCCGACAGAGCTGGCAGAGGCCTCATCAACCAAGATCACGACATGAGCCAGACACCTGGTGTAGAAGAATTCCGACATCCAAAGACTACACGCGGGGCTCGACTCTTCATGGCATGAATGTATGAACGTCTTGTCCGATTTGATTTGACAATGAGCACTACCGTCAAATAGGCGCGTGTCGGTCGCTGTCTGTCATCACAACGAGCAGCACCGCAGCGTACCAACAGGGATGAGTACCTCCATCCAATGAGAGCAGAATCGTCGACATTGAGGTGCTGGTGCTGGTGCTGGTGCTGGTTCGATATCCTCGTGCTTCATCGTCGCTTCCCTTGCTCCGGATCTCATCTCGACACGATTGAGCTTCTGACAACCACCAAGACTCTCTCTCCTCTCTCTCATCGCCATGATGCTGCCGCTCAGCAGACAGACAGACCCCTGGCATGTGCAAGCCCCCTGCAGCACAGCACAGCCCAGTACTATGTACAGAACGTACAGAACAGCACCTGAGCTTACCGGTTTGGGTGGTTAGAAAACAACCTCGGCACTCGGGCCAGCACTGCCGATCCCCCCGACGCCAACCGGCTACATAGGTCCAGGTCCTTTCAGCTGCCTGCCTGTGAGGCGGAGACGAAGAGGAACAAGAAGAAGAGAAAGACGCGCTTCTTCTGGAAGGGAAGCTCTTATCGTCGCCATCATCTCGTCGTCTCACGATACAAGATCCACCCCCGCCAAAGCCATTGTCTCTTCTGCCAGACTCTGTCTCACCTTGGTCGCCATCCATCCATCCATCCATCTATCCATTCATCCAGCAGGAGGCCTTGCCAGCTCCGACAATGGTCACCGTCGTGAAGAACGCGCCACGTGGCGCAACTGCTGCTCCACGCCAGACTCTGACCGTCGTCGACAACCGCACTGGAAGGTCGTATGAGCTGCCCATCCAGAACAACTCCGTCTTGGCCACCGACATCAAGAAGATCAAGTCCGGCCGCGGCAATGACCGTCCAGAGGACGAGACGGACCAGGGCCTCCGCGTCTACGACCCGGCCTACATGAACACCGCCGTGGTCCGGAGCAGCATCACCTACATCAACGGCCAGGACGGCATCCTCCGCTACCGTGGCTATCCCATCCAGCAGCTCGTCAACAAGTCCCACTTCCTGGAGACGGCCTTCCTCCTCATCTACGGCGAGCTGCCGACGACGCCGCAGTACACCAGGTGGCAGGACGAGCTCCTGCACCACACCTACATCCACAGCGACATCGAGAACATGTTCAAGTCGTTCCGCTACGACACCCACCCCATGGCCATGCTGCAGTCCTCCTTCTCCGCCCTGGGCGCCTTCGCCCCCGAGTCGAACCCGAGCCTGCAGGGCCAGAAGCTCTACACCAACGCCGCCTCGGGGGACGTCGAGGCCCTCAAGATGCTCGACAAGCAGATCCTGCGCATCATCGGCAAGGCGCCCACCCTGGCCGCCGCGTCGTACCGCATGCGCCAGGGACGCCCCTTCAACCGCCCTGCCCAGGGGCTCAGCTACACGGGCAACTTCCTCTACCTGCTGGACCGCCTCAGCGGCCACGAGTACCAGCCTCACCCCGTGCTCGAAAAGGCCCTCGACGCCCTCTTCATCATCCACGCCGACCACGAGGTCAACTGCTCCACCGCCACCGTGCTCCAGGTCGGCTCCAGCCTCGTCGACCCCTACAGCGTCGTCTCCGCCGGCTGCGCCGCCCTCTACGGCCCGAGCCACGGCGGCGCCAGCGAGAGCGCCATCCGCATGCTCATGGAAATCGGCAGCCCGGAGAACGTCCCGGCCTTTATGCAAAAGGTGGAGGCGAGGGAGCGCGTGCTCGTCGGCTTCGGCCACCGCGTCTACAAGAACGTCGACCCGCGCTCGACCGCCATCCGCCAGCTCGCCGAGGACGTCTTCGCCGTGACGGGCCGCAACCAGCTGCTCGACACGGCCCTGGCCCTCGCCGAGTACGCCCGCGAGAGCGACTTCATGCGGAAGCGCAACCTCTACCCAAACGTCGACTTCTACTCGGGCCTCATCTACCAGGCCATGGGCTTCCCGCTCGACTTCTACCCCGTGCTCTTCGCCGTGCCGCGGTGCGTCGGCTGGCTGGCCCACTGGAGGCAGCAGATGCTGCAGAAGGGCGGCGTCAAGATCTGGCGGCCGAGGCAGCTGTACGTCGGCGAGGGCGAGCGCGAGTACGTCGACGCGGCGCAGCGGAGAGAGGGGGGGGACAGGTCCGTTTTCGACGAGCCGGTGCAGGTCAGCCACGGCGGCGACAGCAAGAGGAACGAGCTCGCCACCTTCAAGGACGAGATGGGTCACCCTTGGAGGGGACGCTCGAAGCTGTGAGCTCTGTTTAGCCTCTGGGGTGAGTGAGTGAGTGGTCTTGTCATGTTTGCTCGATTAGACGGCGTACGGTTGGGTAGCAGATTGATAGACGGCATCCAAGGTAGGATATATAGCATGTTTGGAATAGTCACGATTCATCTCTACTTTTTCATGCTTGATGAAGACTTGTTTGTAGTTCACGACCTACCATCGTAAGTAGCAACTCCGTGAAAGTCGTCATGGGAAGATGCAAAAAGGTCAAAATGTTCCGAAACCGAGAATCAAACTCGGGGCTATGCCTATCCTTTCATGGGTGAGATGAGAGGGCATCATGTTGGCCACTACACCATATCGGAGTCATTATTGCAAACTCCACAAAATTTTGCATACTCGAGGCGGATACTCTGTGGAGTCGAGGTTGTTTGCATGGTGGCCCTGGCGATGTTCACGCTGAACGGGCCCCTTTTTCTGCCACGATCTGCGAGCATACCGCTTGGCAAATGTTATTCCAAGTAAGTAATATCTTAAGGTAGAAAAGATAAGTACTAGCTGCGAGCTAATTCGGTTGTAATTGTAATCATCAAATTTTGCGGGATGGTATGTGGCTATGAGAACTCGATGGCTTGCAAAGCTGCACTCAGCTATCCGGATTGGATGAATGACCAGCATCTTTCCTCCAACGCTTTCGAACACTCTCTCTCCCAGCATATGCAAAGCTTCAGAGGCTTTTCAGCAACATGTTGGTTGCTGCAAGACGAAAGCTACACCTCGGCTTCCATCCCATGACGAACTCCAAAGACGCGGCGAGCAACTCAGTAAGGCTCACACTTGCAGTACCCAACCGGCATACTGTTCATCTCAAGTCAGCTGGACCGCGCGAGAATCGTGGCGCCCTGCAGCGGCACTCACTGGCAGACGTTATCGGCGAACCCGCCGCAGTTCTGGGGACATCCCGAAGTCCCCGGCGTAGTACAAGCATAGGCCTGTTGTGCGAGGACGGCCAGGGCGGCCATGGCGATGGAGAGAAAGTTGGCTTTCATGCTGAACAGGAGTTATCGATCTCGTGGGTACAGGTTACTGTGAAGACTTGGGGCGATTCGAATGCTTGGCTAGATATAGCTGTTGGAGGATGTCGACTGTCTTCTTGGGGCGTGATGGGTGACAAAACACAGGCCTCATGAGAGTTGAGAAGAGTTATTATATAGGCCTTTTTAATAATATAGGAAACTGACTACAGATCTGTTGGAGGATGTCGACTGTCTTCTTGGGGCGTGATGGGCGACAAAACACAGGCCTCGTGAGAGTTGAAAAGAGTTATCACACAGGCTTTTTTAATAATATACAACTTTTTTGAAACTAACTATAAAATCTGTTGGAGGATGTCGACTGTCTTCTTGGGGTGTGATGGGTGACAAAACACGGGCCTCGTGAGAGTTGAAAAGAGTTATCGCACAGGCTTTTTTAATAATGTAGGACTTTTTTGAAACTAACTATAAATCTGTTGGAGGATATCAACTATCTTCTTGGGGCGTAATAGGCAACAAAACACAGGCCTCGTGAGAGTTAAAAAGAGTCATCGCACAGGCCTTTTTAATAATATAAGACTTTTTTGAGACTGACTACGGATCTGTTAATTGAAACATGCTCTGCTTGGCGAAGCCGAAATCGACATTCACCTGGAAGCTGAGCACACGCTGAAACTTTCCTTGACTCGCAAACCGCCTTGATACTCGGCCTAACCTACTATGGAATGCTTCACATCAACTAGGATTATACCAACAACTTGATTGTCGAGCGACTTGCAACTATTCACCTTCACAAATAACTCTTGGCATCGTTGCTTCAGCTGCGAGAAGACTCGATCGCGTTCACACTACCTTGCCAACTCTAATTATTGAACCCATCCCCATTCGGTGGTCGAATCAACTGCCTGCCTCCTCTCACCCAAGCCTCGACAATCGGAAACTTTTCATCCTCGGTTGATGGAACCCGTCTCTATTATACGCAGTCGAAATACAAAGCGTGAATCGTGCTCGTGGTCATGGGCATCGTCACATGGTATCGATGTTGATCCTTTCCTCCTTTCTCTCCGTCTCTGCGTCTCTCCTCATCCATCCTTCCAAGTCGAACTATCCAAACAGGCAATTCCAAAACATATCCTCGGCACTCCTCTCGTCCCTCCCCCACCCGCACCTCACCTGCTGCCGGCGCTCGAGTACCCGTTGCCGGCGCCCTTGTCGCGCACCTCCTTCTCGTTGGTCACGGTCCTGCTGCCGAGCGTGGGCGAGGACTCGAGCTCGACGCCGCCGATGGTGTAGTAGTGGCCGAAAACGCGGCTCTCGAGGTCCGGGTTCCGGCCGTGCTGCCGGCGCGCGGCGCGGCGGAAGTAGACGCGCTTCGCCCACTTCCAGGCCTCGATGCCGGCGAAGAAGAGCACGGCGCAGACGAAGACGACGCCCCACTCCCAGCTGATGGGCGCGTGCTTGAAGACGGACGTGTTGAGCACGGGGATGTACGTCAGGGGGAAGATCGTGACGAAGCCGACGATGATGGCGCTGAAGAGGAGCTTGTTGCGCCACGTGTCCCAGAACCACTGCGTGAGGTACCGCGTCGACTTGGGCTGCATGCGGAAGAAGGACCGCCGCATGTCGATCATCTCCCAGGCGAGGAAGAGGGCGAACCACGTCATGGAGGCGAAGCAGGTCGCGCGCGCGCGGAAGACGGTGTCGCAGCGGGGCGTGTACGTGTTGTTGCAGTTGGTGCCGAAGTCGCCGTCGCCCCAGCCGAACATGACGAGGACGAAGGAGGCGAGGCAGAGCGCCGCCGTCCACAGGCCGTAGACGACCATGTCGAGCATGAGTTCCCAGGTGAAGACGCCCACTTTCATCTGTTTTGGGTTGTCAGCCACGAGCATAGCCAAGGGACGTGGTCAAGGGACATGGTCAAGGGACGTCGTCAGGGGACATGGTCAAGGGACATCGTCAGGGGGAGAGGGAAACATACGCTATGGGGAGGTCTGTTCATTATGTCGGGAGCAGCAACCTCGAAACCGAGAGCCATGTCGGGGAGACCAGAGGTAATCATGATGATCCACATGACCTGAACCGGAGCCAGCGGAAACACAGACAGGCCGCTCTCGTCCTTGAAGATGAGGCCGATCAGGAGCGTGCAGGCCTGGGCGACGTTGCAGGCCAGCACGTGCAGAACGAACTTCTGGATGTTGTCAAACATGCGGCGGCCCTCCTCGACGGCGTTCAGGATGGACGCGAAGTTGTCGTCGGTCAGGATGATGTCGGACGCCTCCTTGGCGACATCCGAGCCGCTCTCGCCCATGGCGATGCCGACGTCGGCGCGCTTCAGGCTGGGAGAGTCGTTGACGCCGTCGCCCGTCATGGCGGCGAAGCGCTTGCGGCGGTGCAGGGCCTCGATCATGCGGACCTTTGTCTGCGGAGCGCAGCGGGCGACGACCAGCGGCAGATGCGGCAGCCGGTCAATGTCGTCGTCGGAGAGCTTGTCAAAGTCGGAGGCGGCCATGACCATTGTCCTCGCGACGTCGGCCGAGATTTCGTTCATGCGGGTCGGCAGGATTCCGACCTCCAGGGCGATGGCGCGCGCCGTCTCGGGGTGGTCGCCGGTCAGCATGTGGACGCTGACGCCGGCCTGGTGGAACTTCTGGACCGAGGGGGCGGACTCGGGGCGGGGGGGGTCGTAGAGGCCGATGAGGCCGCGGAACGTCAGGTCGGTTTCAAAGTCCTTGCGGTCGAGGTTCTCGTGGCTGTCGACGGCGCCGATGTCGGGCTTGCTGGCGAAGGCCAGGACGCGCAGGCCGAGACGGGCGAGGGCTTCCATGTTGTGCAGGATGTCCTGTTCGATGTCCTTGGTGAGCTCGACCGTGTCGTCGCCCATCTGGATCGTGGGGCACGAGGAGATGACGCGCTCGACGGCGCCCTTTGTGAAGAGCCAGGTCTTGCTGGAGCCGTCCTGGTTGGCGTCGGTGTCCTCGAAGATGACGGACATCTTCTTGACGTCCGAGTCGAAGGGGAATTCGGCAACCTGTCTCCAGCGGCTGTTCTCGCCCGAGAAGCGCAGGCGGTTCCAGTTGAAGCGGGAGGCGAACACCTGAATGGCAATCTCGGTAGGGTCGCCGCGAGCATGCCACTCGCCCTCGGCGGTCTTGTGGACGTTGGCGAGGTTGGCCAGCGACGCGATGTTGAAGTAGTCGGTCAGGACGCGGCTCTCCGTCACCATGTTCTCGGCGTTGGAGATGCGCTCGCCCTCGGCCTCTTGGCCGCCAAAGTCGATGTCCTTGGGCTGGTTGGCCTGAAGGCCCAGGTCGCCCACGGTCGGGTTGAAGGGCTCCTTGGTGTTGCTGACGGAGAAGGTTCCCTTCCCAGGGAGCCAGGCCTTGCGGACGACCATCTTTCCCTGGGTCAAGGTACCGGTCTTGTCAGAGCAGATGTCTGGGACGTGTCAGTGGAAATCAAAAGCAGGTAGAGACGGACGAGTCGGAGCTTACTGGTAACACCACCGAGAGCCTCCAGACTCTTGAGCTGGCGGACGATGACGTGACGCTGGACCATGCGCTTCGTGCCGGCGGCCATGGTAATGGTCAGGACGACGACCAAAGACGCGGGAATCATGGAAAGACCGGTGGCGACGGCGTAGATGACGACCTCTTGCGTCGTGTTGAAGTTGTTGGCCCCCAGCACGATGACGGCGCAGATGACGGCGATGCCGAAGAGGAGGAGGGCCAGCTGGGACAGCTTCTTCTGGAGAGGTGTTCCAACATTCACTCCGAGGAAGCGTCCGACGGCGTCAGAAAGGGTCAGGGTCCAGGCCTGGAGATAACGAGCGGGAGAGGCGGTGCCGTCCTCCTTGCGCTTGACGTCGCGGCGGCGAGAGTTCTTACCGCGAAGGGCGGCGGCGATCTGGCCGATTTCGGTATACATGCCGGTGGCGAAGACGATACCGCGAGCGCGTCCCTTGGTGACCGTCGAGGAGCTGTAGGCAACGTTGAGGCGATCGCCGGGTCCGGTGTCTTCGGCAAAGGTAGAGGTGGCTTCCTTGCGGATAGGGAGAGACTCTCCGGTGAGTAGAGCTTCGTCAGTCTCGAAGTTGACAGCTTCGATGATGCGCACGTCGGCGGGGATGGTGTCGCCGGTCTTGAGCTCGACCATGTCGCCAGGCACAATCTCAACGGTGGGGACGGTGATGTTTCTCCCTTCGCGAACGGCTTGGGCAGTGGGTGAGCTGAGAGATCGAAGCGAATCCATGGTCTTGGCCGCCTTGAACTCCTGGTGGAAGCCGACGGTGATGTTGAGTGTGATGACGCCTGCCACCACGGCACCTTCGATCCACGATTTGATACCAAAAGAGGCACCCATGGCCAGGATGAGGACCTTGACAGTCGTGTTAGTCTAACCGAATAGCCATCGACGAGGCAATGGGATGGGGTGAAGCCACTTACCAGAGCCATGGCGTTGGCAATTTGACCGATAAAGATCTTGAGCGGTTGGACGCCTTTCTCGGCACCAAACTCGTTGCGACCGTACTCATCGAGGCGAGCCTTGGCCTCCTCGGGGGTCAGGCCATCGTCGGGGTTGGCTCTGAGCTCCTGGACGAGGTCGTGGGTAGCCAGGGCGTGAGCTGGGCGGGTCATGGGCTTGTTGGACTGGCCGGAGACGTGGTTGGCCATCGCCTCGGCCTCGGGACTCTTCTTTCCCATGTTGAATACTGTTTCAATTCAACCGGGGAATGAGTGGATGTTGAATCGAATCGGCAGCGGAGGGGCAGAGGACGGCAGCGGTGTGCGGCCGTGGGAGCTGTCTTCCGGGCGGTGCCAAGATGTATAAACTCGGACCCAATCGGAAAGGAGAGACGGTTGGTGTTGGTCTCGTTTGACGAGAACGGTTATGGAACGGGCAAAAGTGTGAGTGCTCTTATCCAGGTTCAAGCACTTTTACCCCCTTGAGATCAAGAGACCAGGCGAGCATAGGTAGGAAGAGGAGAGACGAAGAGGATGCGTGAGAGAAAGCGACAATCTCTGGAAGTACCGAGTGAGCTGGGGAAGAGAAGGAGAAGAAGAGAATGAACGGCTCGGGGGATCTTGGAGAAGATGTATTCCTGGATGATGGGCAAAGGCGTCGTCCTCGGCGTTATGACTTCATAACGATATACGGGGAAGCCGGGGGTGGCATGGGCACGAGACGCCCACCTCGACAACTCTGTTCCTCGCCATCAAGCCTGTCTCTCTGGAAGTCTTGGTGGTCTCTCGAGGGCCCCACGGCAACAAGCCTCGCAGGTTGTCTTCGTGTGTATCAAGCAGGGAGTGTGCGCATACAGACCACTCCATATCACTCTGTACACAGTACTACCATGTATGTAGGTCCTGTCCAGTCCAGCCTTGGCGGCTCTGCGCGGGGCTTTTCCGGGGTGACACCCCCATGTCTCGAGGCTTTCCACGGGGTTGGAGCTGGGAAATCCAAAAGCTGCTCGAGGACACGCGAGCTGCAGACGAGCACGCCATTGAGATCTCGGTGGAAACCATACGCTCCTGCCTGCCATGTTGGGGGGGAGCCAAGAAGCTCGGCGGCGGGCCTCATTCTGGGCGACGAGACTAAGCATGCCACTGTACGGATACTGCGTATGCTATCTGGTATCTGGAGGAGGTGAGAGAGTGGCAGTGTGAGTGTCACGTGTGGATGAGAACCTGGCAAGCCTGGGCAGAAAGGCTGCACGTGTGGGAGGAAAAGTGTAGACGTATCGTATGGTTGGGTTTACTGTGTCATTAGACCATGGATTCGGATACAGAGTAACTTATGGCTTCAGTCAGAGCAATACTACCACGTAAGGAACGTACGAGACATGGGAAAGGCGAGGGGTGTGGCTTGATGTTTTCGGTGACGGATTCGACTGCGCCCAGAAAGATAAAAAGACGAGACTTTGGATATTGGAACCGCGATCCACCACGCTTCGCCCACTCAGACGCCGAGTACAAGCAACTATCAAGACGTCTTCCAAGGATGCCCAGGGTAGGGTGGGGAAGAAGAGCCACTGCTTCTAGAATACGACAAGGGACAAGGATCATGTGCGCAGCGTCTGGTGTCTGGTGTCTGGTGTCTGGTATCTGGTGTCTGGAGTCTGGTGTGCTGCCAGGAATGCAGACGTGAAGTCAGTTTTGCCAATGCGAGTCCTATCTGCATGCACTGCGCCGAGCGGATGGCGGAATGGAACGACCGATTCATACTTTGTAGATCGACCACACTGCTGGTTCGATGCGTCGTGGCTGATTATCTTCTGTCCCTCTTGTCGATGAGGTTATTGCTTTCGACTACGACGTGCTCATACACAGGGCAGGGCAACATGACAACCGTATACACATGGCGTGTACAACAATAGAGCAGCAGGATCAAAGCCAAAGTCGAGGAGCAAAAGACCAAGAGAGAGAAAGAGAGAGAGAGAGGGCAACCCGTGGGGTCCCGGACGCAGGGGAACTTGGCTCGAGAAACAAAACGGATGACGAGCGATGGTTGCGGCGGTTGCAGGGACCCAAGAATGGCCAAGACAATGCCGAGAAGCCGCTTCCTTGCGGTTCGGGATGGAGTCCGCTCGTCCAGAGTTGACTGACCTCCAAGACCAAGACTTGATAGAGCCGAGAAGGCCACGATGGGAGTCGGGAGTCGGGAGTCGGGACCCAAGACCCAGGACAGCATCCCGGAGATGGGATGGGTCAAGGGCGTCTCGGCGCTTATCTCTCCACTCGTTGTCGTCCAGAACCCTTGAGCTGGGCTTGGGCTGCCGATGCCCGACTGGACTTGTGTTGTTCCTATGTATTCCCAGCCCTCACTCCTCAGTCCTCAGTCCTCAGTCCTCACATCCCCAGACCCAGACCCAGACCCAGACCAATGCTCATGCTAATTAATGCTCAAGCTACTTCTGATACCCTACTATGCAATGTACCAAACGGATCAGTGACTACGTGAGCGAGTGACGTACGCAACGCACCGCACCGTAACGTAACGTAGCGTACCACACACGACGCGTGCGTAACCAGGTGCTCCTGCGTACCTCTGGGAGGCCTCTTGTGGCGCTACACAACTATAAAGCACCGTGTTTTTCCATCGGACCATGGTCGTAGACCGTAGATAGGCCGGAGAAGCCGTGAGAGAAACGCCGACGGAGGGGAGAAGGCGACGACGACGACGCCGCCGCCTCGGGACCGGCGAGCCATCAAGGCCTCCGAGAAGAGCCACGTGCCATCCAACATCATCACGACCTTCAGATACCCGACATCACCACACCCAGTCCCACCATCTCTGCGCCAGACCGCACCGCACCGTACTGAACAGAAGCAGCGGCTACATTCTGCTGCTTGCCTGGTCTTGCGTCGAGCTCTCGTCTCTCGTCCTTTTCTCGACCGCCGGGCAGGCAGGCAGGCAGGCATGCTCTCATGCCCGGTCACCCCGCACCCACGAGGACGCGTGCCCAGAGTCGCGTCCAGTGGGGAGAAGCTGATTGAAGGGCGAACACGAACCGGGATGGTCGACCGAGCAGGCCCAACGACGTCCCGGGCGCGATACGATGCGGGCTGGGAAGAGGGAGGGGGAGGGTGGGAGAGAAACGGGTCCGCCGAGAAACACAGCCACCCCGAGTGAGACGCCCAGGCGCTCGGCAGCGGCGGGAGGAGGAGGACGAGGAGCAAATGGGACGACGCCGATGCGTTGCTGTTTCGGCGACTCATCGAAATGTGTCGAAACAAAGTCATCGTGGGATCCTGCGATAGGAACTGCGAATGACCCGGCTACACTGCGTGTGTGTCGAGCACCTACGATCTTGGCGTCTTCTTCAGTGGAACATGATGACGATGGATCGTTGAGAGCGACACCACCGAGACCAAGCAAGACACGCACGTTTTGATCAGCCCTAATCCGAACCTTTTGCGGTCACGCCCATTGTTTGGGTTTGCTACCGCGTATCGCTCTTGTGTGCGTTTGCGGGATAATACTCGGAGAAGGGTTTTCTTCGTCCTCGGTGCTCTCTCTCTCTCTCTCTGCGTCTGGTTCTACCGCGCCAAACGTCTTCCGGCATGTGCCGCCATGCTCCTTTCGGCGCCGCGTGGAAGATGCGGACGACGACGACATTGGATGGCGGACGTCTTGGGCCGCCCCCGGTATCGAACGCCCGGCTGTGGATATCGGACGCTCAACTCTGCTCTGGACATTGATAGCTGGACATTGGGTGAGTGAGAGAGAGAGAGAGGTCCCGGCTGGGATGAGATCTTGCGACTGCCAGCCAAGGCAAGACGGTCGACTTGGCGATTCTTGGCCTCTTGTAATCTTGGTCGCTATCGCTGGATTGCTTCCCTCTCGTCTTGCTGGCTCCGCCGCCGCGCCGCCGCCGCCCCTCCTCCTCCTCTTCCTCCTCCTCCCTCCCTCCAGGCAGCCCGTGTCCACTTTCCTCTCCTCCAGCGCCGCCGTCGGCCCTTCTCCAAGGCTCCAGGTGTCCCCCCCTGTCTCGTTGGTGATGTCCTCGTCCAAGCGAAAGCCCCGGTGTCGGGTCTCCAATCTCCATGGGGGAGGCCCCATGCTCATATGAGTATCCGTAATGAGCACTTCTGCTGTCTACATGTCCTGTTGGAGGGGCAGAGGTGGGCATGGCGGGGTTGGATTTCTTGGTGACGGCTTGTCATTGATGATTGTCCACAGGCCCCAAGCAAAGAAGACAAGACTCGTCACCAAGTCGTCGAGATGTGAATGCTGCAGAGCGCCTAGGACGACCAATCCACCCCCCAACATTTCCCCCGCCCATCCACCGATAAGTTGCCTTGCGTGGGTAACTACAGTAAGGCCATGGTATCGCAGTATCTGTAATGAGGAATGAGGGTACGGAGACTGATGACTATTACCCCTCCATCGGATTTCCTTCGTTTCTGTGCGTGCCTTCGCCCAGGAATCCAGACTCCCTAGCCCGTCTGTCGCCAAGGTTGGCTGGTCCATCTTGCGGTTGCGTAGGGGTCGTTCCCCCGCTTACCAAGGATACCAAGGCCTGTGACACCCACAGAGTTTACGTCACAGAAGAGGGCTGTCTTTCTTGAGTGTTTGGACGAGTTGCGCTCCTACAACTAATTAATGGGCACCTGGATTGATGAAATTTGCAGCCAAGAAGCTTGGCGGGCTGACGAAGAGGGGCTTCATACACGGGTCATCATCTCGAATGTGATCACGACGACATGAGAGTATCTATCAGTAGGTATGCTCAACGAGATGATGAAGATGGCAGAGCCGAATGAAACACGGCGACAGCCCGGGCGTTCGGCGGTGACTATTGTAGGTACACATGCATGCTGACAACGCGTGAGACTGAGTATATTCGGTAGGGCATGATGAGTGATGCGGGGAAATCGGTGAGGGATGGCTGAGATGAGTTTAAACAGTCCGTACGTGCAAACTGAGTGAGTTCACGCAAAGTGATTCGGAGTGAGCCTACCATGCTACACTACCACACCATACCCATCTCACCTTCGACGGCATTCGGGGAGAGAGGGCAGTGCAGAGTTTGCTGTCATCTGATCAAAACCTGATTCTGTGGCTTGGGGAGCCTGTTAAGTATCCAAGGGCGTCTTTCGACAGCATTCGACAGACTGCGTCGATACTCCAGACGAACTAACGTTCATTCTTACACCCAACACAAGACACCTTACCAGGGACGTCAGGTTGCGATAACCGTCGTCGCAAACCCCACCAGCGACAGTGCTTCTTCACCGTGGACCTCGGCACATCATCAGTCAGACACAGGGACGTTCAAATGCGACCCCGCTGAGCTACGGATACTGCTGGCCGGATGGACGAAGTCGGCATCATTCTGCTCACGCTCTTCCTGACTCTCCTCATATTCGGACCGCTGTATAGACCGTGCTGAAGCCTTCCCCGCAAAGACATGTGCCTTGGCGATCGATGGCGGCTGACGAGACCTTCTGAACAGCATCAGTCTTGCGTATTCGCGAGTCAAGGACCATCGCAGATTCCACCCAAGGATCTCCCAGTTTAAGAATGCGCGCCGCAAATTAAGCGCCGTGTCCGAGTGCACGACGGTTGGTTGCGAGAATCCGGACGTGGAGTCTAGGCTCAACAAACATGACTCCGAGCCCGAGTGGTGAGTTTTGTGTCTTGTTGCTCAAGACGGCACAGGGAACTACGATTATGGGCAGACCGAGTATGGAGATTATTCGAAATGGGCGTTTCATCGGCCTCGCGTGCTCGGCGCCAGGCGGAGACACTCAAGCAGAGTTTGTTCCGTGCGTCGTCTTGTTTCGCCCAACTGACGGTTCTCAACGGCAGCCCCATCTGCATCGCACCGCTGTTCGTCTCGAATAACAGTGGCGCGCGTGCGACGACCGGCGGACAGCCAGCACGGGCAGCAGCAGCAACGGATGGCAGCCGTCCTGCGAGCAACGCAGAGCAGCAGACACGACAGGGTTCCGGGACTGTCGAGCACAGAGTGTCAACGGGCATCAGCAGCTTCCGCCTCTCGCGAGTGGCGCAGCTGTGGAAACGGCTGCGATCCGACAGCTGCCCAGACGGACCGCCCGACGACGACGACATCTTGACCCTCAACAAGTGCCATCACGCCTTCCACGCCAAATGTCTGTCCTCGTGGTTCCTGATCGAGCGATATGACTGTCCCGTCTGTCGGAGTCGGTACTGGCAAACGCGGGAGATGAGAACCCGGGCAGCCTCGGCACCGTCGGGGCCCAGTAGCTTTGAGATTGGCGTCGGCGTCGGCGGAACCGGTGATGGTAGCGGGACGGGGCCGAGGAGGCCGCCGCCGGTACGCATGGCCGTGGAGCGGTTTGGCGTGCCGATACTCTGATGCGATGACTGATTGGGGTGTTGATTGAGTACTTTGCTTAGATACCCCGGCGAGTACGATGCAAGGGATGGTCAATCGTCCCCTATGACTGAACACGATAGCAGTGTCCAAGCACGATGATTTTAGCGAGGTGGCGATCCAACAGCAAGTCAACATGGTGCCTGTGTGAGCCGGGGAAACGGTACATGACGATGGCCAATCCGTTGAGCCCAGGTAGTTGCAATGGCGTTTGAACGTCAATGGCGAGGTCTTTTCGATCTTCAAAACAATAGCCAACGGCAGGTCGCGTGAGCTTATTAATTGCTGAGTCAAAAGAGCTCGACCCTCAACACTGAGATGACCCCCTGGATTTTCAGTTTGTACGACTGTGAGAGGCACAAGAACATGAGCACATGGTTTTTTACATTCTATCTGTACACGAATGTAGAGCGACATTAGGCATAGAGTTTCCGGGTGGCACGACGGCATTCTGCACTCTATCGGTGCAGAGCAGAGAAAGGTTAACTAATTGGGCTTTTGTGTCACGAGACACAAACGGCCATCTCGATGGAGGTGAAGGCGTCATGACCGGAGGGTTTGCTCAGAATGTGGACCGGCAGAGGTGACGCGTGAGTACGGGTAGCTACGTCAGCATACCTTGGATGTACCGGCAGGTTCTGGACGTGTTTTTGTCTTCCTTTCCGAGAAAACCCACGATGTTGACCTGTCCCAAATGGGAAACTGTGTTATCAACAGCTACAGCCGTATCGAGACAACGGTCGGACGTTCCGAGTTTCTCGGAAGAGTTTCTCGGAACTATCTCCGACGGAGGATAAAGGGCCAAGATGATGTATGAATGAACGAAATGTGGGTTTAGCCCAGCAAGGCACGCTGTACGGGCACTACTGAAAAAAATACAGTGCCGGGACTCATCGCTCCACAGCCATGTACCGGCAACATGAATGCAGTGTAGGATCTTTCGGCTGGCAAACGACAAAGGGCCATGGGCTATGGTTTCAACGTGGGTAGAATGATTGAAATCAACACGATATGGAACGACGGATGTTTACGTACGCCTTGGGCGCCATGGGCAAGGGCGTAAGGGTTCATATGAGGCTGAAGCTGGAGTCCCTAGCCACAATGGCCACACTAGCCACACTGGACACGAGACAATGGACACCGGACATTGTACTTTGCACTCTAAGCTGAGCCACTTATGTCACACCGTGTGCACTTTCCATCCATCATTTCGGCTTGGGTGCCAAGGGTAGATACTCAAGGTACCCTGCGAAGATAGAGACGTCAAGTGTTTGGGTGAATGCAAGTGCCTGCCGTCGATATCGATGTCGATTTATTTCGACCAAAGCGTGGCGTATCCTTCCATGGTAGGTACCTAGTGACGTCGAGCCTCCCCGCGTCGATTCGATTCCATTGGCGGCAATGACGTCCTCAACATGGTCCGTGCTTCTGTCTTCCTTCCTCACCACCTGCCACCTCAAGTCGCCCCTGCCTTCTACAGGCGCGACTCGACGTAGAAGGCAGGGGCCACTTGACAGGAAACTGTACGTGGTGGCTTCCTCCCATTTCACTCGTACCGTGCAGGCAGTACTTGTAGACATGTCACCGTAGTCCTTTTTAGCCTTCTGACTGACTGCAGCTTTCGTAGGTAGGCACCTCATGTGAAGTGCGTCACGCGTGCACTTGCGACTCCAGCATCTCATCGCAACAAGACGTCAGCAAGCATCGCCTCTTAAACGGTGGAAATAGATGCACAGAAAGGCCTGTGGAAGAAGCAACCCGGGGGGAAAATAAGCAACATCAATCGCCAGCAGGCAAGTCGACGCCGAATACTGCGTACCTACTACGTATACTCTCAAAAAAGCACCGCAATAGACCACCAGCCCAGCCCAGCCCGGACTCTGGCAGATCTTGCACTCTCAGACGTCAACACCCGAAACCTCGCCTCTTTCCTCTGGCTAGGCCTCATTCTATCCGTACGATCTCGTTGTTGACGACGTATCCACTTGGACCTGCTGCTAGCCCTGGCTTCCTCCCTCTTTCCCTTCTCTCTCTCTCTCTCTTTCTCTCTCTCTCTTTCAGTCTCTCTCCCTCTCTACCATACCTACCTAGGCAACGTGAAGCCCCTTTTCTCGATCCAGCCTGCTCCATCACCTGGCTCAAGAAACACAACCTAGCGACGTTTTCTTTCCTTTGGATTTTGCTTCCCATCCTGCCGGACCTTTCGTTCCCACTGTACGAATTCAACAAGCTGGACCTGGTACGTAACCACACCTGTGGCACCAGTGCGCCTAGTACCGCACCTCGTCTTTCTGCTCGCCATATCCCTCCTGTACCCTGCTTTTGACCTTGCTTCGCCTTGCCTGTCACTTGACTACGTGGTAGATCTAGATTCAGAAACATCAATGTCAGTGGTACATACTGACTTGCATGAGATACTTCCTAGACAGTGTCCACCTCGCTCTGCCACGTCCATCCACTCTCCACACTCTGGATCTGGAACCCGCTCCCTCTTCCGCATCCGCATCAGCATCAGCATCAGCTTTCCGGATCGTCCAACGCACATTCCGCCAATTTTACTACCCTACCTTTCCCATCTGTACGGCTGCCACTTCATTGCATGAGGAGCTTTTCTTCCGCCGTGGCCAATCGTATCCATTGTGCCCGACTTCTCTGTACCACCAGACCTTTGCCGTCAACCGTCCCGCCCCTGATCTCATCGCCCATCTGCTCCGCCTGTCGTTACGAGCCCTCACATAGTTCCCTTCTACTTAACTTCTACTCCGTCATGGCCGCTCCCAAACGAAGAAAGTCCGCCGCTCCTCCCGGCTCTGACCATCAAAACTCCGATTCTGCCAGACTAGTCCCCGCAAAACCTGCGCCGCGCAGGTCGAACCGACGTATACACGACGTGGAAAAGGTCACCGACGACGGCGTTGCCATGCGCCCTACCCAGTCCGACGCAGCTCAGGACGGTCCGCCTGCGAAGCGCCGACAGACCCACCGCAAGATGGCAGAGTCCCGAGAGGGCGTCAAGCGTGCCATGAGAGAGCTCAGTGAGATGGAAAACCGTCTGCAGAACTCTACCAGGAGTCAACGACTAGCCATCGAATCTAGCATGGTCAGCGGCACCAAAAAGACGAGCATGGAGGACCGTGCCTTTCGGCCCCCAATCAATCCAAAGGTGCCTAATCCAGAAGAGCTCTCGCGTACTGCTGAAGAGGAGAGGTCTGGCACGCCCAGTCTGGACGCGGCACCCATCAAAGGTCCCGATGGGGAAGCTGCCATTGCAGACATCGAAGATGACAAGATATTTGGAGATGAAGCTCTGGAACGAGGTGCTGCTAGACAACCCCCTGTCAACAGCAGCTACCTGCCGTTGCCTTGGAAGGGCCGCCTAGGTTATGTTAGTCTCCGATATCCCCTCGAGCCCCGACTTCAGTGCTGACACTTTGCCAGGCCTGTCTGAACACCTACCTACGTGCTGCAAACCCACCCGTCTTCAGCTCCAGGACTTGCCGCATTGCCTCCATCATACAGCATCGTCACCCCCTGGCGGATCCAACCCAAGCCGAGCATGCCACGAAGAACCGCCCAGACGAAACACAGCCCCCTGACATCGAGAGAGGCCAAAGGTATGTTCAGCAGCTGGGACTTGCCAACGCCAGGGATGTGCCCAAGATGCTTAGGTGGAACGACAAGTACGGCATCAAGTTCATGCGACTCAGTTCTGAGATGTTCCCCTTCGCAAGTCACGAGGAGTACGGTTACCGCCTCGAACCGTTTGCTGCAGACGTGCTGGCCGAGGCTGGCAGGGTGGCTGCAGAACTCGGCCACAGGCTGACTACGCATCCTGGACAGTTCACCCAAATAGGTTCACCGCGCAAGGAGGTCATTACTGCCGCCATACGTGATCTTGAGTATCACGATGAACTGTTGACTTTGCTGCGGCTTCCGGAGCAACAAAATAAAGATGCTGTTATGATCCTACACATGGGAGGCACCTACGGTGATAAGGCGGCCACCCTCGATCGATTTCGGACCGTCTATGCGACCTTGTCGTCTTCCATCAAGCAGCGGCTTGTGTTGGAGAATGACGACGTATCTTGGTCTGTTCATGATTTGCTTCCCATCTGTGAGGAGCTCAGCATCCCACTTGTTCTCGACTTTCACCACCATAACATCATTTTTGACGAGAAAGAACTTCGTGAGGGCACAGAGGACATTACCAAGCTGTTTGACCGCATCCATGCCACCTGGAGCCGCAAAGGGATTCGGCAGAAGATGCACTACAGCGAATCTTGCCCCGGGGCCGTGACGCCTAGGGATCGCCGAAAGCATTCTCCTCGTGTCAGGACGTTACCCCCTTGTCCTCCAGACATGGACCTCATGATTGAGGCCAAGGACAAGGAGCAAGCCGTCCTCGAACTGATGCGGACGTTCAAGCTGCCAGGCCATGAGTTATTCCACGACGTTGTCCCCTACGAACGAGAGGACGAGTTACGGGCCAGTAAGAATGGAGGACAGAAGAAGAAGGCCAAGAAGACCAAGAAGAAGAAGAGCGACGATGACGACGACGTCGAGATGGACGAAGCAGGTCCGGTGGCGGCAGAAGCCAAGGTTATCCCCCCTGAAGAGTTCGGCATGGGCGGTCCACTTCAGCGAGTGTACTGGCCCGAAACCAAAGAAGAATTTCTGCGACCCAAGAAGCGCGAAGTGAAACGGAACAAGACGACAGAGGTCAAGGAGGAGGAGGAGGGTTCGTGAGGCTCGGCAACACCGCTGAGTGAGGGCATGTATGATGGAAACGCAGCATATGCTAATTCTAGCCTGGTAAATAACGATTGTACGAGGCCCATCGGCGATCGGTGTTGTAACACGGATAGCAGTTTACATTGTTCAACTAGCCGAGGCGCGCTTGTACTATTAGATACGCCATCTCCATCTGTTTGTGAGACCTTTGGCCTTGCGTCTTGTAAATAACTGCGTGTTGGACACGATTGGTGTGCATTTGTCCGACGACGAATGAATCAACTGGGCAAGACAAGCTTTCCGGTCCGAACTCGTCGCTAAGAGCGTTCTTGATGAACACAAAGACTGAATCGAATGGGCATACGAGCGGTACTCTGGTCCTCGCAGCCACACAGTAGAAGCAAGTTGTCAACCAAGCCCATGGTACCACTGGCTCTAGCCTCGCAATATTGCGGAACACCCTGCATGTAAGGTGTCTTAACCAATTCACTACGCGCGACATCAGACCTACGGTTACCGAGTTTTCACCGTCGATATACCCGTCGTCGTCAAGACAGCAACCGGAACCCAGCGACATGTCACTCGGCCCGCACTCGTGGAGATAAGACAAGCTTTCCAACTGGCGCCAACGACGCGCACGCCGCCGTGATGAGGGGAAACCAACAATGACACTTTCCATATCTGGTCGCTCTCGCTTCGCCTGCTGTCGAATCACTGCTATTTCTGCTTTCATTGGGTTACATTTTGATTCTTATCAGGGTTGCAGCGTGTACTGGGGTGGGAGAAAGCTTGGCTCGCTCGATACGTCCCTCTTCCATATACCGCTGGCAGATATATCGCAGGGGTTTTCAACCGGGGAGAGATACTGATACGAATCTATCGGGAGGGGGGGAGACCGGTTGGGTTTGATGGCGAGGAGTCGGATGAACTGTCATCAGACCATGGGGGGTACGGGAGCACAAAGAGACTTGTGTGTCTCTCTTATTCGAGGCTTGCGCTATGGGCTCTCCATGCACGCTGAGCTGAAGTTTGTTTCTTTTCGAGGACATCTGCCGCCTGAAGTCGTCCCGTCTTCGAAACAATGTCCGCGGTCCCGGTCGCCCCCGCGGTCACGGACCTGACGCCAGAAGCTCGCGATGAAGACATGTCGAAGCTGGGCGGAACAAGATCCAACTCGCAGCTCAGCGGTCGCGGACACGTGTACGCCATGGATTCGCAGCTTCTTCACGATCCCAACGTCACGTTTGAAGAGTATCTGTACTGGGCGGGGATTACTCGCGCCGAGGAGAAGGAGGCCAATGACCGATATGTCCAGGCCCGAGGGCCCGTAACGGTGAAGGGCTTGCTAAAGGATCGATTCAGGAAGGGCGACGAGCACAAGGGGTTTGAAGGAAGCGCCTCCGTCACGGCGAGCGGCGAGAAGAACGCGAACGACAAGGTTTTGGCGCCTGCTGGCGATGGGGTTGCTGGAGGAGTGACGCCCGAGGAGTGGAAGCAGGCCAGCAGAGCGATGAGGACGGCTGGATGGGGCGCCATATTCTATCTCATCACGACTGATATCCTTGGACCGTTTTCGACACCGTGAGTTGATGCTCTCCGATGAGGTCTCGGTGACTACTGACAGCTCCAGGTGGGCGTTTGCGCAGATGGGATACGGACCCGGCGTCGCGCTCTACTCCGTCTTTGGCATCATGTCTCTCTAGTGAGTAAACCAACTGGTACCTTGATGTCATGCGGATCTTGACCAACACACGCAGCTCCGGCTGGGTTCTGTACAGATCCTTTCTCGGCCTCGACTCGGATCGGTACCCCATCAAGGGCTACGGCGACCTCTACTTCCGCGTCTTTGGATCATGGGCCCGACACGCCGTCAACTTTGCCCAGGGACTGCAGTTGCTGTTGTTCGTGTCGGTCCTGATCCTGGGGAACGGACAGAGCATTTCGCAAATCTCAAAGGGCCCGAACGGCGGTGCGGGCATCTGCTTCGTGGCCTGCCTGGTCATCTTCATGGCGGCGGGTTTCGTGCTGGGTCGGATTCGCACGCTGCAGAGGTTCTCGTGGGTTGCGAATCTGGCCGTGTGGATCAATCTTTTGATCATCTTCATCTGGTGAGTCTTGGTTGTCCGGAAACCTGCTCCTCTCCCTTCTGCGCCACATATCATGGTTTGGACACACTGTAGAGCCTCGTTATGCATCATCTCAGTCGCGGCTCACGGATACTGACCTCCCATGTCCAGCATGGGCGTCGTGGCTCATTCACCACCCAACTTTGCCGCCACCAAAGCATCCTTTGGTGACGCCTTCGGCCCTGGCCCTGTGCGGACCTTTGCTGGGACACCGCCAGACGGTCTCGCTTCGGGAGGTGTCGGCTTCATGGCATCCCTCAATGGCTTGAACCAGGTAAGTACAGCACCATCACCCTATCACTCGATATACCCCCCCTGACCAGCCCAGGCCGTCTACTCGTACGGAGGCTGCCTCATCTTCGCGGCCTTCATGTCGGAGATGCGCCACCCGATGGACTTTTGGAAAGCCCTGCTCTGCGGCGAGGTCTTCATTTACAGCGTCCACCTCACCTTCGGGCTCTACGTCTACTCCTTCCAGGGCCAGTACTCGTTCAACCCCATCATGCAGGGGTTGAGTCCGTACAGCTGGCAGACGGCGACGAACATCCTCAACCTCGTCACCGGCCTCATCGCGGCGGCACTGTACGGAAACATTGGGATGAAGGTGCTGTACGCGGAGTTGCTGCAAGGGGTGTTCGGCGCGCCTGCGTTGTCGGCGCCAATGGGGAAAATTCTGTGGGCGGCCGTGATCCCCGTCTACTGGGCGCTTGCATTCATCGTCGGGGCGGCCATACCGCAGTTTTCGCTCATCTCGGGCTTCATCGGGGCCTTGTTCATCCTCTCCTTCACGTACACCCTCCCCGCGCTGCTGGGCTTGGGCCACTGGATCAGGAAAGACGCCATGGTGCCCGAGGAAGAGAGCTTCGACCCGGCGACTGGGGTGTATGGCTATGTAGATGGTGGGTTTAGGCGATACTGGAGAGGGTTCATGAAGAGGCCGGTGTTCAACTCTTGGAACTTGTTCTACATGCTTGGCGGGATGGTGACGACGGCGCTGGGCATGTACTCGTCCATTGTCGGGCTGGTGGATGCCTTCAACGGGAAGAGTCAGGCGACGAGCTTTGGTTGTGCGAGTCCTGTTTGAGGACCGGGGTGGAGGAGCGGTGGGAGGAGGTAGTAGGCCTTGGAATGACGAGTTGGTCATTTTTCGTTCGTTTTCGTGTCGATTCTTCAGAACTTGTTGGGCACTTTTACCCATCTCAATACATCCTTGCGGATTCCCGCCGTAAGACTTGAGGGCCAGCGTTCGGCCTCACCATGGTTCCACAGCCTGGAAACCCACAGCGCGGATCTCACGATAACGGTCTGCAGAGGCACGTTGCATACCAGACCCTCTTAGCCCCGCCAGTCGCCAGCCGTCTCCAGTAGCCAGCCAAGCATTCACGCGGCCTAGCCTCGTCTCCTCCGAATGGTGTAGTTGGTTCATCACGTTCGACTGTAATGGTCCCATCCAAGATGATCGAAAGGTCCCTAGTTCGATTCTGGGTTCGGAGACGACTTCCTTTTTGCTCTGCTGACGACCGGCCTGGGTGCCAAGGTGACCCAGACCCAAATGGTGGTACTTTACCTGTCAGTACAAGTCCTCGTTCCCGTCGTGTGGTCTATTCTCCGACGAGATACACGGCACGATTGGTCATGTTTCACTTGGCTGTCGGCTCAAAGAGACGGACCCATGGAGGACATGCAGAGCGGTCTCACTCCCCCGCGAACAAAGCGGCCTGGTGTGTAATTACATTGACGCGCATGTTGATCCAGACGTGGGTGATGCCATGTAGGCAGCCGGCTGTCGAGCCCGTCCGAGTTTTGTACTATTGAAAAATTAGACACAAGGTCGTATACCAGAACGAGCGTTGAGCTCCCGTAAATCTACCGCAAAAGATCGCCAATGCTTGACCCAATATGTTGAAAAGATGGTCTCTCCTTTCGTGATGCATAACCGTGCAATCCCCAAACGCCGAGAATCTAGAAAAAGACCGTACATCATCCCTGCGCGCCGCAAGCTGCAGGCTGCAGGCTGCCCTGCGCAGAGGGCAGTGTCTCATCCGACGGAAGTCTTCACCGACGCACTCTACTTTTTCAATCCGACCAAGCTGAGGAACTCGTTGCGCGTCTTCTCCTTCTTCTCAAAGGCGCCCAGGACGCAGCTGGTAATCGTGCTGGTCGTCGTCTTTTGCACGCCGCGCATGACCATGCACAGGTGGCTGGACTCCATCACGACGGCCACACCCTGCGGCTTCAGCACCTCCATGATGGCGTAGGCGACCTCTTTTGTCAGGCGCTCCTGGATCTGCAGACGTCTGCTGAACAGCTCGGCAATACGGGGCAGCTTCGAGAGGCCAATGACTTGGTTCTTGGGGATGTAGGCAATGTGCATCTGCCGAGGCTTGTATTAGCTGGTGCATGGAATTAGGCCGCCGGAAATCGCTTTGCTTGAGCGTACCTTGCCGGTGAAAGGAACGAGGTGGTGCTCGCAGAGACTGTAGACCTCGATATCCTTGATGATGACCATCTCGTTGTGACCCTCCTGGAAAATGGCGTTGTTGACAATGTCCTGGACGTTCTGCTGGTAGCCCTTGGTGAAAAAGAGCATGGCTTCGGCGTAGCGTCTCGGGGTGTCGAGCAGGCCGGGACGGTCGGGGTCTTCGCCGACGCATTCGAGGATGGTGCGAACGGCGCCCTTGAGCTTCTCGAGCCTCTCGGCGGCCTGCTCCGGGTTCTCTTCCAGCCTCTCCCGTGTTCCGACACCTGGGACAGAAGGGGGGAAAAGTCAGCCAATTGGTCGCGCGGGGTTCGGGAATGACATGATTCATATCATACTCGGGCGACTCAGACCGTCAAAGTCAATAACGGGGCTGGGAGAGCGCGTCACAGCGCCCTCGGGCTTGGGCTGCTTGGACTTCTTCTTCTTGGGAGTTGTGGTGTCGCGGGGGTCGCGAGCAGGCTGGCTCAAGCTGGGGCGACGCTTCTTGTGCGAATGGGAATGGCCATTGACCTGGCCATCGTCGTCGTCGCGAGCTTTGCGCTTCGACTTCTTGGAGCCCCGCTTGCTGCTGGACTGGCTCGCAACGGTCTCGGCGTCGCTACTGGTGGCAGGTGAAGACGATTCGCTACCCTTGCGACGGTCGCGCTTATGTTTGTTGCTCCGCTTAAGCTCGACTGATTCGGATTGAGTCATATTGAAGTTTGGCGACGGGGGAATTTGGACGATGGCGGAGGAAATGAGAATGTTGCAAGTGGGAGGAGGGGAGCTCCAATAACCAGGAGTCCCACCTTGACACCGACCCGCCACCAGAAACTCGGGCACGTTTTCTTCAGGACGGGCGAGAAATCGGAGAGAGAGAAAATTCGGTTACAGGCGGGCTTATCTTATCGCGTGCTACCCTACAGAGTGCTACGAGGCACCAGCCGACCTGCCTAAAGAAAGCTGCACAGGTAGGTATTGGCTACCTAAGGTACCTAGGAACCGTAGCTAAGGCACGCTAAGGTAGGCACCGCAAGTGCCTGTAGTGTAAATATGTAGCAGCGATGTCGCTATGGCTTTGTGCGCATTTACAAGTGCCGCCCGTCACCCGTCACCCCACAGAACACAACGAACGCAAGGGTCCAGTGCCTTGGGTCTAGCGGGTTCAAGCTTTGACGCTTCTGCTTACTAAGGTAGGACTGGTGCTTATCGACAACGACACTTTATCGTTCTCGACATCTTATCGATATCCATTGAGACACGTGACTGATGCACCCCAGGTTCCTTCACGCTGCGGAAGTTGCTCTCATGGCTGGCGCGACCCGATTACAACGCCGCATTCCCTTCGTATACTCGCAAGTTTCCGACCTCAACCTATTCACAGACGGTGCCTGCTTTTTTTGTCACGATCCACCGAAAGCTCCAAAAAGAAAGGGTCTTTTTACATCCAGTCACGCACACCTTTTCCGTGGAAACACGAGCGCACGACTTCGCCACCCTCAATCTTTCTGGCAAAGCACACGGGTCGTCACGTCACAATGGCTTCTCCTCCGTACGCGCACTCTCCGAGCGCCCTGTCTCCGCCGTATCCGTCGAATCCGCAACTTCCGACGTCGAGCAAGAAACGCGCATCAGATGGGGCATCTCAGCCATCCGTCAAGCGCCGCAAGGCCTCGACACTCTCAGTCACGTCCGCGGCATCCGCGCATCCCCTCAGGCAAACCTCTTTCCCACCCGAAGCCGGATCGCCGTTTCCTCGATCTCCCTCGGCCGATTCCATGAGCATCGTAAGCGGTAGTCAGGTCAGCGCCCCTCCGAAGAAGAAGCGCGGCCGAAAGCCCAAGAACCAGACAAACGTGGAGACGCGAGAGAAGACACCGTCTCTCGTGGGCGGACGCGCATTGACAAACGTCAGTGGTGCAGGTACCACTGCCGAAGGCCAGGAAGAGGGCGCCAACGACGATGATGACGATAACGACATGCGCATGGCCTTGGTGGATACCACGGCCAGGACTCAAGAGCAGAAGCAAGAGGAGATCAGGCTCCGTGCTATGCTTGTGGAGTCCTTCGACCCGGACCAATACGATCGCTACGAACTCTGGCGCGCCGCAAAACTTACGGAGTCTGTGGTCAAGAGAGTAAGGCTCCCCATCTAGAGACGCGCCGTCGAATTGCGCACCGAGACACTAACGCGTCTGCAGGTTGTCAACGCAACCGTATCGCAATCCGTCCCTCCTAATGTGGCACTTGCCGTCAAGTCAGTGTCGAAGCTTTTCATCGGCGACCTGATCGAGCGGGCAAGAGAAGTGCAAGGACAGTGGATCGAGAACACGGGAGAGAAGCAATCAGATATGCCCACGCCACCGCCTTCTACGAACGGCGAAGACGGCGAGCCGAAGCCACCGCACAAGGAAGACAAGAGAGGTCCTCTGCGACCGGATCACCTCCGAGAGGCGTGGCGGCGATGCAAGATGTCAGGCGACAGAGGCTGGGTCGGTATGCAGGGGTTATGGCACGAGCAGCAGTCGAGTGGCGTCGAGAGGTTCCCGGTACGCACTGGCGGACGGCGAGTTTTCAAGTAGAGGGCGCGAGAACATGGCGAACATTGAGGGGACGACTAAGGGGCGGGCGGGTCGGGGGGGGCAAGGCGAGCCAGCAGAGGCAGGCGAGATTCTGCATGATACCCATCTAACCATTGAGTTAGCTTTTTGATGGATGACATTGACACGTCGGATGGCTGACGTGTCAGCCCAAACCAGAACATCAACTGCAGTAGTTTATCAGCACATCATGAGTACTGCACTCTTCTGCGGCAGGACGTGCGTTGCAATCAACATCTGAGGCTATGGGTTTCCAGCGGTGGCACAGCCGTAACCAAGTCCAAGCGCAGTCCGCGCATACCGCCGCTCTGCCGCGGTCCGGGACATCTATACCAGTCTCGAGACGCGGGGGCCAACCGGCGATGCGCGAGATTTCTCAGACTTGCTTCTTGTTTCCACGGTGTTCAATCAGGCGGCGGACGTTCATCTGGAGTCAGGCGTATCAGAGGGACTCCCAATCAGACCCGAGAGACTGCCACTGCGAGGCACTGCGTGGGGAGAAGAAAGACGGGAGGGTGCCGTCCGATGGCTCTCTGAGCAGGGCGGCCTACTACGAGCGAGAGATGGGAGACTGTTGGAATGGGGTAAGTCGGCGATTCAGAGCAGCAAAGGCCGGCGCAACTCTTTGGGTTGGACGAGCATTTCGACGACGTGAATTGCGAGGCAACAGAAGCCGAGGCATCTCGCGGTATGTCCTGGCAACTGACAGACGATGTGAAGAGTGTTAGAGGAGCACCTACACCTTGACGCGCCGTGCGACGACGAAGCAGACAAGCCGATCCAATCGCTTCCGTCTGGCGTTTCCAAGGTCCGCGCGGTAGAATCGGCCGAGGGGCGGGAGTTTGTGTTTCCCATACCTAGGAGGCTCTCGGCTTTCATGCAACACAGGCTAAGGGTTTCTGTCTCCGTCGCGGCCTGAAGTGTTTTCCTATATTACCGTTTCACCTGGACTCTGATACTTGGCTTTCAAAATCCAGCAGAGGGGCTCGCGAAGGATGAGACAGATTGGCTCGTTCGGCTGCGAGTCGACTGCTCAAGACACGAGGAGAGACTCGAACCCCCACACGCACACGCACACACAACACCGTTAGCAATGTGGACAGGAGAACGGCCGCACACCCAACATGCTTCGGATTCGGCAAGAAAGAAGTCTCGGGTGTTTATTCGGCTTGCCGGCAGGGAATGTGTTTCCCGGGCGGCTCGAATCGACTCGAATCGACTCAGGTTAGGCTTTCGAGGTGTTAGTATCGGTGTCATCGTGGTGTGGAATCACAGGGATAGCTGCTTGCTTTAACCTTCAACGGCATCGGTGCTAAGCCCCGACTAATGCCTAGCTTCGCCGGCAGCACAGAACAGGACAGATCAGAGTATCGCACAGAGATGCAGAGGCTACGTCAACTAGCAGTCAACCGAAAGATCATCAAGCTTAAAGATGATCCAGCGTCCCACGTCCGATTACTTGTCCGAGCAGATGAGGATCACCGAGACCTCTGATCTGTTTGACAGGACCCCTGGTGAGGACCTTCATACATGAAGATGTCACCAAATACGAAGAGTTCGCGCGGCCTGCTGGGGGCCTCGAACCGGTAATCGCATCGTTCCGAGCACGATGACGATCAGCGTGACAACCACCGCCCGCATAGTCCACCCAGAGCCCCGGATCCGCATTGCACGGCGTTCGTTCGTTGAGACTCTCTCTAACAGCAGGGACATCAGCGGCAGATTCACATCGCATACTGGGGCTGGGGCTGGGAAGAGGGATCGACAGGTCTCCGGGAACCGAAAGAGGCGGAGAATTGAGCAAGGATCTGTCCGCACGTTTCGCGTTTCACTTCGGCAAGCAGCGTCATATCATGCCGAAGGTCAAGGGGGGGCGGGAGAGACTGGACAGGACTTGGGGTGGTTAGAGCCTCGTCTCTCTCGTCCTCCTCGCCTCCTGCTTGGCAACTTTCGGGGATGGTTCCGTTTGATGTTTTAAAATAACAAATTCCGGGAGGTGTCGCTGCTGTTTTTCAGGCAAGACCCGAGAGGTTCTGGCGAGAAGAGTTCAACCCGCCTCAACCTTGGGAGGAAACATGGCTACTCTTATTTGTTATTCTACTCAAAAGGTTGGTGCGCGCAAAGTATCACGCGAGAGGCAGAAGAAAGCTGCAGGGAGCTTTAACCGCGGCAACCTGCCATAAGGCGTGATGAATGGGACCACGGTTGCTGTCGAGCTTGTGTGGAATGCTTGTAAGCACACGATGAGGAACCGGGGTAAACCTCCTTGATGTCGACGATCCGCCGGGGGAGGCTGACAACACCCACCGAAAAGACCAACCAACCCTTGACTGCGTGTTACGATTTGAGCGTTGCGAGTGGCTAAGCATACATGCTCGACGTGGCGGCGAGAGCCAGCCGTGTCGTCTTCTTTTCCATGTTATAGGATCCATGCAGTGAGGTCGAAATGGGGGAGAAGACAGTGTCGTCAATGCGAAGGACTGACTGCCTACTGCTGCATCGTACGTGCGAACACGGGAACGCCGTCTCTGCTGCCCTGCCACATGTCGCTCTCACCACGCGGTGTCGTATCGTGGATGGAGTATCAGCACGAGTATGGGTTGCTTTACTTTGTACAGACGAAACCTCGATACCACTGCTGCACGACGGCATAGTTCTCTCGGCTACTCCCTCTCCCACCCTAGGTAGTAGGTATCAGCAGTTCTCTCCCTCAGTCTCCTCTGCCGAAAGGTGTGCGGAGTTGGGCAGCAGGGTGAACCGTGAGTGCACATGTGAGACGAGTTACGCTTTTGGGAAAGCGATGAGTTGAGATTTCAGATAATGGAATCGTCTGTGCGATGAAGGTTGTTTTGCCCCCCCGCTCACCTTGAGGTTTCTTTCTGGTCAGGTAGTCTGTGCCAGTGTATAAGTCGAGGGCCTCCTCTTTGCTGACCCTTTTTGGGCACATTTTTCTGCCATTGCAGGACAGACCACACGAACGAGTAGATCTCATTCATCCTCACCACCCACCCATCATATCACCAAAACGATCGTACGAGAGCTTCGAATATCTACGACAACTCAAGTCACCGCATCCACACACACACACACACACACTACACAATAACGTCGCCGCCATGAAGTTCACCACATTCACCGCCACCCTCGCCCTGGCGTCGGGAGCCCTCGCCGAAAACCCCGTCGAGCGCGACCTCGCCACCATCCAGACCGTCGTCAACAACGTCGGCGACCAGCTCAAGAAGCTCAGCACCGCCGTCAACGAGTTCAAGGGCGACATCAACGGCCTCGCCAACGCGGCGGGCGGCTTCGTCAACACGCTGCAGCAGGGCACCCAGCAGGTCGAGGGCACGACGCCCATCACCCTCAACGAGGCCCTGCAGCTGCAGTCCGTCGTCGGCGGGCTCCAGAACGACGGCAACGCGCTCATCAAGGGCCTCAAGGAGAAGAAGCCCGAGTTCGAAAAGGCGAACCTGTGCGCCGTCATCCTCACAAACATTGACCAGACGGGCACCGGCGCGACCAAGCTCATCGACGCCGTCGTCAAGAAGGTCCCGCAGGACGTCCAGCAGATCGCCGCCCAGGTCGCGGGCTCCTTTGCCAAGACGCTGAGCGACGCCAAGGCCGACTTCGACGGTGGCAAGTGCAAAAACGCAAACGGCCAGGGAGGAGGCGGAGGAAGTACGTCGGCCAACGGAACCATGACCGGAGGCACGCCCAAGCCGACGAGCCCGACGACTGCCGGTGCCGCGGGCGTGACTGTGGGCTTGGGCGCTGTCGCCGTCGCCGCTTTCGCTGCCTTGCTGTTGTAAGGGTGTCCTTTCTTTAGTCCATCTTGGGGCGACGACGAGCGACGACGTGGAAGAGAGCGAGAGCCAGAGTGAGAGAGCTGAGAGACACACACAGAATGGATTTGGAGTTTTGGCCTTCTTTTCTTTTTCTTTCTTCTTTTTTCTTCCTTTACCTTAGGGGCGGGGCGAAAAACTTTTTTTTTCCCGTTCACAAAACTCTATTCGGTTTTGTCTTTGGGTGTGTCGATGATGATGGAGGTCTCGAAAGCACGAGAATGCTGATGTCGCACTTTTGGAGGGGAGCAACGTCGATGTCTTCTGTATCATACGGGTTTGGTAGACAATTCATGCTTGATCGGCGCTGTCTTTCGTTGATATGACTACGAATACACCTTGATAAATGTTTGCTCAATCCGTGACGTGAACACCATGTTCTCTGGATGCCGTCACCCGCGACCGCATCCCGGGATTGTCGCCGGACGCCGTGCGGAAAACAGACGTGGAAGAGGGTAAATCATGCAAAGCGATTCCGTTGGCCGCCGTGCCGTTCGGAGCGCTCCCTCCAGACGTTTCCGCAGCGGTCTCTCTCGCCGCCATCTTCTTCCTATACCATGGCAACAGGTTATAGTAACCGCCGCACGCAAAGACGCCGCACCAGAGCACGAACTCGGTGGCGTAGATGACGATGCCCAGGACGTCAACCGTCGGCTGGAAGAAGATGGAGGCGAGGGAGAAGACGTCGCCGAGGGCGTCGATGGCGACAAAGATGAAGGAGATGCCGCGGACGGTGCGATGGACGTAAATGTCCCAGTAGTGACGCAGGACGCCGGCGGCCAGGAGCGCGGCCGACAGCGCGGCCATGACCATCAGCGGCCACTCGACGCCCTTGGACCGGGGCACGCGGAGGGCGAAGACGAGGCCCGTTTGGATGCCGGCCATGGCGGCGGCGACGGGCGTCACGATAGCCAGGGAGCGGAGGACGGACCAGTTCTTTCTGCCATGTCAGCGGACGGATTCGCCTTTGGTTCAAGGACGCGGCGCGACGGAGGAGGGGATGCGCACCCGCTCGTAGTAGTAACACTGGATCCAGGTCGCCAGGCTCAGGAAGGTCAGGATCTGGGGCTGGATGCGAAGGGCAACGTTGAAGTCCTGGACGATGTTGTAGACACCCAAAGGCACGCCGGCCCAGGCCCAGAGCATCATCATGGAGGGCTGCAGGCCGGTCGCGTTATGGCGGCGGTAGTTGATGACGATTTGGGGGATGAGCTGGCCATGGTCGTGGTGAGTTCAAGGGGTTTGACTGGAGATTTGAGAGGAGCTGGCCCTCGGGCGGCCAAGATGCGGCAACGTGACGAACCTGAATTGACCAGCAGACCTGACATGTTTCAGCAAAAGGAAGGCTTCACGAGGACGAACAGATGGCCGGCCGCTTACCGCGCCTAGGGTGCCGAGAGCGTTCGCCGCTGCTGGGCTGTCCATTTCGAAAAGGGCTCTTGATGAGATGTGTCGAGGTGTCGAGGCCGAACGAGAGCTGCAGACGCGACAAAGGCCATCGGTGACGCCAAGAAGTAGCGGTTGGCAAAAAGGCAAAAGAATTGGTTCTCTCCTTCCAGAATCGAACTAGAGACCTTTCGATGACAATGTAACAATTACAGTCGAACGTGATAAACCAACTACACCAAGGAGAGGAAACGAGGCTGAGGCCCCGCTCGGTGGATGCACTTGCAACCTAGTTAGTCAGTTAAGTATGATAGCGTGAGGCTCTGTTAGTGCAGGAAGGAGCTTGACGAAACCATTTGGCTTGGACTTTACTCAGTAGTTTTACCGCAACTGAGGAAGTGATTACCGTGGTAATACACCTTACTAAACTATCTTCTCTCATATCGACTCAGCCTTACTAGCATAAGCTTACTGTTGGTCTATTAATAAAGTATTGTTGAGGGGGTGTGTCACGTGACCCTAGGCCTCTTAGGCTCCCCTCGTATCTCCAGCCTCTAGCCAGCAACTCCTTCCATAGACACCACCAGAGAGACCACCACGAATACCATGATTCAGTCACACCCACAAGTATCCATAGGCGTCGTATGAGGGACTTGTCATCGCACAGTCGGGTGACTTTTGGGTTCCCTGCAGGCGGGCCCACGATACAAACAAAGTTTGCGCCTGCAACTCAAAGCTCGAATCTCTAATTATATCTCGATCTTCATACATTAATAGCTCAGTTCTAGGTCCGTCGACAAGCATTCGTATCCTGCAATGTCCCCATTCCAAAGCTGTGGAACAAGACCATCTCATCCATTATGCCTCTCCAGCCAAAGTCTGCCTTGCGCGAAGTCCTTTCCAAAACCCGATGGAAACCCAAGACAAAAGAAAAAGAAATGTATAGTTGAAATAAACACCTGGGAATGCCCAGGCCGTCGTACCCTTTGGCCCACGCTTTCGATTACCATCCCAACCAACCCTTTTATTAACCCCCAGTCATCCCATGAACTCCGTTGCGTCGAACCCGAAAAAAAAACATTTCTCCATCGGAGAGTCGTCGTCCTTCTTATATATCGTGAGGTCTGTCATGTTGCTCCAATGTCGCCAGAGCCCCGTGTCGACCATCTATAAGCACCATCCAAAGACATGCCAGCCGCAACCCAAGTGCCAGCTGTGCTCGAGATCGCAGTGACCTTGGGGGTTTGTCGTATTGGTCGACTGGTAGGCTTTATGGTTGCAGCTGCAGAGCTTGCATCTGTGGTCGTCGTATTTTACGTGGCCGCACCAGCACCTGACGCAGCCGCCGAAGCAGTAGTGCTTGGCCGTGACGGACGTGGCGATGGAGAAGACGGCGATGACGATGGCGAGCTTCATTGTGCTTATTTCTTTCTTTCTTTTCTTGGCTTCTGGGCTTCGCTTTGGTTTGGATGATTATGTTTTGGGGCGTCTGAGAGTAGTGAGGAAGTGAGATGTAATGGGTGTGTGTCTCTAGACATCCTAGGGAGGCCGGGGGCCCAGCACTTATACCGAGCTCTGTCATCAGCAGGGAAGACGACGGCTGCGAATAACAACATCTGAAGCCATCGACGAAGTTTCCTCTCCCTTGTCCGGCTTTGTCCGGCTCAATTGAGTGTGTTGGGGCAGGAAATATCGCCATGGCGAGCTGCTCGTGTTGCAGCCGATGTGGGAGCATCAACGAGTGGATGCTCACACGGTATCACCGACGACGATAGAGACGTGGCGCCGCCGATCCGAATCACCCCGGCCAGAGGACAGCTGCCCGTTGGAATCCGAAGCGGCAACTGACACGGAGTCTAAATTATAGCTTCTTGGTTTGTCCGTATTGCTACTTGATCATCGCTCGGTTTGAAGAAGAAAAAGAAAAAAAAAGAAGAAAAAAAAGAGCAAAAAAAAAGAAGAAAAAAAAAGAGCAAAAAAAAAGAAGAAAAAGAAGAAAAAAAAGAGCAAAAAAAAGAAGAAAAAAAAGAGCACAAAAAAAGAAAAAAGAAAGAAAGAAAAAAACGCACACTTTAAATAACAGTAGTATTTCCACCATATTCAGTTCAAGTATCAACATGGAAATAACATTATTTTCAAGAATCAGAGATTCAGAGTAAAATACTGAGTATAATAAAAAGCCATTTCCATTTACTCTTTAGTAGTATTCAAGTGTTGTAGACCGGAGTAGCAAGACTGGTGGTGTAAAGTGTACGGCTTTTTTTTTTTTTTTTTTTTTTTTTTTTGGCAAACCGGGTGATTGTCTGATTGTTGAAAGTGCAAAATTCTGCCTGCGATCTTCTCGAATCCTCAAGTCAGCCATACCCTGTGACGCTTTCTCATGGCAGAAGATTGTTTCCGCATGTTGTCTTGTTTATCAGTTCGAGCGTTGAATTCTCCACTGCTTAAATCTCTCACGGTTATTATAATGCCCCACTGTAACGTTGCCTGTCTGTTTATGGTTCATGGAAAGCTTATCAATGAGGCGACAAAAAACAACAGACAAACAAATAGGTGCCGCCTCTAAGTGTTGATTGGGTGGATATAAATATGTGCGGTCCTCTCAAAGGAAACTTAACATGTTCAGGGTACGCATGCTCAGCACGGGTACAGGGTTCGACTTTTGGTCTCTGGAGTCTTCGGACGTTTAACAAG